>VWZE01022129.1:180347-191439 GCA_013396675.1 Eubucco bourcierii
AAAAGAAAAAAAAAAAAAAAAAAAAGGGGGGGGGGGGGGGGGGAAAGAAGAAAATTCAGAGCCCATTTCACAGTGTGGTGTTGGCACGTCACCAAAAGCAAGAGAGGATGGAGTTGCTCACAACTGGCTTTGCACTGCCACTGAAAGCATTTCTCCCTGGAAATCCCTTTCTCTTTTCCACATGGCTTTCCAAGTGCAGGCTTGATAAACCGGAACAGACAGCTCCAAAAATACATGTCCTCCTTTGCAGAGGCTGTCATGGGCCAGGGATTCAAAACGGAGACAGAATCAGGCTCCAAGAGCACTAAAGGGGGCAGAGCTGAATCTGGATTGCAAAGCAAAGCAAAGCAAAAAAACCTTCTCCCCTCCAAGTGCTGTTGGACAGGTTTCTTCCTTTGTCCCCAGCCTGGCATTCAGGAATAAAGACTTCGATGCCGATGCCCCAGCCCTTCCCTGCTGCCCCGTGGGAGGAACTAGATGGCAGCATGTTAGCACCTACTTACCCCTCGGGCCAGAAATCCTAATCCTTACTTTTTGAAAGCTTATGTGTAAGTGTATGCAACCTAATGAAAGCAAAGGACAGTAAGACAACCTGAAGGTCTCTATAGCCTCATGACTGCAGACCTTTCCTGGCCCTCCTTGTCTATGCACCCAAGTCACTTGGCTGCTGCCTCTTATTTCTACCTGGGCAATGCCCACCTCCCTTCAAGGCCAGAAAAGCAACTCACCAAACCCTTCCTTTCCACATGCCAGAGAAGCAAAAGCTCAGCAGAGTCCCCAGATGCAAACCATACAGCTGCTGCAGAGCACCTGAAAATGACAAAAAGCAAACATGACTTTTGAAACAAGGCTTTGCTGACCTTCTAGGGGGTTCCCCAAACAAAACATCCTGCTTCCTCCATCTCGGCCCCTTTGTCTTCTGCTGGTCCTTGGCAAGGTGCAATACACAAATCAAGAGGTTTGTTCAGGATGAAGCTGTGACTCCAATCTTTGTGCTAGGTCTATTGTGGGCACAGCTTCACTCTACCTAAAAAACTAAGAGGTGGGCTGGAGGAAGAACACAGCTGCAGCTCCAGTTCATGGAGAGCTCCAGGAGGGCTTTGCCCAAGGGCTAGCATGATCACAGAATCACAGAAATGTTCAGGTTGGGAAAGCCTTTCAGGATCACCAAGTCCAACTCAGAACTCTACAAAGCTCACCCCTAAACCACATCCCCAAGCACCACATCCAAACGACTTTTAAATGTATCCAGGGTTGGTGACTCCACCATCTCCCTGGGCAGCTCATTCCAATGCCTGACCACTCTTCTGGGAAAAACTTTCTCCCAATGTCCAATCTAAGTCTACCCAGATGCAGCTTGAGGCTGTTCCCTCTTGTTCTATGGCTAATTACCTGTGAGAAGAGAGCAGCACCAACCTCTCCACAACCTCCTTCCAGGTAGCCTTGAGGTCTCCCCTCAGTCTCCTCTTTTTCAAACCAAATAGTCCCAGTTCCTTCAGTTGCTTCTCAGAAGGTTTATTCTTCAAAATAAAACCTGGTTTATCACCTGAGGCAGGGGAAGGTTTGAGAGATGAATTCTACTGAATGTGAAATGCCACTGCAGTTTTCCTCCCCTAAAAAATGATGCCCAGGATGCCCATGAGCCTGCAATGTGCTCTTGTGGCCAAGAAGACCAAGTGCCACTCTGGGGTGCATTAGAAGGGTTGTGGTTAGTAGGTCAAGAGAGGTTCTCCTGCCCCTCTGCTCTGCCCCGGTGAGACCCCCTCAATATCTGGAATATTGTGTTCGGTTCTGGGGCCCCCAGTTCAAGAAGGAACTCAGAGAACTGCTTGAGAGAGTCCAGCACAGAGCCACAAAAATGATGAAGGGAGTGGAACACCTCTCTGATGAGGAGAGCCTGAGGGAGCTGGGGCTGTGCTGCTTGGAGAGGAGGACCCTGAGGGCTGACCTCATTCATGTTTATATACATGTGCAGGTAAGTGCCCAAAGGCTGGAGCCAGGCTCTGCTGAGTGATGCCCAATGACAGGACAAGGGGCAACAGTGGAAGCTGAGGCATAGGAAGTTCCATGGAAACATGAGGGAAAATGTTTTCTCTGTAAGGGTGACAGAACACTGGAAAAGGCTGCCCAGGGGAGTTGTGGAGTCTCCCTCTCTAGAGATATTCAAAACCCACCTGAGTGACCTTTTGGGGTCCCTTCCAAACCCTGACGTTCTGTGATTCTGTGAAAATAACATGTTGAGTTTTGAATTGTGACCACTGAAGATGTCCCAGCAACAAGAAGAAATGCATACTAATTCATGCTTGTCCAAGGGGGAAGTGCAAGAATTGCTCTAAGAGTCTTCTAGAGCCTGGCTGCACCCTCCAGGGTCAGGACAGAAAGGGCTTCTCAGCCAGTTGCAGCCCTGGGGCCTTGTGAAAACCACCACAAATTCTTCCTACCCAACCATGCAGCAGTCCAGACAGAGCAGGAATCCTCTTCATTCAGTGAGGCTCCAGAGTGACCTATTTCTCCTTGGCAAAGATGACACAAGAGCAGGGGAGGAGCCTCAGTTGGTGCTCTCAGGGATGGACACAACCTCTCTGGCTGGGAGGGGGATGAGCCAGGGGAGAGGAACATGGTAAGCAAACACTCTCAACAACTTGTTTGCCTTGTTTATCACTTGCTTTATCTTTCTGGTTTCAAATGTTGTCCAGTGTAAGTTTGCAGCTATGATTTTGCACCTTCTACTTTTGGTTGTTTTGGTTTTTTTCCCTCTCATTTGCCACTGCTGAAGGAAGAAGGGAGGGAAGGCTGAAGGGGAGGGAATGGGGAGAATGGGAAGGAAAGAAACAGAGAATGAGTGCCACAGAGTACTGTGTTCAGTTCTGGGATCTCCAGTTCAAGGACAGGGAACTGCTTGAGAGATGACTTGGACTACAAAGATGAGTTGGGAATTAGAATACCTCTGTTATGAAGAAAGCCTGAGGAGCTTGGAGCTTGTCAGCCTGGAGAACTGACTAAGGGGAGATCTGCTCAGGCATCTTACCTATCATTATCTTACCTTGCAAATACTTACAGGAGGGGTGCCAGGAGGATGGGGCAAATCATTTTCCAGTGGTCCCCAGGGACAGGACAGGAGATAGTGGAGACAAACCTGAACATAGGAAATTCCATCTAAACGTAAGGAAGAACTTCTTCACAGTGAGAGTGACCGAGCACTGGAACAGGCTGCCCAGGTGGGTGGTGGAGTCTCTGTGCCATTCAGAGCCCACCTAGGTACCACACTGTGCAACCTACTTCAGGTGAATCTGCTCTGGCAGGAGATTTGGACTAGATCTCCAGAAGTTCCTTCCAACTCCCATCATTCTGTGATTCTGTGTAAAGAGGAGGAAAACACACAACTTTTTCTGCTTGATTTCTCTTTCAACAAACTATTTTCTTGGCTTTCCTTTCTGGAGAGAGGAATGAAAGTTTTCTTTTTAGTAGGAAAAAAATCCAACCAACCAAAAAACCAACCAGAAAAGAAACAAAAAACCAACCAGAAAAGAAACAAAAAACCAACCTGAAAAGCCAGAGGTGGTCATGAGGTGCTTGATAGATGAGTGTCCTCTCTTTTACATACAGTGGTTTTCTTCTGACCAGGAAGAGCAGCACAGTATGGCCTCCTCATAACTTCCCTTGGACTTCAGCTTCACATATATCAGTTCTTGGCATGTTCATAGAATCGTAGAACAGCCCAGGCTAGAAGAGACCTCAGAGATCATCTAATCCAACATCCCTGCCATGGGCAGGGACACCTCTCAACTAGCCCAGGTTACTCAAGGCCACGTCCAGCCTGGTCTTGAGCATCTCCAGGGAGGTGGCATTCATTCCAGAGTCTTGCCACCCTCCTAGTGAAGAATTTCTTCCTAAGACCCAATCTAAACCTATTGTCCTTCCATTTAAACCCATTTCCCCATATCCTATGGTTGAACACTCTTGTAAAAAGTCCTTCTGCAGCCTTCCTGTAGGTTGTGGTTGCTCCCTCCTTGGAGGTGTTCAAGGCCAGGTTGGATGAGGCCTTGAGTAACCTGTACTAGTGGGAGGTGTCCCTGCCTATGGCAGGGGGTTGGAACTAGATGATCCTTGAGGTCCCTTCCAACCTTACCATTCTATGATTCTGTGATTCCCTTCAGGTATTGGAAGACAACTCGAAGGTGCTCCCAGAGTCTTGTCTTCTCCAGGTTGAACAATCCCAGTTCCCTCAGTTTAATCTCACAGCAGAGGTGTTCCAGCCCCTGGATCATCTTTGTGGCCTCCTCTGGACTTGTTCCCAAAGTTTTCAGAAGGGAAAATGTACCCTCCCTCTGCACAATCTCTTTAACAGTGTTGTGCAGGAAGGGAACAGTTTCCCATCAGATGCAGAAGTGCAGACTTCCAGGGAGAAACAGGGACCTGTCAGATCTGTTACATGCACACAGCAATGCCTCAGATGATTGCATGAGTTTAGCAAACCATTACTTGGTCTCTTGCCACACTTACAAGCCCTATGAAGAGAGGCTGAGGGAGCTGGCATTGGTTAGCCTGGAGAAGAGGAGGCTCAGGGGAGACCTTCTTGCAGTCTACAACTACCTGAAGGGTGGTTGTAGCCAGGGGGAGGTTACCTTCTTCTCTCAGGCAAGCAGCACTGGAACAAGAGGACACAGTCTTAAGCTGTGGCAGGGGAAGTTTAGGCTGGAGGTGAGGAGAAAGTTGTTGCCTGAGAGAGTCATTGACTGCTGGAATGGGCTGCCCAGGGAGGTGGTGGAGTCACCGTCCCTGGAGGTGTTCAAGGTGGGTTTGGACGTGGCACTTGGTGCCATGGTCTGGTCTTGAGGTCTGTGGTAAGGGGTTGGACTTGATGAGCTTTGAGGTCTCTTCCAACCCTGGTGGTGATACTGTGATACTGATACTGTGACTTTGCTCATCACTGTGGGGCTTATAGCAAAAGGCAGCCACTGGTGGCATTTTTCTTCTCTTGCCTTGGTTGGCTGTACCTGGGTCACTGAGCTGCTCCTTAAACTGCTTGAGACTCTGCCAATCCCATCCAAAGCACCCAGACTACCTTTTTGATGCTGGGAACTTTGCAATTGCTTTCAATGGGGACAGCATAACCTCCTCTGACTCCATCAAAATACGCTGCTTCCAGAAAAAATAAGTGAGATGCTGCTGTGGGGGTACACATAAGCAACAATCAGTTTATGCAGTATTTATTTACAATAACACAGCCCCACACTCATGTTCCAACTTGAAAAGTGATTTATTTCTGCCTGGGATTTTTGCAGTGTTATCCAACTGCCTCAGAAAAAGGAGTGAACACATCTCCACGACTTCTCTGGCAGCGCAACACTACACCTTAAAGGCATGTCAGCAGGAGCAAAGGGGTTCAATGTCCTCCCAAGGGTGGTACAAGAGCACCTGTTAATGGTTAAGAGTGAATCTGGATGGCAAATCCCAGTCCTTTGATGTTCCTTTGTGTTGTCTGGAGAAGACAGTTTTCCTCAAAGCCAATAATAAGGCCTGCAGCCCATGCCTGAAATCTGAACTCCAGCCCTGCTGGAGCTCTGAGCACCGAGAGGCAGCTGCAGAGCAAGCACCCAGCAGGCATCCAGCACCTCCGTGGGCCCACTGATTTTTCCAGCTGATGGAGCCATCCTGCCCTGGCACTGTTGCTCCTTGGTGGTAGCAACTGACATATCGCTGTGGTTGCAAGCAGAGACCTGCTGCAGGGAGCTGCTGATCCACCCAAATCTTGAGCAACACCGCTGGAATGGAGAGGAAAACAGACACCTAGATACTTACCACGAGGCCTGACCACAAGCCTCTGGCTGTTCAGCTCTTCCCATGCCCATTGCTCCAAGGGCTCTTTAAAAGACCACAATAAAACAAATGGTATCTCAGGTGGTGGCACAGCCCCTTGCAGGTGAGGAGAGTGAAGCTTGCCAGCTATTCACAGCAAATCATCTCCAATCAAACAATAACGTCCCTGAGAGGTACAGATTTTGACACTTGACTTCCAGTGTTTATTTCATGAGCAACTTTTCGTTTGCAAAGGAAAGGAAATTAAACGGGGTGGGGGGTGGGGGGGAGGTAAAGATTGCCCTGTGCTAATTCCCCAGTTAAACTTGGAGGAAGCTGCAGAAGATAAGGTTCCCATAGCAATTGGAACAGGTAGCACACTGCACAGATGAGGCCTGATTTTCCTGCTCGCTCTCAGTGCCAGTGGTTTATCTCCACAAAGCAAAGGGAAAAGCAATTACTTGGAACAAGAAAACAAGGGAAAGGAGCCTGTGGCATCTCTGCTGCCTTTTAAATGGTCTTTCACTGGCCTGGTTTGACGCACTGTTATTTGTAACACAGCCACGTGCCTTCAACCACAGGAAAGCTGCTGCTGCAGGGATCCTCCTACTGTCTTTTGCTGTGGTTTTAACTGTGAAAATCTGGTAGGCATTCGAGCAGCTTTTGGCAGGGAATTTTACAGCCCCAGCCTCCACAGGACAGAGCTGTGTGGCTCTGCACTAAAAGCCACATCCAAGTGCAATCCCTCCAAGCCGTTGCCTCACGTTCATGACTAATCTGGCACAGAGAGACCTTTAATTCAACACAATCTGTTTTCAAGGAGCCCATCTTAGCTATTTATTATCAGTTTATCTTGCCTGAGCTTATGATTATTGCACCCAATTATGTCTTCCTCATCCTCCAAGCAGTCATCTGCAGCAAAGCTGAGGGAGCACAATCCCTCTCCCACTCTCACCCCTATGCTACTCTGCAGCACAGAATCAGGTCCAGCAACTCTTCCATTAATTCCTCTACAAAATGACCCCAGCAGTGCAATTTGTGGGCATGCAGTCCCCAGGGTCTCATTACTCCCTGTTGTGCTGCAGGTCATTTTTTTTTTCCCCCCCTCACCAGCTGCCCTGAGACTTTCCCTGCATGCCATGAACCTTAAAATATTTGGCCGTTTCACTCTCAGAGGGGTTTTCACTGGGCTGTGCAGTTTTGACCAAAAGCAGTTCCCCTGGATAGTTACTCCTTACCCCTTTTCCCTCCTAATAATGCCTTGAGATCCATCATCAAGCCAGGGCTGAACCGAGCATCCTGTCACTCTTTTCCTTTTCAGTGGCAATTGAACCTGTGGCTCCATCGCAGCCTCCTTTTATCACTGCCTGGCTCCATCTCCCCTGTACAAAGGTGCCCCAGCAATGCCCTTTCCTTTGTCATCCTCCAGCTTCTTATGTACTTCTGAGCCAACTTTCTCATCCCCTTGTGCTAATATCCCATTATTTAGTGTCTTGGCATCCCTAACTTTGCTCCTGCATGCCTTTACTCTCTACTCTCTCTCACCCTGTGGTTTCTCTTCATCTGGCCAGCATGATAGCTTTTGTCTCTCCTCCTTTTGTTGTTGTTGTTGTTTGGGTTGGCTTGTTTTGGCAATATATTGTTTTTCTCTTCCCCACCAGTGTCAGACCTGAGGGGCACTTCTGACAAAAGTGTATTGCTCTCTCCCCATCTGCCGGCAGGGAGGAGTTGCCCCCTCTCTGGAGATAGTCAAAACACGCCTGGATGAGTTCCTCTGTGATCTGGTACAGGAGATCCTGCTCTGGTAGGGGGGTTGGACTGGATGAGCGTTCGGGGTCCCTTCCAGCACCTGACATTCTGTGATTCTGATTCCCCAGGGTGCTCAAGGAAACGCTGTCCTCGGTGGGTGCAGCCAGCTGGCTGGAAGGAGAGGATGTCCCAGACGCTTCTGTCTCAGCCGCGAAGCAGGGAGGGGAGGAGCCCAGGAGAAGAGAAATCACTTTGGGAAGAAGAGAGCAGATCAGTCCAGGGTACGAAGGAGACGTCCGCATTGCCTCAGAAGTGGGTTTCTCTCTCTGTGATGCTGACCACCTCTTGGAGCGGAGGGGCCCACCCCTGGTGCTGCGGTGCGGGCAGCGCTGCCGCGCCCCTCTTCGGCTGCGGCAGGTCCTCCGCCGGCGAAATCAGCCGCGCCAGCCGCTGCGGAAGGGAGGCCTCGTTAATCGAGCTGATAAACTGCCACCCAACAGTGATCCACAGCCGTTGCTGGGGGCAAAGACATCTAGAGAGCTCCCAGCTTTCCTCCCGCGGAACGGCTGTGAAAGGCGGAGGAAAGAAAGCAGCCCTGCTTTAGCTGCTCTCCGTGACAACTGTGCCACTGCCGGGCTCAAAGCTGGATTCTGGGTGACAGCTCAGCATACAGGGCTCCTCACAGACGTGTATCACAGTGTCACCAAGGTTGGAAGAGACCTCAAAGATCATCAAGTCCAACCTGATACCACAGCCCTCAAGACTAGACCACGGCACCAAGTGCCACGTCCAAACCCGCCTTGAACACCTCCAGGGACGCTGACTCCACCACCTCCCTGGGCAGCCCATTCCAGCAGGCAATGACTCTCTCAGTGAAAAAGTTTCTAGGAGGAAGCATGCCCCACGGGTGTTTTCTCTGCCCAAGGAAAAAAAAACAAATGCAACAAACCCAACAAACCAAAGCATCAAGCCCTTTTCTCCTCTCTGTGTGAAGTACCTGTGCTTTCTGCTGGCTTTGGTGGCAGCTGTGGAACCTTCCAAATGGTCTGACCGTGAGAAAATGCTGGCCATCTCCTGCTGTGGTCCAAAACAGGGTGGCAGGTGAACACTTACCTCATTTTCATTTCCCTGGTAAAACATTCTCTCCACAGACTTGTCCCTGCCCCCAGGCTATCCCAGCTCCCTTCTTCCAGCCAGCCAGACTGCGGTGATGCAGATGTTACAGGGCAGCTGCCTGCCCTTAGCCTCCTCTGTCCTCTGTATTTCAATGGTGCTGGCAGGCTACTCCATACACACACACACACACACAAACGCACACTACTGCTGTATCAACTAGGGGCACTTTGATCTTTAAAAATGGAAAGAACTCGGAGTTCTTTGGGCAGGAGGTGCAAAGACAGATACTGTGAGCTTGTGGTCTTTCCCATGCCGTTTTGGAAGCCACTCAGGTACCACACACCTTCCTCCTGCTTGTGAGTGACTAAATCTTGTCTGTCTTGTACAAGTAAATCGACAAAGATAAAAATCACCTTTGCTCAGATGGTTTGCCTGAATGCTCAGCGATGTGTATTGAAAGCTCACTGCCAGCCAAGGATCCCTGCAGACACCTGGGTGCAACAATCGCTGTAAACAACCTGCCTGAGGGGTCAGCTCTGCCCACTGCTAGCACACCAGGTAGTCACTTCTGCACTAATGTAACTAAGGTGGCCAGGGGGAGCTGCGAAACACTAAATAAAACTGAGCCTATGCCACCTTTGGTGAGTGAGTGGGAGAAGACATCACCATGGACATCCAACCTGGAAACAGAGCCCAGGAACCCTCTCTCCACCATCACCACCAACCAAGCCATGCCCTAAGTTTTGCCTGCTATAAGAACTCCTGGAGAAGAAAAAGAACTCCACTGAAGACATCACTCACTGGAAACATCCCTGGGCAACACAAACTGAAAAGGACTTGGACTTTGGAGACTTTCCCCCTCCTCTTCTCCAGCCAAGGATGAACCTAGGGACACCTGCACCAAGCCAAAGCATCAGCACCCTTCCTAGGACCTCCTCCAGCCAGAGAAAGCATCAGCACCCTTCCTAGGACCTCCTCCAGCCAGAGAAAGCATCAGCACCAATCCTAGGACCTCCTCCAGCCAGAGAAAGCATCAGCACCAATCCTAGNGCTTTAAGAACTCCTGGAGAAGAAAAAGAACTCCACTGAAGACATCACTCACTGGAAACATCCCTGGGCAACACAAACTGAAAAGGACTTGGACTTTGGAGACTTTCCCCCTCCTCTTCTCCAGCCAAGGATGAACCTAGGGGCACCTGCACCAAGCCAAAGCATCAGCACCCTTCCTAGGACCTCCTCCAGCCAGAGAAAGCATCAGCACCCTTCCTAGGACCTCCTCCAGCCAGAGAAAGCATCAGCACCCTTCCTAGGACCTCCTCCAGCCAGAGAAAGCATCAGCACCAATCCTAGGACCTCCTCCAGCCAGAGAAAGCATCTTGAGGGAGTGTGAGGTGTGGTAATATATTTCCTTTCCTGCTCTTCTCTCTTTCCCCATTTTTCCCTCTCCCCTCCTTCTGTCTCTTTCTCTGTTCCGCTCACTTCATCCTTTAATAGCTTTTGATATTTGGTCTCACTTGTACCTTAATTCCACAACACAGAAATATCTAAGAACAAATCTCTCTCCTCTGGCCCGAGGCACTCCTAAAGCCTAGCAGCATGCCCAGCTCCAGAGGCCAGTGTACAATTCACTGCTGGATACTCACCTAGCCCAGTTGCCCACTTTCCCCCACCACAAGCTGGTCAGAGCAGCACAGGCTTCTGCCCTGCAAAGCACATCACAAGTAGCACAGACAATTCACCCAGGACTTGCTGCACTGATTTAAGTGCTTCTGCTCCTTGTGAAGTGCCTGCCAGAATCCTGGATGTCACTCATTGATTCAGAAGCATTCACCTCCTGATTTCTGAAAGCAGCTTTTGGCCTGCAGCTGCTCTGTGAGCTGATCATTGTGAGTTTTCAGTCTATGGAGCCTGTGCTGTCTTAATCAGAGACATTAGGAAACAACATTTGTGTTTCTTGGGCAGTGGAGTGTAAGAAGGAGAATCAGTTTGTCTCAGGGACTGATCATAATTACCATTTACTTGCTTCCAGTGAATGGTTTGCAATATTCAGCTGAAAGACTTTGTGCCTGGAAGCATCTGCATGAGGAAACAAATTCACTACTTTTCTGGGGTATGGTTGAAGCAAGGGAAGAGGTACATTTTGAGAAACTTTCTCCAAACCAGGAGCAACTACTCCAGGGAGTATTGTGTGGCTGGTTTTAACTGCCCCTCAAATCAGCTCAGGCTTAAGAGCTGATTGCTTCTTATGTGCCTAAACCATGTCCTTGGAGATTTCTGACCCTCAAAGGTCATGCCCTCCAAGCCCCCTGTAGTGAACAGGGACATCTGGAGACCACTGACAAGTGGTGTCCCTCAGGGTTCAGTGCTGGCACCAGTGCTGTTTAACATCTTTGTCAGTGCCATGGACAGAGGAATCAGTGCAGCCTCA
>VWZE01022129.1:191690-202367 GCA_013396675.1 Eubucco bourcierii
GACAGGCTGAGAGAGTTGGGGCTCTGCAGCCTGGAGAAGAGAAGGCTTCCAGGAGACCTGATAGTAGCCTTCCAGTATCTGAAGGGGGATACAGGAAGGCTGGGGAGGGACTATTGACAAGGTCTTGCAATGACAGGACAAGGGGCAACGGGTTTGAAGTGGCAGAGGGGAGATTTAGACTGGATGTTAGGAGGAAGTTGTTTGCAGTGAGGGTGGTGAGACACTGGCACAGGTTGCCCAGGGAGCTTGTGGCTGCTCCCTGCCTGGAGGTGTTCAAGGCCCGGTTGGAGGAGGCCTTGAGTGAGCTGTACTAGTGGGAGGTGTCCCTGCCTCTGGCAGGGGGTTGGAACTAGATGATCCTTGAGGTCCCTTCCAACCTTACCATTCTATGATTCTTTCTCCAACTAGATCAGGTTCTTCAGGGTTCCACAAAATGTGGCCTTGATTGTCTCCAGGGATGTTGCAGTAACCCTCATTGTAAAGCACTGCCTCCTGATGTCCAACCTAAATCCACCCTGCTCTAGTTTAAAACTGTTGGTCCTTTGTCCAACACCCTTGTAATGAGTTCCTCCCCAGCTTTCTCACAGATCCCCTTCTGATATTGAGATGTTTCTATGAGGTCTCCCCAGAGCCTTCTGTTCTCCAAGCTGACCAATCCCAACACTCCCAGCCTGTCTTTGTAGAAGAGTTGCTCCAGCCCTCCCATCATCTCTTGTCTTACTCCAGCATGTCCCTGTCCTTCCTGTGTTGAGGGTTCCATAGCTGGACACAGCACTGTAGGTGAGGTCTCAACAGAGCAGAGGGGCAGGACCCCCTCTCTCCAACTCTGGCCATGCTGCTTTGGTTGCAGCCCAGGCTGCCATTGGTCTTCTGCACTGTCAGTGCCCATTGCTGGCTTCTGTCCAGCTTCTCATCCACCAGCACCCCCAAGTCCTTTTCTGCAGGGCTGCTCTCCATCTCATTATCCACAGCCTGGACTGATAACAAGGATTCCCCAGCCCAGGTGCAGGACCTTGCACTTTGCCTTGTTGAACCTCCTAAGATTCACCTCAGCCCACTTCTCCAGCCTGTCTAGGTCCCCCTGGATGGTATCCCATCCCCTAGCCTTTTCAGCTGCACCAGTCAGATTGGCATCAGCAGCAGACTTGCTGAGGGTACCTCAATCTTTCTGTCTGTATCATTGATGAAGATATTGAGCAGCACTGGTCCCAACAGGGTCCCCTGAGGGACACCACTTGTCACTCATCTCCATCTGGACACTGAGCCATTGACCCTTCATATGCAATCATCTAATCAATTGCTTACCCATTGAACAGCCCACACATCAAATGTCTATCTCTCCAGTTTAGAGAGGATGTTGGGAGGAACTGTGTCAATTGTCAGCTGACAAGTCCCTGGAAATTACAACTCATGTAATCTAAACCAAGGCAAACAGAAAAATCTTCAGTCTGAAATAGTCCAAATCAGTTTCCTAGGATGTGCTTTCAAAACAAGCAATAAACAGTACTCACAATATTTCAGTCCCAAAGGCTCAAAGCACTTTGCAACAGGTGAGGAATGTTATTTGTTTAGCAGGCAGGCCATGCAGGCAGTCACTGCCCTGACAGCTCCAGCTCCTCGTGTAGACATATGAAACCTCTGAGTTGCAGGGAGCCAGACTCTGCCAGCCACCCAGTCAAGCTCCTGAAGCTTGCTGTAGGAAAGGGTATTACCACTGAATGGACTGAAGCACAGCAGAGAGTTGTAAGAGGCAGGACTCAAGGTCTAAATTTGAAGCAAATCATATCACATCACAATCGTACCTTGAATTCTGGCAAGTGTACAATTGTACAGGTGCCAGCTCCCTCCTAAACCTATCCACTCATGGCCACTGACAGCAACCAGCAGGCCCAAGGGTCCAACAGAAACAAGAAGTATTTCAGAGCATCCTACTTCTCCCCAGCCACCCTACCTGTAAATCCTGTGCTCCTCTTATTGTGCTACTGAAGACTCATTGCTGCTGCTCCTGCCTGGGCTTTGCACTGTCTCTTCTCCTGAGCCTGAGCTGGATGTTAGCCAGATCTGCCACAGCTCCTGCCACTCCCTATTAGGTCACATCTCCCAAAAAGCAAAAAAAAAACAAACCCTTGTGGGCACAGATTCACTTTATCCAAGGCAAAGAAGCCAATGTGCTGCACCCATCCCATCCCTGGCTGTGATAATAGTGAAGGTTCCCCCTCCTCACGACCCCACAATGTGACTGTCACACCTCCACTAAAGCCACTAAAAGGATGCTCCTGTTCCCTACCCCAACCAGCAGGTGAGTCTACAACCAGTGAGGATGTGGAAAGACCAGAAGAGAAATTGTGCAGACATTTCTATGCACTGTACATGACTCAAGAGTTTTCCTTCCTGGGTCGTGTGGTGTGGCATCTCTATGACACCATTTGCCTAGACACACTTCTTGCTATGACAAGGTGCCCACAATGAAGGAGGATAGGCTTGGGCATGGCAAAGAGTAGCCCTTTGCAGCTCTGTGAGCATGGCACATGTCATTTCTTCAGAGAGAATAGCATGGGCCTGACCCAGAACTAAAAGGGAGCAGGGGTGAGGGACGAGAACTAAAGGCAAACTATAGCCTAATCTTGTGCCTCATTTGCGCAGGCACTGGGCAGTAAGGAGGGAGGAAGCAAAGGTGAGAGCCTGGACTGTACTCACCCAGCCTGGGAGCTCAGGCAGCTCACTCTGCATCTATTGCAGTCAGCACATGTCTACATATTGCACTGAGCACCATGATGAGACATTTGGTGATCACCCTGGAAGCTCTGCTGAAACTCTCCAAGCCCCCCAAGTTGCCAGCAAGAGCTATGGGGTGTTCTGGAGAAAGGTCACTCCCACCCCCCTTTCCCCCTCAGAGGACAAATGTGCATCTTCCCTGAGGTCCTCCTCATGAGCCATTTGAAGGAAGCAGCAGCATGAACTCCAGTGACCACAATCCCAGTACCTGCTTCAGGGATCCTTTGGTTTTCAGGAGGATGAAGATGGCGTAGAGAGGAATGCAGACCATGGAGGAGAGTGCCATCATCCAGCCCACCACGTAGCCCCAGGGTGGGTACACATAGGAATTGTTGTATTTCAATGGCTTGTACTTGATCAGGGAGAACAGGAAGACAGCCTGAGGAGGAGAAAACAGAGACATGGCCAGAGCAAAGAGAGCTGCAAAGTCAGGCAGCCTGGGCACCCTGCAAGCAACAGCTGGGGGGCAAGGACTGTGATGTCTTGCATGAGCCAGTATGGACCTTGCCAGCTGCAGTGAGGCAGAGCCTGGCGCATGCTTGGCTGCACAAGGGATTGTCTCAGAAGAAGGGCAAGACTTCTCCACAGTATGAAGGCTTCAGGTTTCCTAAGAGTTCAACTTAAAGCTGGCAGTGGCTTTAAGGATCCAGCAACACTGAGACAGTAGTTTATTCAAATCAAAAGCAAAAGGCCTCCAGAAGTAGCACGTGGGCACATATTTACCTCTCTTGGCCACAGAGCTCTCTTTGGGCTAGATCAGGCTGTCTTTGACAGTTTCCCAGGTAGTCAACTCCTGCTGGAGCCTGAGGGCAAAGGCCTAGGAATCTTTTGTAAGCTATAGCTATAGAGCCCACCTCTCCTTCCACTGAAGTCAAAGAAAAGAGCTCTCAATATCCCATGCAGGAGCAGAATTTGGCACAGAAATGACCTAAAAGTCATTGGAGTGAGATTGGATCCGAAAGGCAAGAATTCACCTGACTTTAAACATTTTCCTTAAATGTGCATTTTCCTTAAAACAACACAGTCAACAAAGTTTTACAGGAGATTTAATAACACAGAAAGCAAATGGCTGTAGAAGGATCTTTCTGAACCACAGGAGGTCACAGAAACAGGCTGCAGTAAGTCACTCAGAACAGGGTAATTCTCACTGGTCTTCTACTCAAAATCCTCTCCAGACTTGGGGGATACATTTGCCTTTGCCTTCACACTAAATAGGTGGCCTTGCAGGCTCAATTAATTTTCCAGGGAAAGGATAAGGTCTTGCAAAGGAAATAAATAACTGCCACAGCTTTGGACAAGGTTCTGTTTCTCCACAGCACTTTGAAATAATTGCAGCAGTACCTTGAAGACAAATGAACCTTTTCTATTCAGAACCCGGGGTCAAGAATAATAGGTTCACAGATTCATAGAATGGTTTGGGTTGGAAGGGACCTTAAAGGTCATTTAGTTCCAATCCTCCTGCCATGGGCAGGGACACCTTCCACTAGATCAGGTCATTCAAGGCTCCATCCAGCCTGGCCCTGAACAGGGAGAAGGCATTCATGACCTCTCTAGGCAACCTGTTCCAGTGTCTCACCATCACCATAAAGAATTCCTTCCTAATCTCTATTCTAAATCTCTCCTCCTGAAGCTTCAATCCATTCTCTCTTGTCCAATCACTACCAGCCCTTGTAAAAAGTCTCATCCTAACATTCTTGTAGCCCACTTCAGGCACTGGAAGGTTGCTCTTAGGTCTCCCTGGAACCTTCTTTTCTGCAGGCTAAACAGCCCCAGCTCTCTCAGTCTGTCCCCATAGGGAAGGTGCCCCTCTCCTCTGATTACCTTGGTGGCCCTCCTCTGGGCTCACTCCACCAGTTCAACATCCCTCTAATGCCAGGGGCACCAGAACTGGATGTGGTATTCCGGGTGGGATCTCAGCAGAGCAGAGGAGCAGAATCCCCTCCCCTTCCCTGCTGGTCACACTCCTTTTGCTGAAGCCCTGTGCACAGTTTGCCTTCTGGGCTGCAAGCACACATTGCCAGCTCCTGTCCACCTTTCATCCACTGACACTATCACACAGTATCACAGTATCACCAGGGTTGGAAGAGACCTCAAAGCTCATCAAGTCCAACCCATTACCACAGCCCTCAAGACCAGACCATGGCACCAAGTGCCACGTCCAAACCCGCCTTGAACACCTCCAGGGACGATGACTCCACCACCTCCCTGGGCAGCCCATTCCAGCAGTCAATGACTCTCTCAGGCAACAACTTTCTCCTCACCTCCAGCCTAAACTTCCCCTGGCACAGCTTGAGACTGTGTCCTCTTGTTCTGGTGCTGCTTGCCTGAGAAAAGAAAGCAACCTCCCCCTGGCTACAATCACCCTTCAGGTAGCTGTAGACAAGAAGGTCTCCCCTGAGCCTCCTCTTCTCCAGGCTAACCAATCCCAGCTCCCTCAGCCTCTCTCCATAGGGCTGTGCTCGAGGCCTCTCCCCAGCCTCGTTGCCCTTCTCTGGACACGTTCAAGCACCTCAATGTCCTCCTTAAATGGAGGGGTCCAGAACTGGACACAGCACTCAAGGTGTGGCCTAAGCAGTGCAGAGTCTAGGGGGAGAATGACCTCCCTGCTCCTGCTGGCCACACTATTCCTGATGCAGACCAGGATCCCTCCAAGCCCTGTTCCTCGAGACTGCTCTCCAGCCACTCCTTGTCCAGGCTACATCTGTGCCTGGGACTGCCCCAACCCAGCTGCCCAGCTCTAGGCCAAACATACCCTGTTGTCACAGTATGGCACTCACCAAGCACAGCCCGGGGGTGAGCACCAGCCAGCATATCTTGATCAGGGGCCACGGTCGGAAGCCAATCATGTCCTCTATGTTGTCGTAGAAGCGGTCAGCACCTTGGCCACCAGCCAGCACGGAGACAAAGCCAGAGGTTAGATCATTGCTGCTTCCTTCACTCACTATTCACAGAAAATCCCAACGTTCTTGATCCCAAGTATTTCCTCTAGGCAAAAGTCTGTCTATCCTGGTAAGGCAGAGGCTCTCAGGAGCTGTTTGGGTGTTGAAGAGGCCCATGGGTGGTTAAGTTCAGATGGAGGTTTTTAACCTCAGTCAAAAGCTACCAGAAAGTTCTCCACAGAAGAAATGCCCTTATCCCCCAGGAAGCAGCAGCTGTAAATGAGGATACAGCCCATGCACCACTAAGAGCCAGTAAGGGCTCATGCATGGCAAGGAGCAGGAGACTGATTTATAGGTTAGCAAGGGAAAGCTTTTGTGGGTTGAGCACATGGGATTGTGTAAGCCCAGAATGCTGAAAGGAGCAAAGAAAGAGAAGGACGTCAAACAAACCCCCTTTTTGTCACAGGGAAGTCATGCCAAGAATCCCCACTGAGCAGGGCACTTCCCCTGTCCTCAGGAGCCTGCTTTCCACAAAATACTACTTTTTGGGCATCAACTCAGCAGACCTGGCAATTCAAACCCTAACAGAGACCAAACCTTCCAGCTGCAAGTGCTGCCATACTGCCCAATAGAAGCTGTTCTCTGAGTGTTTGATTTCCTCCTCCTCCCATTAACTTCAGGTCCTAGATAACATTATCCAACATAGAATCATAGAATGGTAAGGTTGGAAGGGACCTCAAGGATCATCTAGTTCCAACCCCCTGCCAGAGGCAGGGACACCTCCCACTAGTACAGCTCACTCAAGGCCTCATCCAATCTGGCCTTGAACACCTCCAGGCAGGGAGCAGCCACAACCTCCCTGGGCAACCTGTGCCAGTGTCTCACCACCCTCACTGCAAACAACTTCCTCCTAACATCCAGTCTAAATCTCCCCTCTGCCAGTTCGAACCCATTGCCCCTGGTCCTGTCGTTGCAAGACCTTGTAAATAGTCCCTCCCCAGCCTTCCTGTATCCCACTTCAGATCCTGGAAGGCTACTATCAGGTCTCCTGGAAGCCTTCTCTTCTCCAGGCTGCAGAGCCCCAACTCTCTCAGCCTGTCCTCATAGCAGAGCTGCTGCAGCCCTCTGAGCATCCTTGTGGCCTCCTCTGGACCCACTCCAACACTTCCATGTCCTTCCTGTGCTGAGGGTTCCAGAACTGCACACAGGACTCCAGGTGGGGTCTGAGGAGAGCAGAGCAAAGGGGCAGAATCCCCTCCCTTGCTCTGTTGGCCACGCTTCTCTTGATGCAGGGGACTGGCCACACCTGTGAGTGCTTGGGGCTTGGTGATGTTGTTTTGCTTTGTGTTTTTATATCATGGAATCAAATTACCACATGATGTTTCCTTTAAACACAGGAAGCTTCCAAAAGCACAATATGTGTGCTTGTCCTTTTTGTAATTCTTTGCATTATTTTCTACATCCCATGACTAATGTTTGCAGGAGAACTCATTTAAACACAGGTTTTGGAAGTGTTTAGGCTGAGGAAGTTCTCTGAATAGCTCATAGTTTCTATCTTGATAACAAGCAGCCTCCAGCAAAGACAACAAGCTGTGCCATACCAAGGGACATGCAGCCTCATGTGGGAGTTCAGCCTACACTACAGAAGAGTACCCTAAAACTTCCAAGCTATAAATACCATGAAGCTTCAGGTAGGATCTCTGAAAATATACTGAGGAGTAAAGTGAGATGGTATAAAACATTTGTCAAAAATCCAAAGCCTTCCATAGGGTGAAAAAAAAAAAGAGAGACAGAAGTGATGAGCCTTGCAATTTAGAACAGGAACAGAGCACAACCTCTCACACCATTCACTGCTGCCACAGAACCATACTGTGAAGTCAGGTATGTGATGTAAAAACTCAAATGGAAGAAGGAGGCTCACAGTATGTGGAAAAGGGGAATGGCTACTTGGGAGGAATATAGAGTAGGCAGGGATGCAACAAGCAAAGCTAAGGCCCTCTTGGAATCTGGCAAAGGATATAAACCATAACAAGAAGGGCTTCTTCAAGTGCAGAAGGAACAGCAGGCACAATGTGGGCCTGCTGCTGGGTGAGATGGGTGACCTGGTGGCCACTTAGGAGGGATATAGAGTAGACAGGGATGCAACAAGGAAAGCTAAGGCCCTCTTGGAATCTGGCAAAGGATATAAACCATAACAAGAAGGGCTTCTTCAAGCACAAAAGGAACACCAGGCACAATGTGGGCCTGCTGCTGGATGAGATGGGTGACCTGGTGACAAGGGGTAGAGAGAAGGTGAAGTTACTGAATGGCTGCTTTCCTTCAGCCTTTATTGCTAAGGCTGACCCTCAGTCCCTGCAAGTAACAGAGAAAATCTGGAAAATCTGGAGACAGGCAGACTCTCCCTGAGGCCAGGTTAGAAATCTCCTTGGTATGCTGGACACCCACAAATCCATGAGCCTCCACCAGGTCACTTAAGGCCTCATCCAACCTGGCCTTGAGGGATCCACAAGCTCCAGGGAGGTTGTGGATCAAGAAGAGTGGTGTGCAGGCACAGGGCAGCTATCCACCTGTGCTGGTACCAGTTCTGTGCTGACCAACCTTGCACACCTTCACAGCTGCTGCATGCTCTTCTGACAAACCAGTTAATGCCAATACATAAATTCCTGGGAACAGATTTCAGGTGAACCCAAGCAGAAATTTGCTTACAGCCTTATGTCTTGACCTTGTGGAGCCCTTTTCATTTTACATCGCTTGTAACAGCAGCAAACAGTACCCAAACTGAAAGGGACAAAGGTTTTCTTTTTACAATATCCATAAACAGTGACAGTTCTGCTCCTCTATGCAAAAAGCCTTCCCTTTTATATCTGCATTTATTTGCATTCACCTCTATCAAGTTCCATCCACAGGATTTCAATAGGTGATGTCCCTGGCTCTATGCCATAGTGCTTAAGTCTGTACCTGCATTCAGTTTTGGGCTCCCCAGTTCAAGAGGGACAGGGATCTGCTGGAGAAGGTCCAACAGAGGGCTACAAGGATGAGGGGAGTGGAGCATTGCCTGGTAAGGAGAGGCTGAGGGACCTGGGGATGCTTAGTCTGGAGAAGAGAAGACTGAGAGGGGATTGAATAAATGTTTATAACTATCAGAGGGCTGGAGGTCAGGATGGGGGGGGACAGGCTCTGCTCACTGCTCCCTGGGATAGGACAAGGAGCAATGGATGGAAGCTGCAGCACAGGAGGTTCCAGCTCAACACAAGGGGCAACTTCTTTACTGGAAGGGTCCCAGAGCACTGGCACAGGCTGCCCAGAGAGGCTGTGGAGTCTCCTTCCGTAGAGCCTTTCAAGGCCTGTCTGGATGTGTTCCTGTGTGCCCTGAGCTAGATTGTCTGGTCCTGCTCTGTCAGGGAGGTTGAACTGGATGCTCTCTTTGGGTCCCTTCCAAGCCCTGACATCCTGTGAGCCTGTGCTCCTTCTCTTGTCTCAAACCCACAGCATCAACACACAGTGCCAGTAAAATCCCACCAAGTGCCAGCAGCAGAAGTATTGTGGCACTGGAACAGCTGTGCACCCTTTGGCTACCAGCTGCACGGAACAGGGCTCTTGTGAGCCATAGATAAGTGCATGATTGACTGCAGCCACTGCATGGGGATGGATGAAGCCATGGTTGGAGCAAGCCTGGCAGGCAGGCTGCAGGCAGGAGGAGGCTGCAGGCAGAAGGAGGATGCTGCTTTTGCTGGCTGTGCTACTTATGACCAACAGAGCAAGAGGAAGATTTTATACCAGCACACAATGGGTTCAGCCTGGGGCCACCCACAGGTACCCGCTGGCAGGGGCTTGCTTTAGCTTTGTAAACAGCCCTAATGGTTTCAGCCCCACCTCTTCCTCACTGGCTTGCTCTTGGAACAGCTTAACCAAATGTGCATGCTGTGACTGCCTGGGTAACATCCTCCCTGCAGCATGCAAGGGGTAATGGGTTTAAACTGGCAGAAGGGAGATTGAAACTGGATGTTAGGAAAAAGTTGCTTGCAGTGAGGGTGGTGAGACACTGGCACAGGTTGCCCAGGGAGGTTGTGGAGCACAGAATCACCCAACGTGATCTTTGATCACGTTGGGTGATTCTGTGCTCCACAACCTCCCTGGAGATGTTGAAGGCCAGGTTGGATGACAGCTTGAGCAACCTGTTCTAGTGGTAGGTGTCCCTGCCTATGGCAGGGTGGGTTAGAACTGGATGAGCTTTGAGGTCCCTTCCAAGCTAAACCATTCTATGACGCTTTGTGGATCACGTTGTGAATCTCACTAATCAGACCCCATACCTGTTTATCCCAAAGTGGAAGGGAGAGAGGAAAAGGGAGGGAGAGGGGTTAAAAAAACCCCAACCAACCCACCCAAATCTCCAGTACTCCCCTAGGGCCAGGGAACATGCTGGGAAGGGCTGGTGCCAGGCAATCCTTTCAGAGGCAGAAAGCAGCCTGCAAGGAAATCCTCAGATCTTTGTGAGAACAGGCAGAGAGGGAAGCTGCCAGGTGGTGGGTGGTTGGCATATGTGCCAGGAGAGGGGAAACTCAGGACTGCATATTTGTGTTAGCAAAAATGCTGTAATTCTTCACAGTGTAAGCAAGAGGCTCAGCCCTGCCAATTCTAAGATGGAAAATTAAAAAAAAAAAAAACAAACCTAAAACAACAAACTAAACCAGCATTAATTTGCACCAGGCACTTTGGGGTTTTTTCTGCCACTAAGATGCCTCCTCTTGGCCTTCTGACTAAACCTTGGACCAGAATCAGGATGATGGATGCAGAGCAGAACACCAAGAGAGTAAAATCACTCTGTATGGAGTGGGGTACCAGAGAGGCCTGAGCCAGCAGCGAGACTTGGGGGAGACACAGGCCCCAGGGGAGGGAAAAGCACTCCTGGGGTGGGGCTAAAAGGGACCTTGGTGGGGGTGAGGGGAAATCACTCCTGGGAGGGCTACAAGGGGCCTTGGGGGGGAGGTTTCACATCATTCCTGAGGGGGTGGGGGTACAAAGG
>VWZE01022129.1:204631-231207 GCA_013396675.1 Eubucco bourcierii
GGCCACAAAGATGCTCAGAGGGCTGGAGCAGCTCTGCTATGAGGACAGGCTGAGAGAGTTGGGGCTCTGCAGCCTGGAGAAGAGAAGGCTTCGAGGGGACCTGATAGTAGCCTTCCAGTATCTGAAGTGGGATACAGGAAGGCTGGGGAGGGATTATTTACAAGGTTTTGCAATGAAAGGGGCAAGGGGCAATGGGCTTAAACTGGCAGAGGGGAGATTTAGACTGGATGTTAGGAGGAAGTTCTTTCCAGTGAGGGTGGTGAGGCACTGGAACAGGTTGCCCAGGGAGGTTGTGGCTGCTCCCTCCCTGAAGGTGTTCAAGGCCAGGTTGGAGGAGGCCTTGAGTGAGCTGTACTAGTGGGAGGTGTCCCTGCCTATGGCAGGGGGTTGGAACTGGCTGATCCTTGAGGTCCCTTCCAACCTTACCATTCTATGATTCTATGATTAAAGCCAGTCTAGTTTTTTCCTCACATAGCTGGAGCTTTGTGTTATGATTCTATGATTAAGAGAAACACACAGCAGCTCTGTACCCCTGCATTCTGGGTTAAATTAACTGATGGGACTAATAGCAGGATGAGAGCAGGCAGCAGCAGAGACCAAATAAGAGCAGTACCTCCTCTACAGCTGTTTTTCTGGTTTAGAGGACAGATGGGAAGAGCAGCAAGGTAGTTCCCTGAGGAACTTTCAGAAAGGGAAAAAAACCCACTCCTGCTCTAAATGTGCAGCAATTAAGAAATACTGCAAGGAAACATGGTAAAAAGCAGGTGAGAATGAGGCTAATTACAGCATTTCTTTGCCCCCTAAGGATCTTTTCTATGCACTCCCACTTCTCAACACCCTCACCCCCCACCCCCACGTGTGCCTTAAGAAAGAGCAGACAAGGTTTTTGTCCTCTACTTACCATATACCCATCCTATACAGATGACTTCAAAAATGGACAGGAAGAGCAGGCATGTGCCACTGGCAGCATAGTAGTCAAAGAGTTGGAAGATGTACATCCCACCCTGTTGAAGAGGGAGTTACAGGAGAGCTGTTTCATGTGAGGGAAAAATGACTGAAGCAAGCAGAAGAATAACAGCAGAAACACTGCACCTGGACCAGGTGGGAGAATAAGAGCCTTCTCTTGGGGCTGCCCCTAGTCTGTCCCAAAAGACAGTCAGCCCTGGTGGCAGGAGGGCACTTCATCTCCATGTTATGCTATTGTGGGTCTGGCTCTTTGCCAGGTCCATTAGGAGCAGGAGGCCTTTTTGTTTGCTTGTTCTAAATCAAGAGCATTTCAAAATACCACACAGCAGTGCAGAATGTCCAGAGCCTCGTTTTAGCTGCATTCACCTTCCCATGTTGCTCAAGGTCCAAAACCACTGCTGGCAGAGGTTTGTGTGTTCCTTGCTGTCGCTGCCTTTGAGCTGAGCCCTGCACAGTTGCCATCTACAGGATGAATCCCCTCTCAGACTTACACAGGTTTTCCCAAAGAGGAAACCCCTCCAATGCAAGCCAAGCAGATGCTTTCAAACAGTGCTGAAAAGCTCTAGACACTGCTGGAGTAGCAGAGGAGCTACCCCTTCGTCCCACACTGATGAGGCAACATCCTGCAGTGACAGAAGTATCACGGTATCACAGTATCACCAGGGTTGGAAGAGACCTCAAAGCTCATCAAGTCCAACCAGTCACCACAGACCTCAAGACCAGACCATGGCACCAAGTGCCACGTCCAAACCCGCCTTGAACACCTCCAGGGACGATGACTCCACCACCTCCCTGGGCAGCCCATTCCAGCAGTCAATGACTCTCTCAGGCAACAACTTTCTCCTCACCTCCAGCCTAAACTTCCCCTGGCACAGCTTGAGACTGTGTCCTCTTGTTCTGGTGCTGCTTGCCTGAGAGAAGAAGGTAACCTCCTCCTGGCTACAACCACCCTTCAGGTAGCTGTAGACAGCAAGAAGGTCTCCCCTGAGCCTCCTCTTCTCCAGGCTAACCAATCCCAGCTCCCTCAGCCTCTCTCCATAGGGCTGTGCTCCAGGCCTCTCCCCAGCCTCGTTGCCCTTCTCTGGACACACTCAAGCACCTCAATGTCCTTCTTNGGGTGTCAATCAGCACCCCCAGATCCCTTTCTGTTTGGCTGCTCTCCAGCCACTCCCACCCCAGCCTGGAGCTCTGCATGGGGTTGTTGTGGCCAAAGTGCAGCACCTGGCACTTGGATTTGTTGAGCTCCATCCCCTTGGACTCTGCCCATCTGTGCAGGCGGTCGAGGTCCCGCTGCAGAGCCCTTCTGCCCTCCAACCCAGCAACATCAGCCCCCAGCTTGGTGTCAGCTGCACATTTGCTGGTGCCTGACTCGATGCCCTCGTCCAGATCATCACTGAAGCTGTTACAGAGGATGGGGCCCAGCACTGATCCCTGGGGCACACCGCTAGTGCCCGGCCTCCAGCTGCATGTGGCACCATTCACCACCACTCTCTGGGCTTGGCCCTCCAGCCAGTTCCTAACCCAGTGCAGAGTGTTGGCATCCAAGCCACGAGCTGACAGCTTAGCCAGCAGTTTGGTAGATGCTACCCTGTAAGCAGGCATGCAAAAGCCATGGGAACCCTTACTGCAGTTTCACTCAAAGCTCACTCAGTCACAGTGGGAGCTGCCTTCAGCAAACCCTTAGCCAGGACCTTGTTGGGGGATCATTCAGCAGTGCCTAAGAGGAATTAGCTGTCCCTATGTCACACGTGGAGGCAACACAGGAAAGTGCTAAGCCCCCTGCCCAAGCATGCAGAATCACAGAATTAACCAGCTTGGGAAAGACCTCTAGGGTCATTCAGTCCAACCTATCACCTAACACCTTCTAATTAACTAACCCATGGCACTAAGTGCCTCATCCAGCCTCCTCTTAAACACCTCCAGGGATGGGGACTCCACCACCTCCCTGGGCAGCCCATTCCAGTGCCAATTACTCTTGCTGTGAAGAACTTCTTCCTAACATCCAGCCTGAACCTGCCCTGCCACAGCTTGAGGCTGTGTCCTGTTGTTCTGTGCAGTAAGAGGTCCCTGTGTGTCCCTGCCTATGGCAGTGGGTTGGAACTAGATGATCCTTGAGGTCCCTTCCAACCTCTATGATTCTATTGTATGATTCCAGGGGTAGAGCAGGGCAAATGCCGTGCAGAGAGCACTGCACCAGCACAACTCTGTTCCTTCTGGCTCTGGGGCTCACAGCTTCCCGCTGACTTGGGCAGGGCTCCTGTGCAGCCCTTACCTACAGCTTCCCCTTCTGCTGCTCAGCCTCTTGGGGAAAGCAGCCAGCAAGTATCACTGCCCCTAGAAAAACTTCTGCTAATGCAGATCAGCTTACTTCAGGTCTGGTATTTGCACAAAGCTGGAGAGCAGCCAACCAGAAAAGGGACCAGGGAGGACTGGTAGAGAGTAGTTGAACATGAGCCAGCAGTGTGCCCGGGTGGGCAGGAGAGCCAATGGCATCCTGGCCTGGATCAATAGCAGTGTGGCCAGCAGGACAGGGGAGGTTATTCTTCCCCTAAACTCAGCACTGGTCAGGCCACATCTTGAGTGCTGTGTCCAGTTCTGGGCCCCTAAATTTGAGAGAGATGTTGAGGTGCTGGAACGTGTCCAGAGAAGGTCAATGAAGCTGGTGCAGCACAGAACTGTGAGGAGAGGCTGAGGGAGTTGGGGGTGTGCAGCCTGCAGAAGAGGAGGCTCAGAGCAGACCTCATTGCTCTCTACAGCTACCTGAAGGGAGGTTGTAGTCAGGTGAGGTTGGGCTCTTCTGCCAGGCAAGTAGTGACAGAACAAGAGGACACAGCCTCAAGCTGTGCCAGGGCAGGTTCAGACTGGATGTTAGGAAGAAGTTCTTCAGAGCAAGAGTGATTGGCATTGGAATGGGATGCCCAGGGAGGTGGTGGAGTTCCCATCCCTGGAGGCATTCAAAAAAAGACTGGATGAGACACTTAGTGCCATGGTCTGGTTGATTGGATAGGGCCGGGTGGTAGGTTGGACTGGACGATCTTGGAGGTATCTTCCAACCTGGATGATTCTATGATTCTTTGATTCTATGAGTCTATGACAAGCAGCTTCCTTGGCCTTCAGGACTATCTTTGTGGAAGTTATGCAGCAAGTCCCCTGACATCACAGAGGTTGGAAGCAACACCAGCTGAGAGAGACGCCAGCTAATGCTTTTGAAGTGAAGGACAACCAAGCACACCGAAGATGGGCTTGCCATCTCTACCTGCCCCTCCAAAGCAGTCTGGCTAGGTTTTTGCTGCCTGGCCATATACCCCAGCTGCTCCTGTCTTACCTCTGTGACCAGCAGCAGGCCCAGCAGGTAGCATATGACTGCAATGGCCAGGATCAGCAGCTCCCGACGGCCCTTCTTGCGCAGTATTCCCGGGAACATGTCAATGAGAGAGGTCACCACACTCTCCACACAGACAAACTGCAGCAGAACACAGGGCAGAAAAGTCAGTTTTAACCCTTCCCCAAAGACACACTCCCTCTCACTGTCCTTTTTTCCTCCAGCTACTCAAATCTTCAATTTTATGTTTTCTGGGCTTGAGTCTTACTTCCACCAAGGGCCAGCTGTGACTGCTAGGGACCCAAACACAGCTCATTGTATCAGTGAGGATACAATGGACCTGCAGACCAAATGGGTTAAAAGCACAGCCCCATGGTGGAGGGTTGAAGAAGGAGATGCATCAAACCCAGCAGAGGACAGCAGGAACAGCCAAGGGATGGGCAAGCAAGGGGCAGATTGTGCCCCTGGAGCAGAGTGAGTGAGCAGCTGAGATGGTACAAGGAAATTTTATGACAGAGAGGTGCCCCTGCCAAGGGACTGTGGGTTCAGAGCTCAGTCCTGAGAACAAGCACATGCCCCAGACAGCCAAGATTGCCTGGGAAAACCTGGTAAAGTAGGTAACCAAAGGTCTTGCAGGTGAATTAATGGCTTTTGGGCTGCCTGTGGGGCAGGACATCTGCTCATCATCACACAGCTCACGGTCCCACAGCACATAACACCCATGTGTTACATAAGAGAACATCAGGCAGTGACAGGACAGCCCAACCAGCACGAAGCAAAGCCATAAGCAAGACAAGGCAGGAGGGGACCTTGACCTAGAGGAAAGAGATCTCCTTTTCCAGGTGGAGGGGCTGAGGTGCTGCAAAGCAGAGCCTGAGCAGAGCACCCTGCCTAGCAGACACCTCCGGACATCTCACGCTCCGCTCGTGCCAGCACACCAGGCTTGCACATTGTTCTCCACAGGGTGCTCTGCTGCCTTTTGCTCCTGGCATAACAGGGGTATGGGAAGTTAAGAGACGGGCACACCAGTGAGGAGAGCACACAGGGACTGATCTAGCAAGATGCAGCTGGAAGAAAACAGCTTAATTCCCCTTCCCAGATCGCTCTGCTCTGTGCTGGCCTTCATGCTGCAGCATGCAGGGTTTTGGTGCCGGCACAGAGGTGGTAGGGGGTGCAGGTGGGACACCCTTGTATACACACAGGGAGAAACAAAGATGCCAGCACACATAACCTGTGGCCCCCCATCAGGCCTGGCTCTGAACTGCCACAGCATGAAAGCACTACAGACAATGTGGAGAACATACAGCTGCCAGCAAAGCAAATAACACATTAGCCTTTCCCATGGGCCTAAGGGTGAGAACAGGCACCTGTGTCTTAAATGAGGGTGGGGTGTTTGCTATACCTGGCTGTCCAGTCCCAGGAAGATCAGCATGAGGAAGAAGAGGCAGGACCACAGCTGAGATACAGGCATCATTGTTACTGCTGTTGGATATGCTATGAAAGCCAGGCCAGGACCTACCAACAGACCACAGGGTGACCAGGTGTGCCCAACCACTCTGCAGCACAGAGAGAGTTTACATTGAATCATAGAACAGTAAGGTTGGAAGGGACCTCAAGGATCATCTAGTTCCAACCCCCTGCCATAGGCAGCAACACCTTTCACTAGTACAGCTCACTCAAGACCTCCTCCAACCTGGCCTTGAACACCTTCAGGGAGGGAGCAGCCACAACCTCCCTGGGCAACCTGTTCCAGTGCCTCACCACCCTCACTGGAAAGAACTTCCTCCTAACATCCAGTTTCAACCTCCCCTCTGCCAGTTCAAACCCATTGCCCCTTGTCCTGTCATCGCAAGACCTTGTCAGTAGTCCCTCCCCAGCCTTCCTGTAGCCCCCTTCAGATACTGGAAGGCTACTCTGAGGTCTCCTGGAAGCCTTCTCTTCTCCAGGCTGCAGAGCCCAAACTCTCTCAACCTGTGCTCAGAGCAGAGCTGCTGTAGTCCTCTGAGCATCTTTGTGGCCTCCTCTGGATCTGCTCCAACAGTTCCATGTCCTTCCTCTGCTGGGGGCTCCAGAACTGTACACAGTTACATACTGCTTCATGGCTCATATCACCACAGCTCCTTGCTCACACAAGACTGAAAGCTGTGCTGGGCAGCACTGGCCGTGCAGACCCTCATAGCCATGAAGGATATAGATAGCAGATAGCACTCTGGGCTTCACTTCCCAAAGGCCCCCTCCCCACCAGGCTTTCTCTTTTGCTTTGCTTCTGATGTTTCCCAGAAGAACCCACCTGATTCAGCCACTTCTGAAATGGGCACACCCTGCTCTCCAGCCATGAAGCCTAGCACAGAGAAAATGGCAAAACCAGCAACAAAACTGGTGGCACTGTTCAGGAAGCAGAGCATGATGCAGTCCCTGCAGGGAGGAAGGTCAGGGAGAAATCAGTGTTGCCCACTGCAGAATGTTTCCACTCAGGATCATGCCTGCAGTCACATTCCCAGTTGGACAGCATGGACCAAAGAACAGCAATGCTGCTTCTGACCTCCCCCAGAAGCAAAACATTGAGAACAGAGCCAAAACTCAGGCTACCTACTTTGTACTCCTCTGTTCAAGAGCTGTGTGTGGCACAAAGAGCAACACAGAGCATCCTGGGTGGCTCGTGAACAGGACACATTGACATAACACAGGCACACAGCAACAAAAAGCTTGACAGGAGTCAAAAGAGTAAGAAAAACTCTCCATTGGAGAGGTGCACTCCATGTGGAAAGGTGCAAATCAGAAAAGAGGAGAGTCTGCTCAAGTAAACAGTCGTGAAAGAGAAGGAGCTGAAAGCATGAACATGTTCAGGAGGTCTGACAAAGCAAGGCCTAAGGAGCTAACAACATCATCTGATGTTGTTTGTGTCTACAGTGTATTTATTAACTGCTCAGATAGAGGCTGAATGTGCTGTGCCACCTGTCCTGAAATATCTGTGCACTTGCCCTTAACCCTGCATAAACCAGGCACCAGTCTGAGCTGCCTGGGCTGGAACCCCCACATCCCAGGGTCATGCCTGAACAGCTGCCAGAGCTCACTCACAACTCTGTGAGCACCCAGCACATTCAGGCCACCCAGAGCTAAGCTGCTGGTCTAAGGCACCCAAGGCATAGAGGAAGGCATCAGTGCACCTCTGCAGTGGAGCCAGACATGGTTTAGGAGAGCAAGGGGAAAGTGTTAATGACCTGACCAACAGCTGTGGCAGCACCTATTGCAGAACAGCAGAAGAGAGATCATTGCTGTTTCCCAAGATCATGACATTTCCCCAATTATGCTGGATCAGCACATGAGGGAATAAGGAAGGTTCTCCTCCTCAGAGATCTGCAGAAGGTGTCAGAAATGGTCCTGATGGCTTCACTGAGGTCCCTGTCAGGCCATGGATAAAACAGATCTGTAATTCAAGGGCAAGGAGGAGGCCAGACAAACTTGGTTAATCTCAGTGGCAGGACCAAAATGCCACTGGCACCACATTACTCTGATGGCAGTGAAGCACTGGGGACAGAGGGCCCAGCCATCTGCCCTGCCAAGGTAGTGACAGCAGAGCTGACCATGCCACCCCTGCTCACTCAGACCGACAAAACAGCCCATGGTGTCTCTGCAGTGGCTTCAGACACTCTGCAGCTTCCTTCCTCCTCCAGTCTCTCCTGTTTGCAAGCTGACTCACAGGGGAAGGCACTACTAAAGACCATTCTCTAAAGCTCTTGTGCTCCCTTTGCCACTTTCCTTCCTCACCAACTCTGCAGCTTCCATTCTCTGAGCAACTCATGAGTCAAAGCAGCATGACCCAAGGTCTGCCTGGGGACAGAGCCTGCCTCAGATGCAGCTCTGTGCTGTTTCTCTCTGAGCCAGTTACCAGCAGCACGCAAGGAGTCCTCTCACCTGTAGCAGTTGTTGGTGTATTTGTTGTAGCTGCCCAGAGCTGTCAGACAGCCCTGGCAGATGGCATAAGAAAAGAGAATCTGAGTGCCTGCATCCATCCAGACCTGGAACAGAGAAGGTCAGTGGTCTCCAGACCTGGCAACAAAACAAGCAAATGGCTCGTAGCCCTCTGATGGACTTTCTCCAGCAGAGGGACAAGGATCTGCTGGAGTGTCTAGCAGAGGGTTATGAAGATGATGAGGGGACTGGAGTGCTGCCTGATGAGGAGAGGCTGAGGGACCTGGGGCTGTTTAGTCTGGAGATTGAGAGGGGATTTCATAGAAGTTTATAACTATCTGAGGGTTGGGGGTCAGGAGAGGGGGGACAGGCTCTGCTCACTTGCTCCCTGGGAGAGGACAAAGAGCAGTGGATGGAAGCTGCAGCACAGGAGGTTCCAGCTCAACACAAGGGGCAACTTCTTTACTGGAAGGGTCCCAGAGCACTGGCACAGGCTGCCCAGAGAGGTTGTGGAGTCTCCTTCTGTGGAGCCTTTCAAGGCCTGTCTGGATGTGTTCCTGCGTGCCCTGAGCTGGATTGTCTGGTCCTGCTCTGTCAGGGAGGTTGAACTGGATGCTCTCTTTGGGTCCCTTCCAAGCCCTGACATCCTGTGAGCCTGTGCCCTGTCTAACAACAACCTGTCCATCCGTGCGGAATAAACCCATGGGACAGAGACAGGCCCAGTGGGTGCAGAAGGCAGGATACTTCTCTGGGAAAACTCAGCTACAGGACTGAAAGCCCTCCAGGAAAAGTCTCCTGAGGGAACTGTATTTCCACACCCCACTTGAGGTGACACCACTTCTCTGCCCTGTGTCTTTGCATTCTGGAGTGAGGCAGCATCCCTAACGTAGCATGGCTCCAGTTGAACTTATCACGGTAGATGCCTTTGGTCTCTGTGTGGCTCAGGGTTTGCAGAGCCACTGGTGAGTTGTCCCAGATGAGGGCCAGCAAGTCTTCTTTGTGAATCTTTGTACTCCACTCCCTCCTTCCCAGTCTAGTTGCCCACATATTGGAGGCTGTGGTGCAGGGTAAAGGGTAGAAAGTTGCTGCACAGAGATTAGGACAGTGGGGTGTCATGTACCCAAGCTGCCTTTGCTCTGGCACTGCATGGGGAAAAAGCTCTCATGGGCATTCTGCCCTATGGAGTAGTCCCTTCATACTATGTGTGGTGGCCTGAAGTGCATCTCCATTCTCCTGCCCTCCCAAGGCAAAGCCCCATGCTGCGAGCTAGCAGGCAGGCAGGCAAGCAGCCCATCCCACTGCTTGTCTGTGTGCTCCCTCTCACTGGTTTTGCCCTAAGTAGCCTTCAGCCACAGACCTCCAGCCACCCTTCAGAAAATTCCAGCTCAGGCACTGCTGCTTACGCTCACACAGAGATCTCTGTGTGCCCATATGTGGGAGCCTTCCAGGAACTGGCACAGGCACACATCCTGATTCACACCAGTACCCCACACTCTGCCTCAACTCAGTAGCAGGACCTCTTATTCCTGCTGTGCTGGGCTGCAGCATCCTGGAAAGAGAACTTTAGCTTGAGTTAGGCTGTGAAAGACAGGGAGGGTTTCAATGAGTAAGCTCTGGCCATGAATGAAACACTCAGCCCCAGCCACTCTCCTGTCAGTTATTCTGGTATTAAAAGGCCATTTATGCATTCAGTGCATCACAGATTTGGGACTGACAACGCATAGCTGCAGCTGAAAGTCATCTGGGGAAAGGCAGCATGTTTGGCAGCTGCCAGGGGAGCACTTGGGCCTTGGGCCATCTGGGAAGCTCTGGGGATAAGCGGAGACTGTGCTTGGATGGCTCCACAAAAGCATTCAGCAGTGGAATAATTTGCCACAGTGCCAGTGAAATGCTCTTCTCAGGGGGCAGTTCTGCATTAGCGCCTCTCTGGGATGCCAGGGGCTGTATGCACAGCCTTGCTGGGCCCACATGAGGAAGGCAAGAAACCTGCTGCTACATAGAAATGCTAGAGCAGACACCCTGGGGGTGGTGGGGGTGGTCCAAGGAGAGTCCTGCCACCTGCCCTGTGCAACCCCCAAAGCTGGTACTCACCTTCTGCCAAGCTGGGCTGCCTTGCAGCTCCTGGGTTTGTCTGCACCCTCTGCCCTAATCAGGTTTTGGGCTCCCTGGATACATAGCACCCTCCCTGCTAGGGCTTGGGGATTCCATGAGCTCCATGGTGGCAGGGTCTGACTGTGGTCAGGCTCTGACCTGGGCAGATGGGACCAGTCCACAGGACAGGTAAAGGAAACCTGCTGCCCAGTTGGGACACAGTCTACATTACCTGTGTGCATTTGGTCTGTGCAAGCACAGAGGCCTTGCACACCCTGGCAGGGTTGTGCTGGAGCCAAAGTGCTAACCAGAAAAAAAAAGAGAAAAGCAGTAGATTATTTCCCCTCACCCCTTCTCTTCTGGTTTTGCTGAGCCCATGAGTGGAAAGGACATAGGGTGCCTGTGTGCTGCAGATTCACAAGCACAAAGACTGTGCTGAGCACAAGGACTAGACCACTCTCAGCTGCTTTAAGAGGGCTTCACTGGCTCACTGGTCTCCTTTCAGGGAAGACAGCTAGGTCCTCAGCTGGCAGCAGATCCAAGGGCCAGGGCACTGCAAAGCTTCCCTCAGCCAGGGCTTGCCTGCTCCCCACCCACCTGAGGGTCTGCCAGCCTGGAAATGTCTGGTTTCAGGTAGAAGATGATGCCCTGGGTGGCGCTGGGCAGCGTGACTCCTCGCACCAGCAGGATCAGCAGCATCACGTACGGGAAGGTGGCAGTAAAGTAAACGACCTGTGGGTTCCAGGAAACCAAAGGAGAGAGGGTCAGAGGGGAGGGGGTGCAGGTATAATCTCACTTTATGCACAGACCCCCCACCCCCACACACATCCCTGGACTCTGCTGGTGCCGATAGCTGCTACTGCCAGCATAGAAGAGGGTTGGGAAATAAATTAACAGAGGTTACATCTCAGCAGTGATTTAGTTATCTACATTTTGTTCCTTGGCCACTGTTCTGCCACTGTCTGCTCTGCTGTGTTTTCTCTTTCCAGTCAGTGTAATTTCCCTGGTCTCCAGCTGTTCTCTTCATCTCTCTGGAGCATTAGAAGCAACCTAGATCTCTGCCTGTCACAGAGTTTTAATGAGGAGTTATTAAAATAGTTCTATGCCCAGCAAGAGTCTTTCAAATTAAATAGCAACTTTTGCTGCCCGATCTGAGACACCTCTGAGGGGGTCTCATTTCCAGGGGTGCTCATGCAGCTCTCTCATCCCTTCAATGCCTCTGAGCTTACAGGTGAAAACTGGGGGCACCTCAAAGCCTTGAACGAAAATGTAGACTATGTTGAGGGGTTACAACTGGATGATCTTTGATGTCCCTTCCAGTCTAAACCATTCTATGACTCCCTGCACAACCTTCTTTTCACTTCTGCTGCTAATAAACATTGCAGCAGAATGAATCATCTCTAATCCACTGCCCAATGGAACATATTTCTTCTCCATATGCAAAATATCCATCAGCAAGTTGCAAGTTCCCAACATTTATTCATTATTAAAATTCAGCCAAGTAAGGGGAAGCCTTCTTTACCCTATAGATTTGTAGAAAGGGGTCTAAGATGACTTTTTTTTTTTTTTTTTTTCCCCAGATTAGTGGTGATTGGTTGAATAAGTCACAGTGTGTGGTGGTTGTGTTGTTCTCCCATTGAATAAGAATGCAGCTGCTTCTGGCAAGAATGCTAACATCTGCCCTCAGAAATCACTGCTGGGAAACATTTATAGGCATAAGGAAAGGAGACAGGGAAAGAGCACAAGAGTGGGCAAAATGGAGAAAAGAAAAAAAGGTTTCTAAAGAAAATGAGTCTTTGTGGAGCTGTTTGCAATTGTTTTCCTGAGGCTGCCTTTGTTTCTTTAAGTCTGGACCCTTTGAATCGCACAAAGGTCTGCCAGGGTTGTCTGCCAGGTTGTCAGCCAGGCGCAGCCTCCTGTCTGCTCTGCAGCTGTGGGACAACAGCATGCACCTGTCAGGATTCCTGGGATCTCCCTGCTGCTTATCCTAACAGACAGCCAGGGAAGGAAAAGAAGGAAGGAACTGCCTTTGAAAACTCAAAATGACTACCAGTGGAGTAGACAACTGGCCTGTCTGACCTGTGTAATGTCTCAGGACAGAAGAACCCACCCTCTGTTGCTGGGCTGTGTCTGTATTGCCTGGGTGGCAAAGAGGAATCCCTATACCAGGCAAAGGAGAATCATAGAAGGGCTTAGGCTGGAAGAGTCCTCAGAGATCATCTACTCCAACCACCCTCCTGTGGGCAGGGACACCACCTCTCAACTAGCCCAGCTTACTCAAGGCCACATCCAACCTGGCTTCTCCAGGGAGGGGGCATCCACAATCTCTCTGGACAATCCATTCCAGAGCCTTGCCACCCTCATAGTGAAAAATTTCTTCCTCAGATCCAAGCTAGACCTATTCACCTTCAATTTAAATCAATTTCCTGTAGATTCCAATTTAAATCCTTGTCCTGTGAGTGGACTCTCCTGTAAGAAGTCCCTCTGCAGCCTTCCTGCAGGATCCCTTCAGGTACTGGAAGGCAACTCTAAGGCCTCCCCAGAGTCTTATCTTCTCTAGGCTGAACAACCCCAGTTCTCTGAGCCTATACTCATAGCAGATGTGCTTCAGCCCCTGGATCATCTTTGTGGCCCTCCACTGGACTTGTTCCAACAGATCTATGTCCCTCTTAAGGGGAGAGACTTAGTGGAGAGAGTTGAGAGCTGAAGGGAACCTGGGATGACTTAATTACATTTCCATGTGGATGAAGCAGCCTCTTGGACCCCATCTGCCATGTTCAGAATGATAGCTTCTTATGAAGAAGGCATTGTGGTACGGGAACCAAGGAGATTTAAAACTTGGAGTGTTCCCTCTCCCTGCAGGTGTGGAGTTTGGCTCCCCTCCTTGAGGAACAGTGGACAGCAGGGCAGCACCAGCAAGAGCCAGAGTCATCAACCAAGGCTGGCAATGACCCAGTGGGCAGGGCAAGCTGCTGCCTTGCTCTGTTAAAATGGAGTCCAGTGTGGTTTTAAGGCAGGAGATGGGATTTGGCACTGAAGGGCAGGTGTCCAGGACTGCAGGGAACACCTGCCAATAGTAAGGATTTGGAGGCATGGGTTCCCCTCCCTCTGTTAGTGGGACATTCCCAACCAGCACTAATGACCCACCCCACATCTCACAGGAGCTCCAAGAAGGAAGGAGGTTCTAAGCAGGTCAAAGCCATAGCAGTACCATTAGCACCCACTCCAAGGTGTCACAAACTGGTTCATCTCAGCAGGATAACCAGTCCAGCTGAGCTGCACCAGGAGGAGGCACTGGCTGCAGTTTCACCAGCAGCAAGTGACCAGCTGAACCAAAACCCACAGAGCCAGGGAGAAGGCAAAGGAGGGCACAAAGGCACCACTCCTACCACCAGCATTTTGCAAGACAAAAAAGCAGGAGAGAGTCATTATCTTTTCACTGAGCTGGCTGCTACTGGCACCAGCTTCTCCATTTTGTTCAAGTTTTTTGTCACTGTCAGGGAGAGGAAGTCTGCCACTGCACAGGATCTTGTTAAAAACACCAGGAGCCACAGCAGGGCAGCACACTGGGGAGTGGATGGTTCCCCAAGGGTCGCTGTGAGAATCTGCAAGGGAAAAGGTGACCCAAGACTCCCTTCAGTTCCCAGGTCTTTCCCTGTTGGACCAATTCTTCTATTCTTCCTCTTATGGGTCAGTCACAACCATGTCTAAATCAGTATGGCCCCATCACACTGAGGTTTAGCTTTGGTGCTGCGTGTCCTGCCTCTACTTCCAGAAAAGGGAAACAAAGACTGGAGAAGAAACGTTAAGATGGGTACAAGGAGGCTTATGGACCAGGAGAACTATCTCCATTCCTACTTTTCCTGTGGACTTGACCCCCTTCCAGATGCAGAAGTAGCAGATGATCCACGCCAGCAGGAGACACAGAGCCAGCTCCCATCGCACAGAGCCCAGTCTGTGAATACCATCCGTGAGCCCCAGCACTCGCTTCCTGGCGGCGTCCAGGGACAGGGAGAGAAGCATTAACACTCCAGACCTTTCCCACCTTGCCCCATCCAAAGACTTCACAGGTCAGTCACAGCACCTCTTGCCCAGGGCTCCCAGCTGTGCAGATCACCTCCTATCTACCTAGGAGCTGCTCTCCCTGCTGATGCTGCTCACCACATTCTGTAGCTGGCCTCAGGCCTCCTGCTCTCCAAGTCGTGCCTGCCGGACCCGTGCAACACAAAACCACCATCTGCTTCCCACTGCTCCCTCACCTTGGCACCTATCCAGCTGGCACTACTCAGTTCAAACCAGACAGCTGATGCCACCATCACTCAATGGCCACAACTCTCCTTCTGGTCTCCCTGTGTGCTACAGACACCATTTACCTAAGCAAAGATGGCCTTTATTATTCTCATGCCCTTCCTTCAGCCACACTCCTTGAAGCCTCACCATCATGCAGGTGGGGCCACATAGGATCTCAGTATATCAGCCCATGCAGGTCCCAGAAACTCAGTTCCACACCTAAATTCCTCTGCACAGCCTTCTCTAACCCCTCATGGTCCCTTTGCCCCTGCAAATGCTGCAGAGCACCCTGACAATTGCTGCCGAGGGGGCCAGAGCTCTGCTAGCAGCATGTGCAAGCAGCAGGGCAGGGAATGGGGTCCAACACTGTGCAGACTCTTTCTTTGCCTAGGGGCTCATAACATCTCTTATGTGCCCCATGGTGGCTGCAAGGGATGAAGTACACTCAGCTCTCTCACAGGCATTTTAGGAGCCATCAGCTGAAGAAAACAATAAAAGATACTGCTGAAGTTGTGGCCCTGGCACCCCTCTTCTTTATGAGGCTTCCTCAGTTGAGTGCGGAGAGGCAGTTTGGCCCCAGGAGCCACTTCAACCTCTCCAGGCCTCTTAAGGACCCTCTTAGGGCGTGATGCAGAACCTCTCCTTCAGAGGTGTTTTATTGCCTCCAGCCCCATGGCCAAAGCTCCCCAAGCACCTCTCTGATATCTTACGTATGCGTCTCACGATCCTGCACTCCAGGGATGAGCCTGAGCAGCCTGCCAGATCACTTCCCTTGGGCACCAAGCAAGACATGGCCAGTTGAAGAGAAAAGACAGTTTTGTCCCTTCCTGTCTGACTGTAAAGGACTGTTCAGTCTGCCTTGGCCTCTCACGCTTGCCTGCCAACAGTAACATGTGACACCCAAGACAAGTATCCTTTGCTTACACCAAGTTCTCAGTTTCTTTGGGCGTCTCTTTCTGTGGCCACACTCACCCAGGCAGGTGAGAAGGGGACAGGGGAAGGTCTGGGCTCGTACCCACAGAGCACCCTTGGGCAGGCACACCGAGAGCAGCCTCCAGGGCGGTCTGCGCTCCTCGTGCCTCTGGGCTCCCTGCAGGTCTCCTTGGCAGCTCCCCTTGTCTGGGTCTGACACGTGCCACTTCACTTGGTCCTACAGAGACACATAGCCCTGCACCCAGATGCTCCTACAGCTGCAGCCTTTGGATGAGAGAGTAGCCTGAAGAGAGGGGAAGGGCTCACATACTCCCAAAACTCAATCATTGGGGAGGTGGCGTTCGCAGGCAGGGTCCTGTTGTCCAGGCTGGAGCTCTTCAGAATGTCCACACAGCGATCTACCAAAAGAAAGGGAAGCTGATGAGTCAGAGAAATTCTACAAGGCTCTTTCACTGGGGATGCTCCTTCCTCTTCCATATCCTAACCCTCACTGACAGCAGAACTCTTCATTAAGCATCTCATTAAAGTCTGGCTGTCCCCAGGCATGAATCCCAACCCAGCAGTAGCCAGAGGGTTTCAGGAAGGGAAGAGGGGAAGGAAAGAGCAACATTGAAACCAGATGGTTGCAAATCAGATTACTGGGTGGTAGCCACTGTGAGTAGCCAGGATAGAACACCCCATGCTCCTCCCACACTGTCCCTGTCTGCACATCCATGCCTGTGTTCTCACATACCACAGGTGCCTTCGTGTTCTGCTCTGCCATCCCAGCCCTGGCACCGAGTGTGAGATTACTGAAAGCAGAGGCTGTGCCACAGGGCCAGGACGTGCTTCTCAGCCTGCATCAGGCAGACAAAAGCTGACCCACCAGGAAACTGAGGAAGCTCAGCTCTAGGTGGGAAGCCTCTGCTGGTGAGGAGAACATCTGCGGCTTTCCTTGCAGGCAAACTCTCGCTAGGGGAGCTAAAGGAATCAGAGAAACTCTTTGGAAGGTTGGATCCCACTGCTGGGATAAAGGGACAGGGGCAGCTGTGAGGGGATGGTCTATGGGGGGCAGAAATTTAACACATCACCGGAATGAAATGTCAGACCCAAGAGAACTGAACTGCCAGCAAAGCCTTCTCCACCAAAGGCAAACCAAAAGTGTTCAAGACGGTTAAAAAGGCCTGCCAAGGACATCAGCTACCCTGCTTTCTAGGCACAGCCCAGGTGCCTTGTACAAAACCAAAGGCAGGCCTTCTCTGCTGGGTACATTGGTGGGCACGATGACATGACAGCCATGGGCAATGTGAGGGTACAGAGGCTGGTGTAAATGTGATGAGAGCAGAGAAACCATGGCTTGAGAGGCTTTTTGCTACTGGTTCCTGCATCAGGAGGCCTGTACTGGCAAAATCCTCCAGTGTAGGAACTGTGAGATCATAGAATCACAGAATGTCAGAGGCTGCAAGGGACCTTGAAAGCTCATCTGATCCAGCCCCCCACAGCTAATTGTCCCAGAACTAACACAAAGCTCCAGCCATGTGAGGAGGACAGTAGACTGGCTTTAATCATAGAATGGTAAGGTTGGAAGGGACCTCAAGGATCACTTAGTTCCAACCCCCTGCCATAGGCAGGGACACCTCCCACTAGCACAGCTCACTCAAGGCCTCCTCCAACCTGGCCTTGAACCCCTCCAGGGAGGGAGCAGCCACAACCTCCCTGGGCAACCTGTGCCAGTGTCTCACCACCCTCACTGCAAACAACTTCCTCCTAACATCCAGTCTAAATCTCCCCTCTGGCAATTTTAACTCATTGCCCCTTGTCCTGTCATTGCAAGACCTTGTCAATAGTCCCTCCCCAGCCTTCCTGTAGGTCCCCTTCAGATACTGGAAGGCTGCTCTAAGGTCTCCTGGAAGCCTTCTCTTCTCCAGGCTGCAGAGCCCCAACTCTCTCAGCCTGTCCTCACAGCAGAGCTGCTGCAGCCCTCTGAGTATCTTCATGGCCTCCTCTGGACCCACTCCAACACTTCTATGTCCTTTCTGTGCTGAGGGCTCCAGAACTAAAACTCTTCCAACCCACCTCCCTCTCCTGCTTGCCAGAAAGTGCAGATTTCCCCATGAAATCTCAATGCCTAAAGGACATCAGTGTGGCAATAGTTTCACTGTCCCCTGCTGCTGGGTATATCTCACTCTTCCTGCCACTTGCCCATGTGGAATGCAGGCATCCACGTTTGATGGAGTACCTAATTACACTGTGTCTCAGGAGAGTTTCTTGTCTAAACACAAAAATATTCACTTCCTACAAAACCTAATTCATTTCTGGGGATTAGGAAGGAGCTAGAAGGCATCCAAGGGAAGGTGTACCTGAGTTCCAGGGGTTATTGCAGCTGGCCCATGGTAGCACAGCAGTGAAGGAGTTGAAGAGGTAGAAGAGTGCCCAGGACAGGATGATGATGTAGTAGATATTTAGATAGTAGCCAATGACTTGTGAAGCATATCCAATTCCTGTGAAAGAAAGGAAAGGAGAGGATGGGCACACCAACAACTGCCCAGATGCTGGGCTTAACCCCAAAGAAAGACACAGACCCTGCCATGGTAAGAAGGGTGTAACATCAGCCACATAGCTCACTACAGAACAGAGCAAGACCTGTCTCATGGAAAGATAAAGGATATCTGAACATTGCAAGCAGACAGGAAGCACTGCTGGTATCTCTAGAGAGTTCTGTAGTAGAGCAGAAAGAACACATTACATTTCACTGGTGGGAAACTTTTCTCTGGTATCTACTATATCATTGTATTGTAGTGAGCTACAGAAAGCCATCTCTGGTCTTGGAAGAAAAGAAATCACAGAATCACAGAATGTCAGGGGCTGGAAGGGACCTGCAAAGCTCATCCAGTCCAACTCCCCTTCCAGAGTAGGGTCACCTACAGCAAATCACACAGATACACATCCAGGCAGGTTTGGAATATCTCCAGAAAGGGAGACTCCACAACCCCCCTGGGTAGCCTGTTCCAGTCTTCTGGCACCCCCAGAGAGAAAAGAATTCCTCCTCATGTTTGTGTGAAACTTCCTGTGCCTCAGCTTCCACCTATTGCCCCTTGTGCTGTCACAGGGCATCACCCAGCAGAGCCTGGCTCCAGCCTCCTGGCACTCACCCTGCACATATTGATAAACATTGCTGAGGTCACCTCTCAGGCTCCTCCAAGCAGCACATCCACAGCTCCCTCAGGCTCTCCACCTACCAGAGATGTTCCACTCCCTTTATCATCTTTGTGGCTCTGTGCTGGACCCTCTCAAGCAGTTCTATGTCCCTCTTGAACTGGGGGGCCCAGAACTGGACACAGTACTCCAGATATGGCCTCACCAGGGCAGAGTAGAGGGGCAGGAGAACCTCTCTCAACCTAACCACAGCTCTCCTAATCCACCCCAGAATGGCATTGCTCCTCCTGGCCACCAGAGCACATTGCTGGCTCATGGTCAAACTCCCATCCACTAGGACCCCCAGATCCTTTTCCCCTTTGCTTCCTCCAACAGCTCAGTCCCCAACCTATCCTGATCCCTGAGATTGTTCTTTCCCAAGTGCCAGACTCTACTCCCATCCTTGTTGAATTTCATTCATTTTCCCCCTGCCCAGCGCTCCAGGTTGTCCCAGTCTAGCATTCTGGTGTGGCAGCCACTCCTCCCAGCTTGGTGTGCAAGAGAGTTGCTTCCTCTTGGAGAGACTCAGGCAAAAAAGGTTTTCATAGTTGAGTTGACAGACATCATGCACTGAGGCAAAAATACAGACCTAGGAGCTGAGCTCTGCTCTTGGGTCCTGCTCATGCCCATCCCTCACTGAGACAGCAGAATAGCAGTGGGGTCCACTCCACTTGTTCAAACCTGCTTGTCAACGGTCTTTGAGATGCCACTGCTGTCCACCTGTGAGCCCCATGCCAGAGCACAGGAGACTCCAGAGCAGGAGGTTCTGGACTGCCTAGGAGGTTTCAAACAGCACTGCACAGCTGTGCTCAAGCAAGCTCACCAGGCCTTCCACTGGCCTGAGCACAGGGTTCTCTGCACAACACAGGCAATAAGCTCTCCTCTGGACAGCAGAGTTCTTCAGGAGCTGAGAATTATAGCAGTAGAGTACCATCACAGTATCACCAAGGTTGGAAGAGACCTCAAAGATCATCAAGTCCAACCCATTACCACAGACCTCAAGACTAGGGACCTCAAAAGTAGAGTCCTGACCATGGAGTACTGAGAAATCCCATGCCATGGAAGGTCTAGGTTGGACATGAGGGAAAACTTCTTTACTAAAAGGATGTTGAGGTTGTTGGAAGAGGCTGTCCAGGGAGGTGGTGGAATCTCCATAGAATCATGGAATCACAGAATGGTAAGGTTGGAAGGGACCTCAAGGATCATCCAGTTCCAACTCCCTGCCATAGGCAGGGACACCTCCCACTAGCACAGCTCACTCAAGACCTCCTCCAACCTGGCCTTGAACAAAGGTCTCCTGGAAGCCTTCTCTTCTCCAGGCTGCAGAGCCCCAACTCTCTCATCCTGTCCTCATAGCAGAGCTGCTGCAGCCCTCTGAGCATCTTCATGTCCTCCTCTGGACCTGCTCCAACAGTTTCATCCCTGGAGGTGTTGAAGAAGCTGTAGATGTGGTGCTTCAGGACAGAGTTCAGCGGTTGTGGCAGTTGGGTTATGTTTGGACTCTGTGATCTTAAAGGTCTGTCCAGCCTTAGGGATTCTCTGATTCATTGGCATATTGAGTGCCACCGAACAACCTCCTCCAGGGCCCAAGAGTTCCATTTCTTACACCTGTGTTGTAACTGCAACCTCGGTCTATATCCAGACCAGTGCCTGCAGCATGATTCCTGGCAGTCTGCAGGACACCAGTCTGCAAATGCTGCCACAGCAGGTCTGGGCACAGCCATGGGCAAGGAAAGTGTCAGGAGCCAGTCAGCCCTGCTTGTCCTCTTCCCTCATGCTCTTGACAGGACAAGAGGAGATGGCCTTACCTTGCACCATGAGAAGTTTAGATTGGATATGAGGGAAAGTTCACCAAAAGAGTTGTCAGGCATTGGGACAGGCTGTGACTGAGTCAGCATCCCTGGAAGCATTTAAAAGAGAAGCAGGTGTGGTACACAGGGAGGTGGTTTAGCAGTTGGCTTGCAGTGCTGGCTAATAATTGAATTAAATATTCTGCAAGGTCTCTTCCAATTTAAATGGTTCTCTGATTCTACAATGCAGTATTTGTCCTGGACTACACACAGGCATGTGTGCATTGACATTTCCATTACCCTCTTCCTCCTGCTTGCTGAGCATCTTGCTTCTCCTCTCTCCTGGTCTCTGAACATCTTGAAGCAAAGAGTATAGCTTGGCTGGACCAGCACAGCTGGCAGCCAGCACCAGGCAGCTTCAGTCACCTATGGATGTGCACTGCCCCTGCACGCACAGCAGTCTCCAAGAGGTGTAACAGGGTTGGGAGGGAGAATAAGGAGGAGAAAGAGAAAACAGCATTTTGCAAAGAAGGCTCAGAGTCACTGTTAGAAAGTACTTCCAGGAACTCCTGTAACTTGACTGACCTTCAAAGATGGGACAGATCTTCCTCCAGGCAGTGACCCCTCCCTGGCTGGTGTACTGCCCCAGCGCCGTCTCCAGGAAGAACAAGGGGATCCCACACGTGAAGAGGAAGATGAGGTAAGGGATGAGGAAGGCTCCTGCAGAGAGGATCAGAAACATCTTTAATGTTATCCTCACCACCCCTTGAAAGGTACCTGGGGCCACAGTTGGAGGCAGCTAGATAAACACAAATATTTTTCTGAATTAACTGTGCAACCTCTGCTAAGAGAAAAACCAAACTCAAGCCAAACCAAACCAAACCAAGGATCATAACACCATCAGTTCTCAGAAAATAGCACAAGGGTGGGCTGCCTGCTGCTCCTGCAGGACTTCTGCATCTGAACATGAGCCAGCAGTGTGCCCAGGTGGGCAGGAGAGCCAACGGCATCCTGGCCTGGATCAAGAACAGTGTGGTCAGCAGGACCAGGGCAGTCCTTCTGTCCCTGTACTCAGCACTGTTCAGGTTGCACTTTGAGTCCTGTGCCCAGTTCTGGGCCCTTCCATTCAAATAAGATGTTGAGGTGCTGAAATGTGTCCAGAGAAGAGCACCAAGGCTGGGGAGGGGCCTGGAGCACAGCCCTGTGAAGAGAGGCTGAGGGAGCTGGGGGTGTGCAGCCTGCAGAAGAGGAGGCTCAGGGCAGACCTCATTGCTCTCTGCAGCTACCTGAAGGGAGGTCGTGGCCAGGTGGGGTTGAGCTCTTCTGCCAGGCACCCAGGGACAGAAGAAGAGGACACAGCCTCAAACTGTGCCAGGGCAGGTTCAGGCCAGATGGTACGAAGAAGTTCTTCAGAGCAAGAGTGATTGGCATTGGAATGGGCTGCCCAGGGAGGTGGTGGAGTCCCCATCCCTGGAGGTATTTAAAAGGAGACTGGATGGGGCACTTAGTGCCATGGGTTAGTTAATTAGAAGGTGTTGGGTGATAGGTTGGACTCAACGATCCTAGAGGTCTTTTCCAACCTGGTTAATTCTATGACTCTGTGACTTGTTCTTGGCCAAAACCTAGCAGTAGTCAGGCAAAGAGACAAAACCAGGCAGTGCCAGAGCTGTTCATAGAATCACAGAATGGTAAGGTTGGAAGGGACCTCAAGGATCAGCCAGTTCCAACCCCCTGCCATAGGCAGGGACACCTCCCACTAGCACAGCTCACTCAAGGCCTCCTCCAACCTGGCCTTGAACACCTCCACGGAGGGAGCAACCACAACCTCCCTGGGCAACCTGTGCCAGTGTCTCACCACCCTCACTGCAAACAACTTCCTCCTAACATCCAGTCTAAATCTCCCCTCTGCCAAGTTCAAAACCATTCCCCTTGTCCTGTCATTGCAAGCCCTTGTCAATAGTCCCTCCCCAGCCTTCCTGTAGCCCCCTTCAGATACTGGAAGGCTACTCTAAGGTCTCCTGGAAGCCTTCTCTTCTCCAGGCTGCAGAGCCCCAACTCTCTCAGCCTGTCCTCAGAGCAGAGCTGCTGCAGCCCTCTGATCATCTTCGTGGCCTCCTCTGGACTGGCTCCAACAGTTCCATGTCCGTCCTGCACTGAGGGCTCCCTGCTTTGTTCTCCTGACCTCTCTCCAGCTTTGAGGAGGGGTCAGGCCAAGCAAAAGAAGTCCTTGTTTCAGAGAACCACCTTTGTTCTGCTTTTCCCAGCAGCCACAGCAAACCTTGCCCTTGCACAGGGGATACAAATGTGGAGGCTGGTGACATTTCTCACTAAGTAATACATTTACCAGGATATCAATTTGCTTGAGACATCCTTCCTGTCAAATGTGACAAACAGCTTGCACCAAAACCAATGAAATAGCAGAAAGGCAGTAGAATGTCTCCTTAGCATGTTCAAAGTGAAGAGGTTCAACTTCAAGTCTGTTTTGGTTTTTTTTAATTAAAATACAGAGAATTTTCTTTAAAATCAGCCTAAAATAGCACTCAGATTTAGTGTTGATGAAATCACAGAATCACACCTGGGGCTGGAAGGGACCTCCAAAGTTCATCCAGTCCAATCCCCCTGCCAGAGCAGGATGTCCTATACCAGATCACACAGGGACACATCTAGGCAGGTTTTGAGTATCTCCAGAAAGGGAGACTCCACAACTCCCCTCTGCAGCCTGTTGCAGTGTTCTGTCACCCCCAGGGAGAAAAAATTCCTCCTCATGTTTCTGTGAAACTTCCTATGCCTCAGTTTCCACCCATTGCCCCTTGTGCTGTCATTGGGCATCACCCAGCAGAGCCTGGCTCCAGCCTCCTGGCACTCACCCTGCTGATAAACATTGCTGAGGTCACCTCTCAGGCTCCTCCAAACAGCACAGCCCCAGCTCCCTCAGGCTGTCCTTGTATGAGAGATGTTCCATTCCCTTTATCATCTTTGTAGCCATGTGTTGGTCTCTCTCAAGCAGTTCTGTGTCCCTCTTGAACTGGGATGCCCAGAACTGGACACAGTACTCCAGATATGGCCTCACCAGGACAGAGTAGAGGGGCAAGAGAACCTCTCTCAACCTAACCACAGTTCTCCTAATCCACCCCAGAATGGCATTGCCCCTCCTGGCCACCAGAGCACATTGTTGGTTCATGGTCATCCACTAGGATCCCCCAAATCCTTTTCCCCTTTGCTGCCTTCCAACAGGTCAGTCCCCAACCTGTCCTGATCCCTGGGGTTGTTCTTTCCCAGGTGCCAGACTCTCCCCTTGCCAATGCTGAATTTTACTCAGTTTCTCCATGCCCAGCCTTCCTGCCAGTCCCAGCCTGGTTGAATGGCAGCACAGCCTTCTGCTGCGGCAGCCACTCCAGCAGGTTTGGTGTCATCAGCAAATTTGCTGACAGTGCACTCTGTGCCCTCAGCCAGGTCATTGATGAATATATTGAACAGAACTGGTCCCAGTACTGACCCCTGGGGGACTCCACTCCAAATGGAGGAGGAAGGAGTAGAGAGAGCAGGTTTTTCCAGAAACAATGACCAACCAAATCAAAGCATCAGGAAATGCAAACACATTGGCTTGACATGTTCAGCTCTTTAACATCTTCTTATCCTTCATTTTGCTTCTACTGCCAAACCAGAACACCCAATATTTGCACTGTTCTGCTCAAAACTGAAATCTCAGCTTTAGTGTTGAGCTTCCTTCTGCCACCTCACCGACTTTTTGATCAGTGGTGATCCAGGGCACAATGTCCACCTGGAGACCAGTGACAAGTGGTGTCCCTCAGGGGTCAGTGCTGGGACCAGTGCTGTTTAACATCTTTGTCAGTGCCATGGACAGAGGAAGCAGCGCACCCTCAGCAAGTGTGCAGATGACACCAAGCTGTGTGGCACAGTCGACTTGCTAGAGGGCAGGGATGCCATCCAGAGGGACCTGGACAGGCTGGAGAGTTGGGCCCAGGCCAACCTGATGAAATTCAATAAGGCCAAGTGTAAGGTCCTGCACCTGGGTAGGCACAATCCCAAGCACAACTCCAGGCTGGGTGGGGAATGGCTGAGAGCAGCCCTGAGGAAAAGGCCCTGGGGGTCTGGGGTGATGAAAAGCTCAACATGAGGCTGCAGTGTGAGTGCAGCCCAGACAGCAACTGTGTGCTGGGCTGCAGCAAGAGCAGTGTGGGCAGCAGGGCAAGGGAGGGGATTCTGCCCCTTTACTCTGCTCTTGTCAGACCCCACCTGGAGTACTGTGTGCAGTTCTGGAGCCCTCAGCACAGGAAGGACATGGAAGTGTTGGAGCGGGTCCAGAGGAGGGCCACAAAGATGATCAGAGGGCTGGAGCAGCTCTCCTATGAGGACAGGCTGAGGGAGTTGGGGCTCTTCAGCCTGGAGAAGAGAAGGCTTCGAGGGGACCTGATAGTAGCCTTCCAGTATCTGAAGGGGGCCTACAGGAAGGCTGGGGAAGGATTATTTACAAGGTCCTGCAATGACAGGACAAGGGGCAATGGGTTTAAACTGGCAGAGGGGAGATTTAGACTGGATGTTAGGAGGAAGTTGTTTGCAGTGAGGCTGGTGAGACACTGGCGCAGGTTGCCCAGGGAGGTTGTGGCTGCTCCCTCCCTGGAGGGGTTGAAGGCCAGGCTGGAGGAGGCCTTGAGTGAGCTGTACTAGTGGGAGGTGTCCCTGCCTATGGCAGGGGGTTGGAACTGGATGATCCTTGAGGTCCCTTCCAACCTTACCATTCTATGATTCTATGATTCTATCATCACCAGTGCAGGGTTTCATGCTTGCCTTCCTTTTCAACAGGCCAAAATGACTCCTTCCTTGCTGGAACAGCTGGCTGGGTCTGGTCCTCTCACACAGTAAGCTTGAAGTCACTAGGACCTCCCACCACCTGGAGAGCATCTCCACTGTTTACGACCAAGATGAGCGCCTCTTTCTTTCTCAGCCAGACATTGTCCCCCAGGCTCTCTCTTCTCCTGCCAGCACAGGCATTCACACTGAAATTCATTCCTGTGACAGTTAGCAAGCAGGAAGGCTTCCCCTTGTTTTGAAGCCAACAATGCTACAATAATAAGCAACATCCAATGTTCTCTTAAACACAGCTGTGCCCTAGCTGCAGGGGACCTGAGGCCAGAGGGAGGGAGGCTGGTTCACAGCATCAGTCAGCAGAGCAGAGAAGGAGAACTGCATGTGCTGAGCTAAAGGCAGCTGCTGTTTCAGTGCTGCAAGACATCTCTGTGTATGCCATCTGTAAGGCACTTTTATTATCCTGCATACAGACAAACCTTGCAGCAGGTCCCAGACTCTCCCCTTTGGCACCATTTGTCCTAGAGATTGACCCATTTTGGTCTCTCAGTAACGAGGCCTCTCTTACACTTCTGTTGTCTCTCTCAGCCTTCTCATAGCAGTCCCCAGCTGAAACTCCAGTTGTGATCTCCTCCCCAGTTTGCAGCTCTACTGGAGAAGACTCAGCCCTGTGGGAGCCTCCAAAACCAGACCTTCTATCCTTGTGAGCCAGTAACATATCCGTGTAGGTGAGCAATTAGATTCCATTTTAAAGTGCAACCATAGATAGTTTACACCTAATTGCTTTACAACAAGGTAACACAAGTGGGTTTCCATCTGTCTTTACAGATTTATAACCATCATAGTACATCCAAAGGTGAGGAAAGGTGATGGCAAAGCAGTCTCCAGTTCAATGATCAGAAGGGGAATAGGCATGAAGCCTTTGTAGGTAGAAAATGTCCTTTCTTTTTTGCAATTTCAAAGACTTTTCCAAAGGTTAGAATATCTCTGAGATATTTGAGCAAGAACTGTGCCTTGTCCCATTCTAGTTTGTCAGCCACCTGCTTCCCTAGAGCAAGCAATGTACCCTCCACAGCAGCATGCACTGCAAAGACTGCTAAAGGCAGGGATCTCCTGTCCTGATCTTCCCAAGCCTAGCTTTGTGGGCTTTTGAATCACAGAGCAGTTTAACTGAAGAAGAAAAGAAGAGGAGGAAAAAAAGAGAGAGAGAGAGAAAAGAAAAAAACTAAGTGGGTGAGAGAAGGGGGAAATGGGAAGGAGAAGAGAGGAGG
>VWZE01022129.1:232046-262354 GCA_013396675.1 Eubucco bourcierii
GAGGAGGGAGGAGTTATTGCCCAGCTATGTAATCCAAACAGAAGCAGCCTTTTCACTTAGCCCAGTCAGCACACAAATTGCAAGGCTGCTGAAGTGGATGCCATAGGCATAAGCTAAGCCGAGATATCATTTGAGTTCAGGAAGGAGTTTCCCATGCCAAAGCAGTGGCTCCCCGCTCAGAGCACGGCTGCAGAACGGGCTGCTCAACCAGCTGCACCACCAGTGGCAGCAAACCCACGCTGCTCTGACTTGCTTTTGACGGCTCCAATAGCTACAGACCTCAGAGAAAGAGATTGGGGGACCTGCTAAAAGCCATCCTAGGGACAAGAAATTCCATTTTCTTTAATCAGCCTTTTGTCCAACCCCCATTTGGTTCAGAAGAGACATTGTACTGACTCCTCTTGGTTTGGATAAACTCCGGTGACAGCACAGTGGACATGAACTTGGTAGTCCTGGTTATGAACTACAGGGGGATCAGCCACACCTTGGTGAAAACTCATAGCACCTTGGGAAACAAAGGAGCTTTGTGGCATGGTCTGCAGACAAAGGAAGGTTAAGCAGGGTGTGGGGAGAGGGTGGGACACCTGACACAGATATGCAAGCCCCAAAGCATTGTTTGAAGGTGTTAATAGAATGCAAGCACAAAAGTGAAGCTATTGCTGTCTCTAACATGTGATTTAATAGTCCTCCCTTTCTTTTATCAAGTTAGATTTTCCTTCACCAAGAAACAGTAGTGGTAGTCAATTATCCCCTTTTTCTGGCTATGAGAAAATCTGTTGTTTAGCCATGTAACAGTCTGATTGCAGTGCTATTGGAACAGGAGAGGCATGAAGAATAAAGGGGAAGGAGAATAAAATCCTCCTGGCCACAGGTTTCCCTAGGAGTGGGTTGACCACTGAGAGAATTGCTCCTGGGGAAGAGAGAGCAATTCAGGGAGTGTCAGGTCTTGCCAGGATACCAGCATCATCAGAGCCTTCCTCATCTGTGACAAGGACCTGAGAGGGGGGGAGTGACAGAGAGTGGAGGAAAGAGAATTGTGCAGAGGGAAGGTGCTGATGGCTTTCTGAGCACACACAGCATGCCATGGTTTTGAAGGCCTCCTGTTTCTCAGGGTGTCTTTAAAGACAGCTTTAAAGAGGTCCTAAAGGTCAATTTGGCATCCAAAGCTGGGAGAGCTGTTCTGAGAAACAGTACCTGCTGGGCAGCTGCATTCACCTCTTGGTTTCAATGCCTCTTGGTTTTGACAGGAAAAGAGAGTAAGAGAGTGGATATGGGAGCATATGAGGTGCAGGAGAAATGGGGCCAGGTGCTTGTCATGCCTACACATCTAGGAAAACTCATTTGTGCTGTGAACTTACCACCACCATTCTTGTAGCAGAGATATGGGAACCTCCACACATTACCCAGACCAATGATCTCCCCAGCCACAGACAGCACAAACTCCATTTTGCTACTCCATTGGCCTCTCTCCTCCATTTCTTCCTTTTTTATCTCCTCAGAAGCTGCAGTGGTCCCATTGGGCTCTGCTTCCTTAGCCACAGCTCTTGTCATGGCTCTGTGGGACTGTGGAAAAAGAGAGTGTGTGAGATTGGGAGCTGCTGCAGCACACACAGGTGGAAGGAGGGGGCAGTGGATGGAGTCACCATGTGATGGTTTGGGAGTTCGCTGCCCCCCCACTTTGTAAAATCCCCCAGACTAGACTCAGCCAGCTGGAAGTTAAGGACTGAAGCTCTATTTGCAGCTCAGCACAATGTACAAGCAGAGATAGACACAACAGACAGGAAGAGTTACAGACATAGACAAGTTAAAGGGAATACAGCAACACAACTCCCCTCCCAGAAATCAGAGACCCCAGGAGGGGCTCCCAACCACCCTTCCACCTTCTCCCCACCCCTGTACCTTACCCCAAGGTTTGCCTTATGGGCAAGGTGAGCTTGGAGGATGGGCCAGGGGAGTTAGAAGAAAAGTGGTTAGAATCATAGAATTGCAAGAGACCTCAAGGATCATCCAGTTCCAACCCCCTGCCATAGGCAGGGACACCTCCCACTAGCACAGCTCACTCAAGGCCTCCTCCAACCTGGCCTTGAACACCTCCAGGGAGGGAGCAGCCACAACCTCCCTGGGCAACCTGTGCCAGTGCCTCACCAACCTCACTGCAAACAACTTCCTCCTAACATCCAGTCTAAATCTCCCCTCTGCCAGTTTAAACCCACTGCCCCTTGTCCTGTCATTGCAAGACCTTCTCAATACTCCCTCCCCAACCTTCCTGTAGGCCCCCTTCAGATACTGGAAGGCTACTCTAAGGTCTCCTGGAAGCCTTCTCTTCTCCAGGCTGCAGAGCCCCAACTCTCTCAGCCTGTCCTCATAGCAGAGCTGCTGCAGCCCTCTGAGCATTTTTGTGGCCTCCTCTGGACCTGCTCCAACACTTCCATGTCCTTCCTGTGCTGGGGGGCTCCAGAACTGCACACAGGACTCCAGGTGGAGTCTGAGGAGAGCAGAGCAAAGGGGCAGAATCCCCTCCCTTGCCCTGCTGCCCACACTGCTCTTGATGCAGCCCAGCACACAGTTGCTGTCTGGGCTGCACTCACACTGCAGGCTCACGTTGAGCTTTTCATCACCCCAGACCCCCAGGGCCTTTTCCTCAGCGCTGCTCTCAACTAGATTAGGTTGCCCAGAGCCCTGCCTGAGCCTCACCTTCAATATCTCCTGAGATGGGCCCCAAGCACCTCCTTGGGCAATCTGTTCCAGTGCCCCACTACCCTCACAGAACATGTTCCCTAAATGCCCAGGACAAGGACAATCATTGGTGCCCTCCTGTCTGTGTGTGTGTACTGCTTGGGGGTAGGAGAGAGTTAATTTACTTCATGGTAGCCTGTGTGGGGCTGGGAAATGAGGTGAGTAGGCTGGGGAAGGGAGGAATTGTGCTGGGAACAGTGTTTAGCAGAGGGATGCAGTGCTCAGTCTGAGCCTTCTCTGCTTGCTTCTCAGCCACTGCACTGGGAGAGCTGGATGGGGACAGAGCCAGGACTGCTGACCCCGATGGACCAAGGGATGCTCGACCTTCAGAGGCTGCAGCACAGCTTTGAGATGAGGAGCAGAGCTCCACACACTGTCAAATGTGAGAGAAAAGGTAGCACACACTTAATGAAACTCGTTTGATCTGTCACAGTTCTTGGCACATTCCAATTTGCTGCAGTCCAAGGCACATTATCAAGTACAATGAAGCTTAATTCTGGGCTTGCTGAGGGCATCTAGAGAAGCTGATGGGAGAGGACTTGGCTAACTCTTTGTTTTTATTGTTGCAATGCAAGGTGGCTCCAGGAGCCAGCCTCTCTCTGCTAACATTTCTGGTTTATGTCTGTTAGATCTATCTCACAGGTAGTGGCAGGGGCAGATCACAAGTCAGTGAGCCACCTCCTATCACCTAATATCACCTAACTCCAGGAAGAGAATGCCCTGAGTGCTAGCCCACAGCTTGAATCCCTGCACCAGCCTCTGCCTCAGGGACACCTGGACCAGGGCTTTGGCTCTGCACTTGCCCACCGACCACAGAATAGGCCAACATGAAGGAGAGCTGCTGGGATGTTGCACTGGAGAACAGGGCTGTGATGAGGACAGGCCAGCAGGTGAGACGAGGCACTCGTGGCTTCATTTGCCTGTTCTGAAAAGGCAGGAAGCAGCCTGGCCATGGAATGAAGCCTTTTCCTCTGGGAACTGGTGCCTGAAGTTTCAGCCCTTCATTCCACAAGCTTCAGCTTCTCCCTTCCCAGCCCAAGTGATGCACAGCACTACATGACCAGCACATCCCTGCTTGCTTTGCCTGCTGTCTCTGTGAGAAAGCCTATTCTCACAACTGCTGAACAGCTGATCCTACTGTGCCTTTGCCTTGTATGTTCTCAGGCCAGATGGGTCCCAACTTCTTGTTTCCAGCTAGGAACAAATTGGCTCTCCCACAGCAGCCACAGCCACCTGCTGTTATGTTCTCCCCAGCAGGCAGACGTTTTCTTCTCCCTGTGGATGCCTCTCTCCTTAATCCAGACAGAAGACATTGCCCCTCTCTGTCTGCTTCCACTTTGATTGCTGTTCCTTCAAAGTTTGCAGAAAGCTCTTCCCAACCCTTTGTTCTCAGGTTTTTTTGGGTTGTGGGGGTTTTTTTGTTTGTTTTTTTTTAAACCTCTGCCATAAAATTCTTTTCCAACTGTTCAGATGCTGTCTGACACAGTCCACAGTCTACCTCTCTCCTGGACCCAGCCAGCCACCACCATCTACCCTTCTCAGTTGCCTCTGTCCTCACCAGTCTCTGCTAGAGGAGCCCTGCTGTATTTCCAAACCCTAGCACTTGGAGGAGGTGCCTCTTTCCAGGCCTGGAGTAGCATCTGCAGACATGACCCCCAGTATGTTACCTTCCCTCAGAAGGGAGGAGGCTTTCTCTTGTGTCTAGTGCAACAGCCAGATCTGTATGAAGTGGCATTGGACTTGGTGCCTGCAGGCAGCCACCTTTTCCCCTGTCAAATTTATTGCTGAGAAACTAAGAATACAGCTGTATTCTGCCCCTTCCCTGGGAAGCGAGCAGGCAGCACAAAGGCAGACATGAGCAGAGACCACACCAATAGGTTTCCAAGTTCCCTTCTTCAGAATGTGAATGGCATAAGCCTGTCTCTCCTTGGGCACAAGTTTTGTGCTGTTAGTCCCACATCCACCACCATGAGATCCTTTCAGTATGGGCACAAAAGGCAAGGAAAGTCAAGGACACCTCTGAAGTGCTGTAGATACTCACTGGTTAAGTCCAATGTCCCAAGTGTGCCACGCAGAGATGCAGGGGGAAAGCATTTGTTGGGTTTATTTGGGCACAAGCTGCAACTCAAGGGGGTTGGCAGGAATAAGAAAAAGGAAAATGAAGGTGGCCTTTGAAAGTAGAACATGATAGCACCCTCAGATTCTCACAGGCTTGTTCAGGGCTGCCCAGGTGAGACAGAGAACGAGAGAGACCAGAGAGAAGCTGCCTGTGGTTTTGATACCAGAAGCCATCAGAGATTCTGCTAAAGCTTTTCTTCCCTTGAACTTACTGCCTGTTCCCCACCACCATCACACAAGAGCTCCTACTGCTGGGAAGTTAACACCCTCCATTTGACCTTTTCTGTTGTTCTATCTGAACACAAATGGGAAGAGGACAATCTCAAGAGTGAACAGTGAAACAGAGCAAAAGGTGACCCCAGATGTCATTGAGAAGCAGTCCATAACACTCCTCAGAGGAAGCACAGCTTTAAAGCGCTTGGACACTGGTAGGTGCTGCAGGAGGCAGCACTGCAGCAGACAGCTGCACTGTGTTGGTATTTCTTGGTTTCATTTTCAAACGAGCTGCAACCATAAACTGCAATTTAAGGTGGGGGAGGGAGGAATCAGAAAGCAAAATCAGAGAGCGAGCCGGCTGGGCTGTGTTACAAAAGGAGGAGCAGCAGGACACAGACAATTCTCTGGCTGCACAATGTGAGCCAGCAGTTAGCTGGCAGCTGAAATCCTTCCTTGCACTTCAGTGTCAGGAGGTGGGGGTGATTGAACAGAGACAGAAAATCAGAGTTCAGTGAGGAACAGCAGTGCCAAGTTTTAAGTCTTAAGCAGTGCCTTAAGCCAACAGCTTAAGGAACCAACCTGCTCAGATCAGTGCGTGGGGAGCTGCTGTTGGAACAGGTCACATCTGTAAGGTGGACAGGAAAACATCAGCACTGCAAGTAAGTACTCTCCAACCAGGCTAAGAGCAGCTAGATTAAGGAGAATGGTTACTTCATCCATAGCATTAACCCAAATGCTGCTGGAGAATGGCTCACTGCAGCTGCACACAGGAGAAAGACAAGGAAAGGTGCAGCAAGAGAAAAGCTGACCAAGCCTGGGACAGGAGCCAACATTTAAATGCCCTTCATTTCAAGCCATTGAAGCCAGTTGGATTCTTTACACCTTCTAACTAACTTTCAGGTTGTGTGGGCTGCAGAGCATTCTCAAAGCATCTGCCTGGCAAGGTTCATAGGGCACAGGAGGCTGTCATGAGCATCAGACCCTGCTTACATTTTCTTCAACACGGAGTAAGGGCAATGCTTCTGTTGTCAGTGAGTTGGCTGTTTACTAACACCAGCAAGAGTGAGATCAGAACCAGCTGTGAGTTTATTAATGGCATCTATCTCTGTGATACAAGCTGCAAGGATTAGAGACTCATCCTTCAGAGCACACACTTCCAGCTCAGGAGGGCACCCAGTGGCTCATGTCCTCTACTCTGCTGCCAGAGCAGGAGAACTTCCCAATCTTACCCCAAGAACTGCCTCTTTTTGGTGCAGCAGTAAGACAAGGAACGATGGATAGAAACTTGAACATAGAAGATTTCACCTCGACGTGAGGACAAACTGGAACACAAAAAGTTTCACCTCAACACGAGGAGAAACTTCTTTACAGTGAGGGTGACAGAGCTCTGGGGCAGGCTACCCAGAGAGGCTGTGGAGTCTCCTTCTCCGGAAACTTTCAAAACTTGCCTGGATGCATTCCTGTGGGAAACACCCTGGGTGATTCTGCCTTGGCAGAGAGGTTGGATTTGATCTCTGCAGCTCCCTTCCACCCTCTAACATTCTGTGATTCCCAAGGACTTAACAGTGGCTGGACTTTCCTGATGGTCAGCAGAAAATGCCTTGCTAAAAGCAGTGTAGCCTCCTCTCAGCACCAGTTCAGTCTGGGTGTCTGTAGCTTGCCAACCCTGCTCTGCACTACAGACACACACAGCTGGTTTCTTACTTCAGCCTAGAAAGAAATGAAGCCTAACTGATCAAGTCCACAAATGGGGTATAAACATGATCAGAAAACAGTCTGTGCCTGTGCATCAAACCAGATACTCTCAAGTCTTCTCTACAGCCCATAGCCTGATTCACAGGCTCACAGGATGTCAGGGCTTGGAGGAGATCCAAGGAGATCCAGTCCAACCCCCCTGCCAGAGCAGGACCAGACAATCTAGCTCAGGGCACACAGGAACACATCCACACAGGCCTGGAAAGGCTCCACAGAAGGAGACTCCACAACCTCTCTGGGCAGCCTGTGCCAGCGCTCTGGGACCCTTCCAGTCAAGAAGTTTCCCCTTGTGTTGAGCTAGAGCCTCCTGTGCTGCAGCTTCCATCCATTGCTCCTTGTTCTATCCCAGGGAGCAAGTGAGCAGAGCCTGTTCATCCCTGTCCTGTNATATTGTAGCCTCCACTGGACCCTCTCCAGCAGATCCCTGTCCCTCCCTGGGGAGCCCAAAACTGAAGGCAGTACTCAAGACTGGGTCTCACCAGGGCAGAGTAGAGGTGGAGGAGAATCTCCCTCAATCTGTTTGGACCTGCATGGGTTGTACCCATGCATGGCAGGAGGTCCATCTGCATGCAGCCATGTCAGGATCCATCTGCTTTACAGAGCATGGCAGTGACAGGCGTCCCACAGACACAGAGCTAGCCTCGAAGGAGCCCCCAGAGCCAACCCCCACCCCCTGCTGCCCAGAGGTGCCTGGCCAAAGTTCCAGAGCTGTGTCAGGTTTTCTCAGAGGTCCTGGTGCACAGCCAAGCATGGGGACAGCAGGGCTCCAGTCACTGGAGCAGAGCAGGTGAATGGCCCAGCGGATTAACCCCACGCTGCTCCAGCACCCCTCTACAAACAGGCACCGCAGCGGGGGCGTGGGGCAGCGACCTGTGGTGCAACCCAGAAGTGCCCACAGGCGCAGGACAGAGTCCACGGGAGGGGGCTCGGTGCTTACAGGGCTGCTACCTCACCGGGGCAGCAAATGCACGGAGAAAGCCACATCTGGCGGCCCTGGGCGGGACGGGCCAAAGGAGGGAGGCTGACAGTCCCCAGCGCTGCAGCTTGGCTGACCCAGACCAACATGAGGCTGCGGGCTGAGGGGCTAGGGAAGGCTGGGTAGCAAAGCAGCTACTCTCTGCAGGTGCATGCAGGTTTGCACAAAGATCCTAACCTCTGCAGTGCCTAAATCAGAGCCGTGCAGTTGTCTCCCTGGGGCTGCTGCTTGTGGCAGGAGAGCAGAGAAGGCAACACTGCTGGCACTCAACGTCTCCAGAAGTCTGCGGGTCAGGGGCAAGAGAGCGGCACAGTGGATTTGGCATTGTGCTGCTCTAGGCACTTTTAACTGAAGCCCTGCAGGCACACCCTGGCTGACCTCCCAAAAGCACAGCCCAGGGGCATTTGCAACCAGCCTGATGAGAGCATGAACGAAGAGACCTCAAGCAAAACTCTTCTGAAAGGCAAGTGAGATTGTGGCATGATGCATTACACCATGCCTCCCAGCACAGAGAACAAGAGGAGCCAACAGCTTCTTTGGCAGAGCCCAGTGCTTCAGCACAGATACGTGCACAGCCATCAGAGAGCAGCCAAAGGGTGCTACTCACCACAATCATACTTGCAGTGAGCTCCCTGTTCAGCCCTGCTCAGGTTGCCCAGCCACCCTGCTCAGGTGTGAGCTGGGGATCGACCTGGCTAACCCTGGGCAGGCTCAAGCACCTGCAGTCAGTGCACAGGACCAGGCTTACCAAGTGAAACCAGGAGAAGCAGACATGCAGAGGCAGACTGACCCCAACAGTTCCATACCCCCTTCCGAGCAGTGCCTGCCGTAAGACCACACCAGAGTGCCACAGGGTTGCATCCCACCTGTGCCCTCCCAGAGGCAGGGCATCTGCTCACCAGCCTGGGGCACCACAGCTTTCCTTCAGCAGCATGGGCAGGTAGAGATATAATGCAGGGCTCACTAGCCTGGCACATCCCATGGCACATCTGCACCTGTGAATCTGTCAAAGCTGGGCTATTGCAGAGCTGCAAAGGTCAGGTCCAAGGTTCAGCCTCTCGTATCAGCAGCAGTCAAGGTGGAAAAACTGGGGCAATGGCATTTCCAGTGGCTTTGGATGAAAGTCCTGATTAGCAGTGATTGCTTTAACAGCACTGTTGATTCAAGCAGAAGCAGGTCAGGTGTTATGAAAGCCCCATGTATTCTGCTGGGCTTTCTCCTCAAAACTGCTCCCAGATCCCCAGAGCTTCCTTAGGCACAGTCTGTGCTGTCTCCTTGCCTCACCCCTGCAGGGCATCAAATTTGGTGAAGCCCCCGAGGAGAGATGAACAAGGAGTACAGTCCTAGGTACACTTTTTAGAGCCACAACGTCCAAGTCACGGTGCCAGCACCTCTGCAAGACAGCAGAGGTGGCGAGGGAGTCACTGCCTTGTGTTTGCAGGAGCTGCAATGCCTACAGCCTAGCTCACTCCTAGCATCTCTTCTCCTAGCCATCACTGCCCTTCATTGCAGCCTCTCATCTCTCTTCTCAATCTTTCTGCTGAGTCCTTTTCTTTCTCTCTCTGCTGCTGTAACCTTCAGTACCAATTTCTCACTCTTCAGGCAAACCTTTGCTTTGCAGTTTTCCCACAGCTCCCCTGCAGCATCACTGCCCCTCTTCTCCTATAAGAACCATTGAAAGAAAAAAAACCTTCCCTGTGCTGATCCAAGATAATTATTGCTTCCCATTCCCCAGCTCTCTCTTCCACTGCTTGAGGAAGCTTTTCCCCTCACAGATTTGCTGGCCCACTCCCCAAAGCATGGCAGGCAGCTGGCAAGCAGCAGTTGGCTGTAGGAGGACCAAAGAAAGATAGTGGCACTGTCAGTGTGACAGACACAGCAGCCAGGTCTGCTCAACAGGCAAGCACTCAACTCACCTGAACGCGGCACAGCTCTCCCCCAGGCAAGCCTGTCCCGTCCTGTGCTGTCCCACTGGAGTCCAGGCAGGGAATCCACCGAGTGCCAAAAACATACAGCAAGAGTTAAGGCAAAGGCTCTTCTCTCTCCTCCTCTTGTCCCTCCCCCTCCAACTGCTCTCCCCTCCAAACTGTCACCCAGTCCATGTATGGGTGGTGGGATGGCAGGAAGGGAGGTGCATGGGGCAGAACTTTCTGCCCAGTTCCCTTACAACATGCACCTTCCCAGACCTTGAACCACGGCCCTGACAGGACAGCAAGAAGAGACAGCAGCCAGGGGCAGGCAGGATGGAGGCCCAAAGTTTCCAAAGATCAGCTGCAGCTCTCAGTGGAGTGACTCCAGGGATGGAGGTGGTGGAGTCAGCGTCCCTGGAGGTGTTCAAGGCGGGTTTGGATGTGGCACTTGGTGCCATGGTCTGGTCTTGAGGTCTGTGGTAGTGGGTTGGACTTGATGATCTTTGAGGTCTCTTCCAACCTTGGTGATACTGTGATACTGTGACTTCAGGACCTCTCAGCCCCTGCCTAGTGGTCTGGGCTGGCTGCTACTCCTCCTCACAGCTCTGGGCCTCCAGCCCTTCAGTGGCATCCTTTAAAAACATCCTGCAAAGGTGCAGAACAAACAATTTCCATTTCCAGGAACCACTACACTAAACCTGCTTCAGCAGCCAAGCTCCAGGCTCAGCAAAGTCATCAGGCAAAAGGCGGTGAGTGGGTGGAGGGGGAAGGTTTGTCCCAGGCTCCTGGAAACCCTTCCATGCCAATGCCACATGGCCCAGGTGCAAGCACAGCTCAGAGAGCTGTCCACAGGGAGAGGCACCACTGGAAACTTTACTTTCACAGTGCCTGTGTAGCTCACTACAAGTGCCTTTGCCTTGGCAGCTTTCTTTGTACCTAGCCGAGCCCTGCTGCACCTTTCCCACACCAGCAGCAGGTGTTCCAGTGATGCCATTTTCCTCTAGATTGTTCAGCTCAGATGATTTTTTTTCTTTCATAAGGTTATGTTTCATGCTATCACTGGTTTTTGTTTTGCTTTGTTTGTTAGGTGCCTGCCAAATTCCTGCTGACCTTTTCATGTGCCCACAGCAGCACACGGAACGGAAACTAGGATGCATCCAGAGCATGCTCTGATCTGCTCACCTATGTCATAGCTCACTGGAGGAGCAGCCCCCAGCCCCCTCAATGGCAAACCTGGGAGCTGACATAAGCATTCCCCACCACAGAAGTGGGGGGGCAGGAGGTTTATATGCCTGCATACTTTATAGAAGTCACTGGGAACGTCTCAAAACAACCTTGCATGGGTGGCAGAAGCCAGAGAATCAGATCACAGCAGAGCCTGCTGGAGTGCCCTGGGGACAGGTAATGCTGGAGATGTGCATGAAGGGAGTCACCCTTGTGCTTGGCAGGATCCTTAGGATAAGCCACAGCAGGCAGGAAGGAAAAACATCTCCTTCTGCTTTCAGGGTGTCTATTGACTATGTCAGCTGACACTGGGGGCAGCTGTTTTGTGCCCATGCTGAGTGCAGAGAGGGAGCAGAGTAGCTGAAGGTGAGCACTGGAGGACATCCCTGGGGCTGTGGATCTCTAAGCCAGCCCAGCACGTCCCAGAAGCTCCACAGGCAATGGGGTCATGAGGGCAGAGGTGGCAGCATCAGGGGGCAATGCCTTTTTACAGGTACCCTGCTTTCCAAGCACGCCATTCTTCAGAGCCCCAGCTGTCACCTACCATTGGGGCTGGAGAAGTGGGGTGGTCCTGTACCCAAAGAGATACCAGCTGATTCTTCTCTTGCATGAGCTGGCCTCAACATCAGAGAGGTCGAGCTCCATCTTCTGCTCTTGGTGGGGCTGTCCTTGAAGTGGAAAAACATAGACTTGATGGGTGGAGCACTGCTGGATAAAGAACTGGCTGGATGGTGGCACACAGAGAGTGGTGATCAAGGGCACAATGTCCACCTGGAGAACAGTGACAAGTGGCCTCCCTCAGGGGTCAGTGCTGGCACCAGAGTTGTTTAACATCTTTGTCAGTGCCATGGACAGAGGAATCAGTGCACCCTCAGCAAGTCTGCAGATGGCACCAAGCTATGTGGCACAGTTGACTTGCTAGAGGGCAGGGATCCATCCAGAGGGACCTGCACAGGCTGCAGAGCTGTGCCCAGGCCAACCTCATGAAATTCAACAAGGCCAAGTGTAAGGTCCTGCACCTGGGTAGGCACAATCCCAAGCACAAATCCAGGCTGGGTGGGGAATGGCTGAGAGCAGCCCTGAGGAAAAGGATCTGGGGGTCTGGTGTGATGAAAAGCTCAACATGAGCCTGTAGTGTGCACATGCAGCCCAGACAGCAACTGTGTGCTGGGTTGCAGCAAGAGCAGTGTGGTCAGCAGGGCAAGGGAGGGGATTCTGTCCCTTTGCTCTGCTCTCAGATCNCAGGATCTGAAGGGGGCTATGGGAAAGCTGGGGAGGGACTATTGAAAAGGTCTTGCAATGCCAGGACAAGGGGCAATGGGTTTGAAGTGGCAGAGGGGAGATTGAAACTGGATGTTAGGAGGAAGTTGTTTACAGTGAGGGTGGTGAGACACTGGCACAGGTTGCCCAGGGAGGTTGTGGCTGTTCCCTCCCTGGAGGTGTTCAAGGCCAGGTTGGACAAGGCCTTGAGTCAGCTGTACTAGTGGGAGGTGTCCCTGCCTATGGCAGGGGGTTGGAACTGGATGATCCTTGAGGTCCCTTCCAACCTTACCATTCTATGATTCTGTGAGTCTTGACAGACTGCAAGGTGAGCAGCCTGTGCTAGCTGCACAGCACAGGCACTGCTGCCTTCACCCCTGCTAACGAAGGACAGCTCCACTGCCCATCCTGCCACAGAGAGCTGCTGCCACCCAGCACAGATGGGGAAAAGGTGCAACAGAGGTTATTCAGATATGCAAAGGGCACCGAGATCAACTTAGGTAAGCAGAGCTGACCTAAAAACTTGATTTACACACAGTGAAGTGTTTCACAGGAACATGGTAGGTTTTTGCAAACCCATAGCTAAGAAATGACCTGTGGCATTAAGAAAAAATAAGAAGACAGTCAGCCTAAATTAAAACTTCATCCAGCAATGTGTGAAAATTATTCTCCAGCAGGAAACAAGGCTCCTACCTCTACTTTCCAGCCCAGAAGGTACAAGAAGTCACGCTCAGGCTTCAGAATTTCCCCCTAGACAATAATTCACCATGGTTTTAAGTCCTGCTATGGGCACAGAGCACTTTATCCTACCATGGTAGCCTACATGTGAGGGATTGCACAAGTCTGATGGCCCAGAGTGAGAACCTCCTAAGATTCACCTGAGCCCCCTTCTTCAGCCTGTCTAGGTCCCCCTGGATGGTATCCCATCCCTCAGTCATGTCAGCAGCACCAGTCAGCTTGGCATCAGCAGCAAACTTGCTGAGGAGGCCTCAGTCTTGCTGCCTGTGTCATTGATGAAGATATTGAACAGCACTGGTCCCAACAGGGACCCCTAAGGGACACCACTTGTCACCTGTCCCTATCTGGACATTGAGCCACTTACCACCACCCTGTGATGCAATCAGTCAAACGCTTCCTTACCCACTGAATGCTCCACCCAGCAAATCCACCTCTTCAGTTCAGAGAGAAGGGTGTTATGGGGGACTGTGGAAAAGGCTTTACAGAAGCCCAGGTAGATGACATCTCTTGGTCTCCCCTTGTCCACTGATGGAGTCATCCCATTGTAGAAAGCCACTAGGTTGGTGAGGCAGGATGTGGCCTTGGTGAAGCTGTGCTGGCTGTCTCTAATCCCCTCCCTGTGCTCTGTGTGTTCCTGCATAGCTTCTAGGAGGACGACTTCCATCACCTTCCCAGGCAGAGAGGTGAGGCTGACAGGTTGGTAATTTGCAGGGTCCTCTTTTCTACCCCTTTCAAAAATGGGCACAGTATTTCCCTTCTTCCAGTCCCCAGGGACTGCACCTGACTGTTGTGAGTTTTCAAATACCACAGAGACTGGTTTGGCAACTACAGCACCCAGTTCCCTCAGGACTCTGGGATGCATCTCATCAGATCCCAGAGAATTCTATATGTTCAGGTTCCTCAGGTGATCCTGAACCTGTTCTTCACTTACAGAGGGAGGGACTTTACCCTCCTGGTCCTCACCCAGTGGCCCATCAATTAGGGATGGGTGAAAAGCAAGGTTGCACTGAGGCAAAAAATGCTGAGTAGCTCAGCTGCCTTCTTGCCTGTTGATACCAGATCTGCATCCTCACTCCTCAGAATAGGAATGATGTTTCCTTTCACCTTTCTTTGCTGCTTGATGTGCCAGTAGAAGCCCTTTTGTTATTCTTTGCATCCCTGGCCATGTTCAGCTCCAGATGTGCCTTGGCCTTCCTGACCTCATCGCTATTCATCTGGGCAGTGTTCCTATACTCTTTCCAGGTTACCTGTCCCCACTTCCACTGTCTGTGTAGTTCCCTCTTGCTCATCATTTTGACCCAGAGGTCTCAACTCAGCCATGCTGGCCTCTTGTTATTTAAGTGTGTTACCTGAGTTACACTGCACAATTCTTCAACAGCCATGGAAATCCATCTTAGACATTGCTAGTGACAAATGGATAATGACCCCCCCAGGGCACCTCAGAGTTTGGGTTGTTACCCACAGGAACAGATGCATCTGCTACACAGGTCTGTCCCCAAGGTCTGAAGTCTCTCCTCTGCCCTGTGTGGGCATCTCCATCCATGGAGGACAGCAGCAGCAAAAATATATCTCAGCCTGGTTAGTGGGCTGAGAGTCTTCTCCAAGCAGTGATGCAAGCACTACAATGACTACATTGTAGACTTTGAATTCTGAAGGTGGAAATTTTCCAACAATCACACATTTGCTGCCCCAAGGGATATCAGCATCTTCCCAGGTGAAGAAGGTATGGGTAGAGGTGAATTACACAGACTGCAAGAGCAGCAGCACAGGGTAGATCTTTACTGCAACCAAAATCTCTGTCACTGGACTCCAGTTCATGAACAATCACCATATCCCAAAACCTCCAGAAACCAAATTTCACTAAAATGCCCTCTGACCATGGGGTCTTTAAAAGGTACTGTGGGAAAAAAAAAAAAAAAAAAAAAAAAAAAAAAGTCATGTCTGAAAGTTTAAATATTCAGATACTCATTCATCAACCTCCTCAATGAGCAATACAGAACACACTTGGTCCCTGTGTCAAGCCAGGTATCACAGGTTCCAATTTACAGTCCCAAAGTCCTATCAAACCCAAGATATTAATTTAGCAATGCCTAGCAAACACCTCTGGCTTGTCTTTTTTCGCATCTGACATAACTCATCCAAAGCTTCACAGCAACTGGGTCATGTAGAAACACAGGCTTGGGAGGTTTCCTGGCTCATATATAACCAGATCAATAAATCACATGCCCAGTTCACTGGACACCAGGCTATTTTGAACCAGGGCAAGTCACAAGCCTTCCAACAGCTTCCCACTCTCCCCACAGGCAGCTGAGGAGGTTTTCTGCATCAGCCATGGTTTGAAGGTAGCTGTGGACAACTGCTATTTTCCTTTAGGGTTAAAGGATCTTCCCACTGGGCCAAACCTCTTCTAGGTATTACTGAAAAACTAAGGTAGAATTCTCTTCTAGGTAGCATTGAAAAATGAAGGTGGAAATCTGTTTAAGGTTACAATTACATGAATTAAAGTATTTGTTTCTGGACCTTCTAATATGATTCACATAAAAAGCCAACAGAAAAAAAAAAAAAAGTCTTTTGTACTGAACTCCACATACTCATTTCCCCCTGCCAATACCACATTCAAGTGGCATGGCAGTTGAGTGGCTCCAGCCTCCATCACCCTCTCTTCACAGGATCACAGATCACAGGCTCACAGGATGTCAGGGGTTAGAATGGACACAAAGAGAGCATTGAGACAAACCCCCCTGCCAGAGCAGGACCAGACAATCTAGTTCAGGGCACACAGGAACACATCCAGACAGGCCTTGAAAGGCTCCACAGAAGGAGACTCCACAACCTCTCTGGGCAGCCTGTGCCAGTGCTCTGGGACACTTCCAGTCAATAAGTTGCCCCTTGTGTTGAGCTGGAACCTCCTGTGCTGCAGCTTCCATCCACTGCTCCTTGTCCTACCACAGGGAGCAAGTGAGCAAAGCCTGTCCCCCTCCCTGACCCCCAGCCCTGAAATATTTATAAACATTTATTCAATCCCCTCTCAGTCTTCTCCAGCCTAAACAGCCCCAGGTCCCTCAGCCTCTCCTCATCAGGCAGTGCTCCAGTCCCCTCATCATCCTCATAACCTCTTCCAATAGGGCTTTCCCTAGATTTCCAAGATCTTTTCTACCCTCAGCTCACACTCGAGCACCATGAAGCACTGTGCCATTAGGAGAATCTGGAGGTCTGAGACTCTGAGGCCACCCACAAAAAAAGGTGACAGCCAGTTCAGACCTTCCACTCCCCCAGCTGCACGCCTTCGGCATCTCCAGCACCTTCCAGAAGCAGGCAGGCAGGCGCACGGGAGCGTAGCCGCTCCGCTTTGGGTGGGGGAGGTGCAGGGCTGCCCACAGAGTCTGCACCTGCAGCCTAGAAGAGACTCCCGGCAGCTTTCAAGTCCTTGTGGAAAATGGGCTGGGAAAAGGGAACGCAGGCTGGAAGTGAGATGAGATTTCCACAGGCACTGTGAAATAGAGGCACTGAAGCCACCAAAGCCCACATTGGAGTTCAAACCTATCTGCACTTTCAGAACCTGTCCCAGTGCCAGTCCCCTCAGTGCTCACCAGAGTTTCACAGCCCGAGTGAAAGCTCCTCAACCCCTTTCCATCATCAGCCTGTGTCTCAGCTCAGATCACCAGGTTCCAACAACAGCAAATCAGGGAAAACCGAGCCCAAGAAACCCATAGCCCAACAACTCGCCATTGCCTATATGGCCCCCGAGCCCAGAACCCAGTGTTTGTCACCACTGCCTGTAGGACGGAGCGGGTTGCAGCGAAAATGTCAACGGGCACCAGCGAGGGGCAGGAAACGCCCAGGTCATTGCGAGCGAGGAGAAAATCCCTCCCCAGGCGCCGAGCAGGCTGCTCCGACCTGAAGAGCTCCCAAAGCTGGGTAGGTGTGGAGCGAGGCAGCCTGACCCACGCTGGGGGCTGCGCTGCGCCGCGGCGCTGGGTGAGGTGCTGAGGCCCCCTGGCGGCGGGCGGCGTGGGGTGCGCTGAGCCGCATCCTGCGCTGCCCGTAGCACCGCAACGCCGTCCACAGCCTGATGCCTGCTGCCGCCCTTGTGTCACCCAACAAGCCGAGTGCCCCTGGCCACTGGCTCCGTTCTGCCCGGGCCCCAGCTTCCTCAGGGTTTCCTGGGAGCCATCCAGCTTCCTGGAGTTGCATGTCCCCTGGCTGCCCTCCTCGCACGCTAGGGCTGCCCCACGCGGAACGCAGGCTCTTACACTCAGTTGTTTTGTTAATCCAGACAGCCCGATGAGGGGCCGTGTTTGTTGACATGAGGCAGATCTCACTTTCAGCACACAGCCCTCATTCCTTACCGAGGTAAACAAAAAGGACTGCTTCTAGAGCACCTGGAAGGCAGACAGCACACAAAGACATGGATCTGCAGAGACAAGGGAGAGCTTCCCGAGATTTTTCACTTGCAATCCTTTACCCAACCTCAAAAGTTTCTCCCAGACCCTAGGAACAGCCCAATGACTCCTCAAGTCAGGTAATTTTTCTAACTGGGGCCTGACGATGGCTCCAGCAGAAGGTGACACTGCACTCGCAGAGGGCCTTGAACCGGCAGTGCCTCTTCCCTTCTTAACGTAACCAGGCTTCCCCTCCTCCAGCCACACTGCCCTGCCAATGTGTCAATGCAGCTGAGCGCCAGATCTGGCTGCCCAGCACAGCTCCACTCACACATCTCATCTGACATGCTGTGAGCAAGGGACACTGGGGAGACAAAGGTGAGACAGAGCAGATGTAGAGGGGAAAACCAAGGATTTAATGGAATGAATGAAGAAGCTCCCAAAGTCCACACTGGAGACACCTCTGAGACTCTCCAAGGCTCTCTGCTCCAGGATCAGTCCTTCCTTTCTGCTCACCAGAAGGCTGGGGATACTCAGGAGCAATGGTGATTGCTCATCCCCTTCAGAGCCCTCTCCAGAGAGAGGGTTAAGGTGCATCTCTAACTCCATGCAGACCATCTCCACAGCAGCCTCTTCCTCAGCACCTCGAGTCTTCCAGAGGAGGGAGCTCAGCCCAGAAATCCCTCTCCCCTTGGCAAGTGAAGAATCTCGGTGCTATCCAACAAGCAGTAAGGGCTGTGTAGAAACCATCCTGGGGGAGGACAGGAGTGCCACACCAGTCCTAGCAATGAGACTCGAGCTCTGTCAGCATCAGGAGGCCAGCTCTGGTGGAGGGAAGGTGCTGTCCCACGCCTGGCCTGCAAGGCAAGTCCTCGAGTGGGCAGGTGAGTTGGCGGAGCCTCTGGAAGGTAAAGGCAGGTATTAAACACAGCAAGGACAACAGGTGGCCTGAGCCTGCCTCTTCCAGTTCACAGGTATCACTTACACAGCCAGAAAGGGCTGCAGGTTTGATCCTTGCCATGGTCCTGCAGTTGTGCCCACTCCTGTCTGCACTGGGCACAAAGGCCAGGGCCCCATTGCTGTCACAACCCAGTCTTGAGCACTTGCAGGAACCAGAAAATAGTTGGGATCTTGGGTTTTGCTGCTTGTGAAACCTCCCCCTGTGCCTGTCAGCCATGGTAGGGACAGGATGCCCCCAGGGCACAGCCAGGGCAGTCAGCCATGGGTCTGGGAGGCCCAAGGCTGTGAGGGAAACTCCAAAACCCCAGTGCACCCCTCCACTGCATCCCTGCAGCCTCAGCATACACTGGGGAACTCAGCTGACCACAGTGGTCATGGAGCATAGAACTTCCTCAATGTCCTTAAATCTCAGTCAAGGGCAGCCTCCAAACTGTCTTGATCATCTTTATCCTCTCCATCTAATGAACTTTTTTTTTTTTAATGGTGCTTGCAAAGAGTCATAAGCAATAAACAAAGGGCAGCGAGGGGCGACAGCCAGCTTGTAGCAGCCCTCCAGCCAGGCAGCACTTCAAAAACCCGGGTCTGTTACAGCAACTACTCATTTAACTGATCTATTCTAGGCTCCCTGCTGATCAACCTGCAGCACACAAACGATGCCCCTGCAAGGTTGGACTTGGCTGCAGGAGAACAGCCCCTACCCTGACCCCAGAGCACCAGTTTCACCTCTCTGAGGGAGCCTTTGATGGTGGAGAGTTTGTAGACGATCCAGAGAGGGATGCACACCATGGAGGACAGGGCCAGCAGCCAGCCCAGGGTGTCACCCCACCACGGGTACACATACTTCTTGTTGTAGGTTAGCGGAGTGTACTTGATCAGAGAAAACAGGAAGGTTGCCTGGCAAGGTGAGAGAGATCAAGAGACAAAGAGCAAGAAGGTCAACACCATTAGCCAGGAGAAGTTTTCCCAGCCAGCTCACACCCACAGTCTTAGGATCACAAAGAGCTTCCCAGGACAGCAACAAAAGAGACAGCAGCCAAGCAAGTCGTGCTGGGACATCTCCCGTGGACACTTCTGTCACCGATTTGTCTAGCACCACACCTGGCCTTAAAGCCACAGACACACGGAGCAGGCTGCACATTGCTCTGTAGGTGTGTGGCTCTGTCTCAGAGCCAGGCAGCTCTGCCCACCTTGGTGCCCTCAACTCCTCACCATGCAGACAGCTGGGGTGATGAAGAGCCAGCAGTACTTGATGAGGGGCCAGGGCCGGTAGCCGATCATGTCCTCGATGTTATCGTAGAAGCGCTCAGCACCTGTGGAAAGAGGGCAGGATGCCTCACTGCCACCAGCAAAGGAGGGCAGCAAGGTCTGAGTGGCTACGCTCCAGCTTCTCTGCTCACCAGAAGAAAATGCAGTAACCCCAGCATGGCCAACAGCCCTGTCAGGGAGCTTGCCAGCCTGCCCTGAACCTGCCCCACAACAGACCAATGGTTCAGTATCAGTTCCTCATCATGTCCCAGGCCAAGACCCGAACCATCCCTTATCAATGTGAAGGCCTCAAAAGGAGGGCACATAGGAACATGTTGGGGATATCTGCCAAACAGATGCTCCAGGGCATTGCTGTGAGAAAGCCCCCACCATCTGAGACCTCGTTGTTGTCTACAACTACCTGAAGGGACATTGTGGAGAGGCTGCTGCTGGTCTCTTCTCACAGGTAGTTGGAGATAGAGCAAAGGGGAATGGCCTCAAGCTGAGGTAAGTTTAGATTGGACATTAGCAAAAAGTTTTTCGTGGAGAGAGTGGTCAGGGACAGGTATGAGCTGCCCAGGTAGGTGGTGGAGTCATCCACCCTGGATGTGTTTAAGGGTGGTTTGGATGTGGTGCTTAGGGTGAATCTTGTAGGGTAGGGTTATAAGTTAGGCTTGGTGATCCTGAGGGGCTTTTCCAACCTGGATGTTTCTGTGATTCTGAGTCCAGTGGCACCAAAGCGAGGTTTTAGAGGTCTGCTTTGAACTGTGAAGCAATTGACAAGATGAGCTACAGACCAGCACTTGCCAAGAGCCTGAGAGACCAGAGCTGGCAATGCCCCCTGGTTCATACTCACCATAGACCCAGGCGATGCAGAGAGTCTCGAAGATGGCCACAAAGAGCAGGCACATGCCACTGGCAGCATAGTAATCAAAGAGCTGGAAGACATACATCCCGCCCTGCCAGGGGCCAAGCGGGCAGCGGGGCGAGGCGGGGAGGGAGAAAGGGGAGAGCAGTCAGGCACAGGCAAAGAGCTCCAGCCAGAGCAGGAAAAAAACCTCTGCATCTTCCTCAGAGCCAGAGACCTCTTCCTCTCTCTGTTTCAGCCAACAGCAAAGGCCGTGCCCCTTGTGCTTAAGGACTGATGGAGACACACAGTCACCCTGCTCCCAGGAGTTCCTGTAACCCTTTGTTCCAGGGCAGGGCAAGTGACAGCCAGAGATTGTGGGGATATTACAGAAAAGAAAACCAAAACAGCTCCTGTGGCACCCCACTAAAGAGGCACGAGGCAGCTGATTGACATTAGCCTCCTGTTGTGGAGAGGGAAGTAGCTGTGCATGCAGTTCTCCAAGCACCCCTTGCTGTGGGCCCAGAGGCTGGCAGTCTGCGCCTTTCACTGCCCGGTCCTGACAGGCTGCCTGCACGACAGGCTGCCTGCTCAACAGGCTGGCAGGTAAGAGCAGGCACAAAGCAGCAGGTGCAACACCAAAGGCAGCTTTGCCAAAACGATGCCCAGATGAAAGCAGGAGATGCAAAGAGCATCATGGTAGTATCAGTCCCCACACACATACTGCTAGGAGGAGTTGAAGACTTTAAACCAGAGCAGTTTAACTCCCAGGCAAGTGAGCACAACAAAGGGAATATGTAGAGAATCAGGGCGATAGATGTGGGCCATGCTCAGGCCCACCCAGTTTCCTTATACCAAGTGTTCATGTGGCTCCACCCAGGAGGAAAGACAAGAGGAAAGGCAACATGCAACAAGCTACAGCTGTAAAGGTTTAGGTCATGTAAAGATAAATCAGTAACCAAAACATGGACTGTCCAGAGCTCAAATGATCAGCCTTGGCAGGAGAAGTGTCAGGACTGGGACTGACACAAAGGGTGATGGCTGGAAGGGTGATGTGAATGCCACAGGAAGGGAAGAGTGCCTCCCCCAGGCACTGCTCAGCAGGGTGGGTCTCGCCAGCAAGCTCACGGCCCCAGCACAAACACTACCACCCACCAGACCTCCCTCTGCCAGAGAGGAACTCAGACCCAGCAAGGACTATGCAGGTGATCTGAGGTCAAAATACCTCTGTGAGCATCACCAACCCAACCATGTAGGAGAGGATGGAGACCAGCAGGATGAGAGTCTCGCGGCGGTTCTTCCTGCGGAAGATGTTGGGGTACATGTCCACAAGAGCTGTGACAAGGCTCTCCACGCAGACAAACTGCAAAGAGCAGAGCCTCCATCAGCCCATCTTCAGTGGCTCCTCAGTCCCACTGCCCACAGTTAAAGCCTGTCCCAAAGGGCAGTGGGTTTTGCCTGGCAGAGAATCGCTCTGCATCTGCACCTGCGCCATTACCTGGCTGTCCAGTCCCAGCAAAACAACCATCAGGAAGAAGAAGCATGCCCAGAGTGGGGAGAAGGGCAGCATGACCACAGCCCGAGGATAGGCGATGAATGCCAGGCCAGGTCCTGCAGGGAGAAGGGCTTTCAGAGGGAGCATTGGCATGGCAGTGGCATGGCACAGCTGGTGGACACCCACCTGAGGCACCCATCTCACCGAGGCACAGCCTGCAGCCACGCAGCCTCTTGCTCCAGTTACACCAGAACTGTGCGTGGAACTCAGGCTCCCAAAGGGATGAAGGACCCCAGCAGGAAGAGAAAGGGGACGCAGCAAGCTCTGGTTGTACTGCCATTGTGAGGGCCACAAACCAGGGAATATCTCTGAGCTCAGAGGAGCACAACACAAGCCTGAGCACAGGCAATGCAGGCATCCCAACCCACCTCTAAGGCACAGCAACTACCTCACCCTTAATTGTAGCTCAGATCACCTAAGATGTTAAGGTGCAGCAGCTGCTGCTGCATTCCTCCCTGGTTTTTGGAGGCAGGTAGCAGAGATAGCCACCAAGATGACAACATGCAGCTGCAGCCCCATCCATCCCAAGGTGGGTATTCTGCAAACATGCCCCCCTTGCCAAGGGGAGCCCAACAGCAGCACTCCCACGGCCCCATCCCACTGCACCCCACTCACCTGACTCTGCCACCTCAGCGATAGGCACACCCTGCTCCTCTGCCATGAAGCCCAGGATGGAGAAGATGGCAAAGCCAGCCACAAAGCTGGTCCCACTGTTGAGGAAACAGAGGGCCACGCAGTCCCTGGGAGAAGTGAGCACAGCATCAGCCAGGAAGGGGTCCAGCTACAATCCCACACCCCCAAGCCACCACCTGCTCTTCCAGCCCAGCCACTGTGCCCACAGCAGGGCCTCTCTTCCAGCACGCCCACAGCTCAGCTCAGCACCAGCAGGATTCACCAGAATGGGCAGAACAGCAGGATCCTCCCTCACCTAAGCTCCTCAGTCCTGACAGTCTTGCTACACATCTTAATGCCTGGTTTCTTTTCCCCCCCTCTTTTTCCTCTCTCTCCCCTGGTTTCCCCCAGCAGAGAATGCCAGAGATTGTTTTGGTCTGAAAAGGGGACGTGGTTTTCACCTTAATAGATTTCTCAGACCAGTTACAATCTTCTTGGTTCTCAGCACTACTGAATTATCTCCTGGTCCTGGCATTGCAGGAAAAAGAGAAACAAAGCCATCCATTTTCTGTGATCTATTCTCTTTTGTCTCTGTTTCATCTCATTCGCATCCATCTACTCTTTAAGCTAAGCCTCTCTTATCTATTCGATTCCTTTTCACGCTCCAGTCTCCCTCGTCCTCTTGTGACTGCAACCCTGGGGACAACAGTAACATTTGCAGCATCTTTCTGAGCTATTCTGAACCAAACTGAACACATCCCTCCTGGCATTTCATGGCCTGCTTTGACTTTATTAAATGCTACTCCACAAATCTGGTTTGATTTCTGGTATTGGTCTGTAGGTATCTAGCATTTGGGGGGCCACATGGTCCTCCCTGAATGTTAACCAGACCTGGTCACAGTCTGTAACCATCTCTAGGGATAATGTATAGTTCAGGTAGAGACCCTGTGCCACACAAAGTCAGATTACTCCTTCCAAAGCACAGCTTTCTGCATGATTGAATGCTGCTGAGCACTGAATACCATAGCTCTGCCTTTGCACTTGGTTTGCAAGGCAAGAGAGCACCAAAGAAGATGCACAGTTGGTAAGCTCCTGGCTGAAAAGGAGGCTCACACTCCAAAAAGCTTACTCACCCCAATGGGAAACCACCACCAGAACTTTGTTTCTCCAGTTGCTAGGAACTGCTTGCTTTGCTTTCAAATTACAGTCCCAGTTATTCTCTACAAATTGCCACTCACTGGAAACAATTTGTCTTCCTTCCTGGTGCTTGTCTCTCTTTCCCATGGATCTAAACATGACGGGGCAAACCCTCCCTGGAAAGGCAAGAGCTGGCAGGTGCTCTGCAGTCACCTGGCAAGTGGAAAAGGGTGTTGTGGTGGAGGGTAACATGTGGGGAACTGCCAGAGCAAAGAAATCTCTCCATATTTTCACCCAAAAAGGAATCAGGGAGCCCTGACAATATTCCTTACTGTTCCAGAAAACAAGAACTAGTCTCTGCTGTTTGGTGCCATTTTGGACTGATGCCATACAACCAATGCTCCCTCCTGCCCTTCCTCTTCCAGGTCACCAAAGGTTACAATTGTCCTGGGGTAAATGAGTGGAGCACCTCTGCCCTGTTAAAGCTTGGTCCTGTCTTCCTATGCAAACCAAAGCGCTGCAGTGCACAGCAGCAGCCAACTAAAAGTTTGTTCATGCCTGGGAACAGGCTGCTCAGGTGTGGGACACCAAAACCGAGAACCATTTCCCTAGCAAAGCCAAATAGCACGAAGGGTTTGTGTGCAAACAGACATCTCTTCCCCTTCCACAGCATCTCCCAGCTGCAGATGCAGAAGCTCTTCACACTCTCACTGCTAAGCAGTCCCTGTTAGCATCGGACTGTTACACGCCCAGGCTGCAGATGCAGAGGGCTAGTGCTCAAGGACATGCAGCAAGGCCAAAGCCACATTGCCAGACCCTTTCTTTCCAAACTGCATCTGGGAGAAGGGACACAAAAAGGAAGGAGTCTCAGACCAGTTGCTGTTGGAGAGGCAGGAGTGAACTTCCAAAGGGAAGAGGGAGAAAGTTGACTGTGCAGTCAGTGATCTGCCTGGACCTCTCATGGCAACAGCCACGATTCTGAGTTTGAAAGCTGCGGAGGGAGAACTCAGTGCCAGGAGCAGCACAGTCAGTAGAGAAAGGCTGGAAATGGAAGTGGGTAGCTTTGCCTAGAGGTGGCTTCTTCCACTCAGAAGAAGCTACTTTTATCCCTGCAGATGCAGCTCCAGAGCAAAAGGAGTTTCTTTTCACCTGACCACTTCAACTTGATGGCCTAGCTCTACCTGGCAGCCTGACCCATCCCTGTTAAGAGGCAGTCCAGCACCGGGAGCATAGGCAGAGAAGCAGAGGTCACATCTGCAGGCATTTATATAGGTCATGGGTAGCACATAGGAACCTAGAGCACTGACAACATAACAACCTAGAGCACAGGCCCAAATAAACACAGGAAGGCTCAAACACAAGGTCTAGGGTTAATAGATCTCACAGTTATGTTTCCTCATTGGCTGTTCATGCAGCCACACAACAGGGGAGGTTATGGTATGGGCTTCAGGAACAAAGCTAGTGAAAAGGATCTGACTTTGCTGGGTTGTAGCTGATGTGGAAGAGGGGATCTGTGACCCATGGCACAGAAAGCTCCTTTGGGTGGAAAGCACAGAGAGCTAGATTTGGGAAAGGAATACCTACAAAGCCTTTTCTTAGAGCAGAAAGAGCAAAGATGACACCTCAAAAGGCCAGCAGCCTCCAGAAATTCAGCAGCCTGTGCACACTGATATTCAGGGAGGGAAAGGCTCTAGGCAGCAGAGCCAGGCTCCAGTTACCTGTAGCAGTTGTTATGGTATTTGTTATAGCTGCCCAGAGCTGTCAGGCATCCCAGACAAATAGCGTATGAAAAGAAGATCTGAGTGCCTGCATCCATCCAGACCTGCAAGGGAGATGCAAACACAGGTGAGAAGGCAAAGCCAGCACAGATGTGAAGTAGAGACCCAAGAGGATTGCCATAACCAGCAGAAAGGACAGGGATCAGGACATGGGCAATACCCAGCACTTCTCTGTGGGCAAGTTGCACAGTTCCAGGAGTTACAGTGCTCAGTGAGGCACCCAGGGGTGCTGAGAGTGCCAAAGGGAAGGGTCACACTGCAACTTTGCAAGCCAACAACACTATAGCTCTTCCACAGCATCTCTTCCTTCCTCAGACAAATCTGCAAAGGTCCTGTGACTCTCTAAAGCCTCCTAGCAGTAAGGGACCAGATAAAGACTTTCCAGGAGAGCTGAAGAGCCCTCTGCTAGCAGAGGAGGAGGTCTTGACTAGGGCAAGCCTTTTTTCCCACTGGATGGTATAGGTACATACAGCTTCTCTTCAGGACCTGATTTAAAGGCTTAAAACTTAAAATAAACAGAGTTGTTTATAACAGATGGTGTGTCCCCCCCCAAAAAAAAAAAAAACCCAACCAAACCCTTAACAAACAAGTCCCAAGAGGTGCCTTTGAACTCTGCTTTGCTGTCACTGTCAGTAACTTGTTCCAGTGCTCTGAGGTTGACATTTGTCAATGCCAAATTTGATCTGAAATCCTGTGTGCAAGCACTGTCACTGCCTCCTGCAGCGAACAGCAAAGGCAGGAACAGACAGCAAGGAAGGAAGCAATGCCAAGTTATTTAAACTCTGTTGTCCAAGATCCTTCTCCCTAAGGAGTCTGTAAAACAGAGGTAAGATAATCATCCAGCCAATGTTGACGGGCAGCCATGTTCTAGGCACAAAAGAAACGCTAATCACAAAACAAAAACTCGGAAAGAAAAAGTATTACTGGGACAACCTGAAGCAGAAAAGGCCATTTGGCCACAGCCTCCTACAGAGGAGCAGCAGTGGTGAGCTCTTGGACAAACACCAGCTTTATAGATTCATAGAATGGTAAGGTTGGAAGGGACCTCAAAGCTCATCCAGTTCCAACCCCCTGCCATAGGCAGGGACACCTCCTACTAGCACAGGTCACTCAAGGCCTCCTCCAACCTGGCCTTGAACATCTCCAGGGAGGGAGCAGCCACAACCTCCCTGGGCAACCTGTGCCAGTGTCTCACCATCCTCACTGCAAACAACTTCTTCCTAACATCCAGTTTCAATCTCTCCTCTGCCAGTTTAAACCTATTGCCCCTTGTCCTGTCATTGCAAGACCTTGTCAATAGTCCCTCCCCAGCCTTCCTGTAGCCCCCTTCAGATACTGGAAGGCTACTATAAGGTCTCCTCAAAGTTTTTGTTCTAGGATGTCCTCTCACAAGCCAGTGTAAAGCACCATGGTGGTTCTGATGACCTGTACCTGTCAGCCCAAACCTCCTGTTGTGAGGCAACGGACAGCCCCTGTCACTCAGGCCACCCTTCCCAATGCACAGCTCTGCCTTGCCTCTTCCATAGTGGCCAAAGAGCACTCACATGGCAAGGGAGCTTGTTTCATATTTACCTCAGCTCCACCCCAGGCTAATGAGTCTCACAAGAGGATGTTCCACTCCCATCAGCTGTGGGTTCTCTGAGGATATTCTAGTTTGGGCTCAAGGGACAGTTGCAGAGGATGAATCCTCTCCCTGCCCACCGCTGCTAGACTCAGCAGGATACAGTCTGCAGGGAGAGAAAGCACAGCACTGCTAGGGCTAGACTTGGTAAACTGTTCTCCCTGAGTGTCCTGCAAGCACCTCAGCTAATGCTCAGCACCAGCACCTTCTCCTCAGCCCATGGAAGCCTCACTCACAGTTTCACAGGGAGTCAGATCAGATCTTTGATTTGTAGAATGGGAAGAGACAGCTGATGAGGTGGAACCAGGACAGCTAGTTGGAGGCACTGGACACCTCACACTAGATCAGGCTATTCAGAGCCTCATCCAGCCTGGCCTTAAACACCTCCAGGGATGAGGCTTCCACCACCTCCCTGGGCAACCTGTGCCAGCCTCTCATCGCCCTCATAGTGAAGAACTTCCTCCTAACATCTGGTCTGAATCTGCCCACTTCCAGTTTTGCTCCATTCCCCTGAGTCCTTTCACTACCTGACATCCTAAAAAGTCCCTCCCCAGCTTTCTTGTAGCCTCCTTCAGATACTGCAAGGCCACAATAAGGTCTCTTCTGAGCCTTCTCTTCTCCAGATTGAACACCCCCAACTCTCTCAACCTGTTCTCACAGCAGACCAGCTCCAGCCCCCTGAGCATCCTTGTGGCCCTTCTCTGGACACCTTCCAGCATCTCCAGATGTTTCCTGTACCAGGGGCTCCAGAACTGGGCACAGTGCTCCAGGTGGGGGTCTCAGCAGAGTGGAGCAGAGGGGCAGAATCCCCTCCCTCACTCTGCTGTCCACACTTCTCTTGCTGCAGCCCAGGCTCTGGTTGCTCTCTGGGCTGCCAGAACACACTGCTGGTTCATATTGAGCTTCTCATCCACCAGCACCCCCAAGTGCCTCTCCCCAAGGCTGCTCTCCAGCCAATCCCTGCCCAGCCTATATCAGTGCTTAGGATTGCCCTGACCCAGCTGCAGGACCTTGCACCTGGTCTTGTTGAACCTCCTGATGTTGTCTTGAGCCCATCTCTGCAGCCTGCCAAGGTCCCTCTGGATGGATCCTTCCCTCCAGCCTATCAGCAGCACCACACAGCTTGGTGTTGGTGAACTTGCTGAGGCTGCCTCAGTGCTGCTGCTCATGTCACCAACAAAGATGTTAAACAAGACTGGTCCAGTACTGATCCTTGAGGGGCTCCACTTGTACACGGACCCATTGACAGCCACTTTTTGGGCGCAGTCATCAAGCCAGGTCTGTACCCATTGAATTGTCCATCCCTCCAACCAATGCTTGGAGACCAGGATGTCATGTGGGACAGTGTCAAAGGCTTTGCTCAGGTCCAGGTAAATGATGTCAGTGAAAACTAACCCCATCTTAGTCCAAAAAAAGGGTACCTAGTTTTTTGGGGTTTTTTTAACTATTCATAGCTAGGGCTCTGCTTTTCCTTCAAATTCAAGTCCCAAGCACTCCCTTTTCATGAGTTTTGGGGCCCTTCTAGTTCAGTTTGCCAAGATAACAAAATTTTAGTCATCAAATTCCCTATCCTGCACTTGCCATACCATTGGACCCAGCTGACAAGCTTCAACCAGACAACAGTCAGTAGAAACCTCAAGGTTATCAACTACCTATGAGTTTCACTACAGGCAAGGAACAGGAAAATGGGTTTAAACTGGCAGAGGGGAGATGGAAACTGGATGTTAGGAGGAAGTTGTTTGCACTGAGGGTGGTGAGACACTGGCACAGGTTGCCCAGGGAGGTTGTGGATGCTCCCTCCCTGGAGGTGTTCAAAGCCAGGTTGGAGGAGGCCTTGAGTGAGCTGTCCTAGTGGAAGGTGTCCCTGCCTATGGCAGGGGGTTGGGACTAAATGATCCTTGAGGTCCCTTCCAACCTTACCATTCTATGATTCTAAGATGGTAGAAAAGCAGTATCCCTGCTGAAAAGCTGCAGGGAGGAAGTCATTCAGTGTTAAATGTCAGATAAATCACACAGGCAAGAGACAGGAGAATTCCCAGGGGCAGGAAAGGAGCTGGTGCTTTACCAGCCGTGGCAGAAGCCAAATCCCAAGAATACTAAGCTTCATTAGCTCTGTGGTTCACCAAGTGGCTCATTTCTAAAACCCACTGATGCCCTTAACTGCGTAGCAGAGATCAGCACGGGGGCTGTGGACTCCCTGCTCCACTTCTGCTCAGTGCAAAAGCCCTGGGGTGTGTGCTGGGCTGCATGGGAGCACAGCCCTGGAGGGCTGTGCCTGTAGGGAGTGTAGGACTTGCCTTCAGCATATGCTTCCATCTGAAGCAAGGCAGCCTGTGGCTGAAACTATAAATAAATCCAAGCTTGGCTTGCAGAGCTCACGGCCCTGCTTAGTCAGCATGACTGTGAGGCTGCATCCTCTTAATCTCCCACTTTCAAAGGTTACTGCAGCTCTTGGACCAAAGTCCACCTCTGCATCCTCCAGCCCACTGCCAGTTCCCAAGTTTGTTTGAGGGTTGATGAACTGCAAAAATACTGATGGCATGGGTGCTCCCACCCCATTAGGGACAGAATCAAGGAGCAGCAACTCCCAGCACTGCTGGATCACTGAGGGCAGAAGGCATCTCAGCTCATCTGGCATCCAGCCTTCTGCTGAAGCCCCTCATGAGAAATACCACTGCCCATTATGCCCTGTGTGCTCCCAGGGGTTGCACAGATCACTCACGTCAGAAAACACCAACCAGACTCCACAGACTCACTCACTCACAGGCTCACAGGCACGCTCACAGGCATGCTTGCTCGCAGGCTCGCTCACTCGCTCACAGACTCACAGGTTCGCTCACAGGCTCGCTTGCCCGCTCACAGGCTCACTGGCTCTCTCGCTTCTCACTGGCTCGCTCACAGGCTCGCTGGTTCTCTCACTCGCAGGTTCACTGGCTCTCTCGCTCGCAGGCTCACTCACTCGCTCACAGGCTCACTGGCTCTCTCGCTCGCAGGCTCACTGGCTCTCTCGCTCGCAGGCTCACTGGCTCTCGCTCGCTCACAGGCTCGCTGGCTCGCAGGCTGGCTCGCAGGTTCGCTGGTAGGCTCGCTCGTGGGCTGGCTCACAGGTTCGTTGGTAGGTTTGCTCGCAGGCTCGCTGGTTCGCTGGCTCGCAGGTTCGCTGGCAGGCTCGCTTGCAGGCTCGCTGGTTCGCTGGCTCGCAGGTTCACTGGCAGGCTCACTGGTAGGCTCGCTGGTT
>VWZE01022129.1:263269-285783 GCA_013396675.1 Eubucco bourcierii
TCGCAGGTTCGCTGGCTCGCAGGTTCGCAGGTTCGCTGGCTCGCAGGTTCGCAGGTTCGCTCGCAGGCTCACTCGCTCACTCGCAGGCTCACTCGCTCACTCAGTCACAGACTCACTCACTCAGTCACAGACTCACTCACTCAGTCACAGACTCACTCACTCAGTCACAGACTCACTCACTCAGTCACAGACTCACTCACTCAGGATTGGAAGGCACCACAAGGATCATCCAGTTCCAACCCCCCTGCCATGGGCAGGGACACCTCACACTAGATCAGGTTGTCCAGAGCCTCATCCAGCCTGGCCTTAAAAACATCCAGGGATGAGGCTTCCACCACCTCCCTGGGCAGCCCCTTCCAGGCTCTCACCAGCCTCTTGCTGAACAACTTCTTCCTAACAACCAGGCTGAATCTACCCATTTCTAGCCTTGCTCCATTCCCCCCAGTCCTCTCAGCCCCTGACACCCTAAATAGTCCCTCCTCAGCTTTCTTGTAGGCTCCCTTAAGATACTGAAAGGTCACAATAAGGTCACTTCAGAGTCTTCTCTCCAGAATGAATCTACCCAACCTGTTACTTATTCTTATTTCTCTCCCTGTAGTGACTCAGATAAATGGTTCAGGGCTTTTTGTGGGGGTATTTTGGGTTTTGGTTTTTTGTGTTTATTTTTTGTTTGTTTGTTTGTTTTGTGAGGGTTTTTTTTTTTTGGGGTGGTTTGGTTTTTTGTTTTTGTTTGGGTTTAGGTGTTTTTGTTGTGGGTTTTGGGTTTTGTTTGTTTGTTTGGTGTTTTGGAGTTTTTTTGTGGGAGGATGTGGGTGTTTTGTTTTGGGTTTTTTTTTCCTTCAGCCCTTCCAAGACTTCCCTTTGCCTCCTGTGCTGCTGACCAACAGCTTCTCATTATTTCAATATTTCCACTCTGAGTGAAAAGGCTGGCTGAGGTCAGGCAGGGCTCTTTTTTTCCCCCTTGCAGATAAAAGTGTGCTGCTGTTCTCTGGCCTCTGCTCCCAACAGGACTGGTAAAGTGCATTGTGTTCAGATTTTGCTGGCACATTGGCAGCAAGGGTATTTTGATTTGATGGTTGTCTGCAGTTTGCTAAGCCATCCAGTTTATTTAACTCATAATTCCATTTCCTTGAACGTGTTGTTTACTGCAGTTTGTAACAACCTCCTACTCTCCAGTTCTAGCCAAAGCCTTCACACCCAAGCTGTAGTTATTCAAGATGTCCCAAGATGCACTATAAGAGGACATATCCCTTTGCCCCTTAATTTTCTCAGCAATACCTGTTTTATTATATGAACTGGAATTTAATAGTCCCCTGTACTAAAGCAGATTCTTCCTTAGGAAGATCTCAAAGCAAATAACAGCAAAAACCGGGTTTGAGCTAACTGTTATTGAGCCCCAGCCTATGTCACACATTAAACACAGGTGCCACATTGAGGAGTGCCACACTGTGGCCACCAGCAAGCAGAGATGGCACAGCATGGACTGCCACTGCTGTGTGGAAGGTCACACTTGGTGTAACGCAGAGTAGAGAGCAAAACTCACCCAGGTCTTGAGTTGCAGTGTGGTCAGCATTTCCTGCCCTCCCAGCATCACAGAAACATGCAGGTTGGCAAAGCCACTCAGGATCACCAAGTCCAACCTAGAACCATACTCTACAAGAGTCACCTTAAGCCATGTCCCTAAGCACCATATCCAAACCACCCTTAAACACAGCCAGGAGAAGAGAAGGTTTCGAGGAGACCTCAGAGTAGCCTTCCAGTATCTGAAGGGGGCCTAAAGGAAGGCTGAGGAGGGACTCTTGACAAGGTCTTGCAATGACAGGACAAGGGGCAATGGGTTTGAACTGGCAGAGGGGAGATTGAAACTGGAAGCACCGCCCAGCCCAGTGCTTCCCCTTGTCCTCACTGACTCCAGGAGAGAGCCTGCAAAGAGCCCAGCACCAGGCAGCACAGCCCAGCCCAGTGCTTCCCCTTGTCCTCACTGACTCCAGGAGAGAGCCTGCAAAGAGCCCAGCACCAGGCAGCACAGCCCAGCCCAGTGCTTCCCCTTGTCCTCACTGACTCCAGGAAAGAGCAGGCAGGGAACAAGTCGCTGCCATTTCTGTACAGCATTCCCTGTCCTTCTGCCCACCCTCGGTCCAGCCAAGCATCACAGACCCAGACTCAGGCCCCATCTGCTCAGAAAATAACATCTTTGTGCTCCTTGGGAGGGAGGAACTGGGACTAGGCTCCCGAGTTAATCAAAGCCCTTGCTATGCTCCAGCCTCATGNGAGGGCCCTCTCGCTGCTGGGCTTCCTCTTTTGACGCCGCAAGAAAACAAACAGGCTCCGGGTTCATCCGGAGCAGCACAGCTGCCTGCCCCAGGGTGGTGCAGCAGGGTGAGAGATGCTCTGAGGTATGATCCTCGCTGCCTGGGAAGCTGGGTTTGATGGTCCCCCCGTGCCCTGCTGCTTGCAGGTGCACAGACAGGCAGAGCTCCCTGCTGTGTCAGCGCCCATATGGGGCTCAGCAGGGCTGCGGGGCTGCAGCCAGCCGGCCGCTTGGCTCCTGTGCCAGCAGAGCTGACAAGAGGTGTGAGAGGAGGAGCAAGAAGCCTTCCAGAGCAAATACAGCTGTGGTTGACCCCATGTGGATGCATTGCTCCAGTGAGGTGGAGGAGAGGATGCCAGCCCTGAGACCCTCCAACATCTCTCATCAACGTGCCACAAGCTCTCTCTCCCTGCTGCCCCAGGCAGAGCAAGTAGTGATTCCAGGCTGGGGGGCACAGGGCCCTGGGCCAGGGTGCAAGAGTGAGCAGAGGCTGCTATTGGCAGCCTTGTCAGCACACCCATGCACACGGGCACAGCAGGTTGCCCCTCAACATGAGAACAAACAGATGAGCCTTCAGAGGGGGAGGAAGGGGGCAGCTGCAGCACAGACTGAGTGCACAGGGTCAGAGTAAAGGCTTGCTGGGAAAAAAATAAGAGAGGAACAAATAATATTTAGCAGGCTCACAGTTGCCCTCTTCTCTTGCTGGGAAGCAGCAGCTCTTGCTGGCCGTGGAGCAGTAGGAGGAGCCTGAATTGGAAGACGAGAGATAGATGGGCTCTGACCTCTTCCCAGGTGTGGCTATCCAGGTCCATCGTTAACCCAGCAGTCACAGCCCTGAAAGATGCATGCACCTCCTGCCCTGCCTGTGGTGGCCCAAGGGCCCTACCCTCAGAGCAGCCTCAGCAGCAAAAGCTGCTCTGGTGCAAACCATGAGCCTGATCCCAGCAGACTCACTTCTCCAGACACAGGCATGGCATACAACCCCTGCAAAGCCTGGGAGCATGCTCATGTCTTGTCTCTCCTTCCACACAGCCCCTGCAAAGGCTGGGAGCATGCTCATGTCTTGTCTCCCCTTCCACACAGCCCCTGCAATGCCTGGGAGCATGCTCATGTCTTGTCTCCCCTTCCACACAGCCCCTGCAATGCCTGGGAGCATGCTCATGTCTTGTCTCCCCTTCCACACAGCCCCTGCAATGCCTGGGAGCATGCTCATGTCTTGTCTCCCCTTCCTTCCACATCCCTCAGGAAGCAGGAACCTGTGGGGACTCTGCAGGGGCAACCACTGCTCCAAAAGCAGCCATCAAGGAAATGGGTTGAAGGAAATGAGCAGGGACATTAGGAAGGGCTATTTGAAAAGCACTGCAGGTGAGAAGGGGAGAGACAATGGAAAGAAGAAGTTGGATGAAGGTAAGGCTCTGGAGTTAGCTGCACAGAGCAAGTCCAGGTGCTGTGCAGGGTTGCCTTTCTGGTGGGGACAGCTTACAGGGTATGAGTCCTCTGCTGGTCCTGGTGACCATTTGTGCTGGTGCTTCCCTGCCCCTAAGACCAGGGGCACAGTCTCCAGCAGAGCCTGCGGCATGTGTGGGCTAATGGACAAAAAGTTGTTCCTTTACATAAGGCTGGATTAAGCACAAGCACATACAGCAAGGTGGTGGCTTGTTTGGGCATTTCAAGAGGAAAACAATAATGGTAGTTCTGAGAAACATCTGCTGCTTTTCCAGAGAGAGATTTGCTCAGAGACCATTGAATTCAACTCCTCCTTCATTGTCATTCACTGGCTCTAAAAACAAAATTCAGCCACAACTGTTTGAGAATTGATAGCAGACTGCAAAAAGGATCATTCCCTTTTGCTTTAAAGCAAACCCAAGCACACAGCCCACACTCTCTGCATCAAGCCCATCACTCCTCTCTTTCAACCTGTTGAAACAGTGGCTGGCCATGCTACGAACCCATCAAGCAGTGGAAATCCTGCCAGCAACTGAGGAAAGTTCTTCTAATAACAGGTTTGCCACACTTCAACCATGCTATGAACCCATCAAGCATTGGAAAGTCTGCCAGCAGCTGAGAAAACCTCCTCTAATAACAGGTTTCCTGCTTTCAACCTTATTTCTACTCTAAATTCCTCTCTAATTTCAGCTTCCTGCTAGAGGATCACACTGTGCAGCCCTCTCCTTACTCACATCCTAAGTCCTCACTGCACTAGACAAGAATTGCTCCAGAGATAACTGCAAAGGATGAAGTGATCAAAAGCATGGAGAGGAGAAGGCTTTGAGGAGACCTTGGAGTGGCCTTCCAGTATCTGAAGGGGGCTACAGGAAGGCTGGAGAGGGACTACTGACAAGGTCTTGTAGTGGAAGAATGAGGAGGAATGGGTTTAAACTGGCAGAGGGGAGATTGAAACTGGATGTTAGGAAGAAGTTCTTTCCAGTGAGGGTGGTGAGGCACTGGCACAGGTTGCCCAGGGAGGTTGTGGAGCACAGAATCACCCAATGCGATTGAAGATCACATTGGGTGATTCTGTGCTCCACAACCTCCCTGAAGGTGCTCAGGACCAGGTTGGATGAGGACTTGAGCGACCTGTTCTAGTAGGAGGTGTCCCTGCCTATGGCAGTGGGTTGGAACTGAATGAGCTTTGAGGTCCCTTCCAACCTAAACCATTCTAAGAGCCTATGAGAAGTGGGAAGGGTGAGCAACCCTGAGATCCCCCACCTCAGTTAGCAAATAACAGGAACCTCCTGGAGCATACAAGATGGAATCAAGTAGGGGGAAGAGGAGGAACTGGGAGTCCCTAATGGCTGCCATGCTGACCTCCTGACACCAATATTAAACTAAAAACAAGATAAGGGATTTCTTTGTGTGACTTTCTCCTTTGGGGGCCACACAGTTTAAACCAGATGGTCTCTCTGGTGGCTCTGCTGTTACCTGCTTGTATTTGAGTGGAACCAGGCTCTGTTAGTCAAACTTTTTGTTTGGCAGTCCCTCTGTACACTCTTCACCTGCCTGTGGAATGCATTTCATTTGCTGCTTTCGTTGTAAGCATTGAGTAGATGTAGAGAATGAAGGTGCAGGAAGATTTAGGGCACTGCAGACTCCATGGCCAGAAGAGAGAACCATCCATCAGCCTGAGCTTTCCCAGGCAGGACCTCCCACTGCTGGCCAAGGTCAGCTGGCTAGTTAAAAGCAACCATTTCCACCCACCAGCCTGATATTCTGACAAAAACATCTTGGCTGTAGAACCTGCTAAATAATTCATCCCCCTCTTTTTACCTATTTTTTCACATACTTTAAAGCAGTTTTGATTTTCCTCCCCTGTATACTGTTTGCTCTTTGTTTAAACCTCCTCTTGAGAGGCCTTGTCATAAAGCTCAGACTGAAGAGGGTTTGAGTTTGGTTTTTTTTTTTTCCCCAGGATCCCTTCCCAGACACTCAAGAACCTTTCATTTTTCTAGGCAGTGCAGGATTGTGGGTAAACAATTACAGCTCATTGTCCTCTGGGTGCTAATCAATTAGAATCAGCTTGGCCCTGGTGGGCTGGCAGGACTCAGGCTGGCCTTACACAGAGGGGGCATGCACATGTGAGGCTTGGGGCACTAACTCTTCCCTTCCCTCTCTGATGGGAAAATACAAGAGAAACCTCAAGTCCTGCTGCCCACTTCAGTAAAGCATGCTGGAGGAAGGCAACCACTGCTACCAGCTCCTGCTTGCTTGCCACAGAAGTGAAACTTTCATCAGGGAATGGTGGAGTCAGGGAGGATGGAGCAAGTTTTCCTCCCTCAGCCAAGCACAAGCCACCTTTTTTGCTCTGAAGGGTTATTCTGCCTTTCTACCAGAGCACTGGCATTTTCCAGGCTGGAATGAAGCTGTGCTTCTAAAGCTCAGGCTGTAATTGGAGAAATTTGCCAGGACAGACCTAATGAGGAGGCAGTTAGTAGCAGCAAAACCATGCCATGCCTGAAGTAATTTATGTCAGTCCTCTGACGCAGCTGCAGTGGCAGCAGAACTTTTTCTAAGTGAATGAGCACCATTCAATAATGTGATTTCATTTCAGAATCTCTCTCACCTTATCAGCACAAATGGAGCCACAAACACTGCAAGCACAGACCTGTCCTCACCCTCTTCACACCAAGGTAGCAGCTGTCTCACACACCTTGTGTCCACAGTCAAACCAAGAGGGCAAGACAATCAACCAGAGCTGTTAAATAAGGCTTTCCACTCCTTGTTCAGGCACAGCATTAACCAAGGAGTCACTTGCAAAGAGCTAAGGAGAAACTCTGTCCTTTCACAGAATCACAGAATGGCAGGGGCTGGAAGGGACCTCCAAAGCTCATCCAGTCCAATCCCCTGCCAGAGCAGGATCACCTACAGCACATCACACAGGAACACACCCAAGTGAATTTTTAATATCTCCAGAGAGGGAGACTCCACAACCACCTGGGCAGCCTGTTCAAGGGTTCTGTCACCCTCACAGGGGAAAAATTCCTCCTCATGTTTCCATGGAACTTCCTATGCCTCAGCTTCCACCAGTGCCCCTTGTGCTGTCATTGGGCATCACCCAGCAGAGCCTGGCTCCAGCCTCCTGGCACTCACCCTGCACATATTGATCAACATTGCTGAGGTCACCTCTCACTCTCCTCTCCTCCAAGTTGCACAGCCCCAGCTCCCTCAGGCTCTCCTCGTTAAGGAGATGTTCCATTCCCTTCAGCACCTCTGTGGCTTCCCATGATAAAAAACAGACCACCTGAAGCTGGAAACCAGACACTTGTGTTTAGTTCCCTGGATTGGAAGCTGTGAGTCAAACTGACTTGCACAGAGCCCCGCTGCAGCAGTGGCACAGGCAGGACCACAGGATGCCCTGCAGTCCCTGTCATGCTGCTACCCCTGCCCACATCCTTCCTCCATCAGGGAGCAGATAATCAGCCAGAGCCATTCCTGCCCCAGCACTTAGGCCCCCTACAAAATAAGTAACCAATGCAGAACCAGGGCTAGACCAGAGGGAGTTAATGGGGTTATGAAGGGTTTTGCTGACCTATTTTCCAGGCAGGCACCCTTTAATCTCCTTTAGAAACACCTTCACACAAAGGCTGGTACAGCAGCTCAGCTGGAGCCAGGATTTAACATGGAAGAACTTGTCCCAAAGAGATTAAAAGCAGCAGTTGGGCACCAACCCTCCTGTCAGGCAGAAATTTCTCACTGGGACAGGGAGGCGAGGAGAGCAGCCACCTGGTCCTGGGACTGCTGCTGCAGCATGCCACAGCTCCTGCCAGGCATGTACCCAGCATGCTGCCCAGGGAAGCTGAAGCAAGCATGCCAGGAGCAGGGCTACTCCCTCCCAGCTGCCAGCATGGTGCAGCAGGGCTGCACACACTGCCCCTGCAGCAGGAGTCTCCTCAAGAAATAGGGAGGACAGCTGGTGCCACTCACCAGGAACTCACTGCCCAGACCTCCACAACTCAGGCTCACTTTGGAGCAAAGCACAGCAGCAGAGGTGAAGGCTGAGGACAAGAGAGCAGGAGGCTCACCAGAGCACACACCAGCCTCACAGCCTGACTGTGTGCCCATGGAGGGGATAAAGAGGAAGCAGAAGAACCTGCAAGGAAGAGGGTGAGAAAAGGAGAGAGAGAGGACAGCCACAGGCATCCATGACAGCACAGCTCAGCCATTCTGTCCGTCTCCACCTTACCTGGGGGTCTCCAAGGCGACTGAGGTCTGGATAAAGGTAAAACAGGATTCCCTGGGATGCCCCAGGCAGGGTAACTCCCCTGATCAGCAGAACAATCAGCATGAGGTATGGAAACGTGGCTGTGAAATACACCACCTGTGAGGAGCAGGAAGGGACAGGCATGAGTGAGCAGCATGGGCCAGGGCACACAGTGCTGACCAGCAGCTCAGCACTGATCCCCAGTCTGGGGCAGCCCAGCCAAGGCAGGTGGTCAGGCTGCCACATCAAGCACCTTGCTGCCACCCGTGCTAGAAAGAAATGCATTTTAAACCATGGCCAGGACACTTGTGACACGCCGTGGCATGGCTGCAGCCAGAGAAAACCCTTCCAGGCCTAAGAGCAATCCAGACCCTAAGCCAGGCTGCCACCATGCCACACCCAGAGGAGCCCTGCTGAAGGCAGCAGTGTTATGCCTGGGTGCACTGGAGCAGGAGCTGCCCCCAATACCCCCTCTGCACACTCCTACCCCAGACAGAGGTCTGAGGTACACTGAGTCTCTTCCCTTCATGGCGAGGAGGAAGCAGTGTGAAGATCAGAGATGCAGCCTGTAATGTGATTGCTACCGAAGGACCAGCAGGGTCCCCCACTCAGGGCTGCCACTGCCCACTGCTCCAACTCACATCCACTGCCCCTGCCCAACCCCTGTTCAAGTACCCAGCTTCAGGCAGAGCAGGGGAGCACGTCTCAGGTTTGCCACCAAGGACACAGACACAAGCAGGACCTTTAACCTGTGTCCTCTCACTTTTTATGCCCCCAGCCCTCAGGAGCAGTGCAGTGGTACTCAGGCTCCTCTAGCAAAGGAGCCACAGCCCCTGAGGGAATGCTGGAGGCCAGAATCGATTCATGCTTTCAAGGACTCCACAGGCAGGTACATCTAACACTCTACCTAGAGATTACCAAGGCACCTACAGGGATGCCCAAGCTAATTTCCAGTGTGCCACAACACCACCACGCTGTAGTTCCCCACACAACCAAAGTGATGTCTGGAGTACTGTGTGCAGTTCTGGAACCCTCAGCACAGGAAGGACATGGAAGTGTTGGAGCAGCTCCAGAGGAAGCCATGCAGATGCTCAGAGGGCTGCAGCAGCTCTCCTATGAGGACAGGCTGAGAGAGTTTGGGCTCTGCAGCCTGGAGAAGAGAAGGCTTCCAGGAGACCTTAGAGTAGCCTTCCAGTATCTGAAGGGGGCCTACAGGAAGGCTGGGGAGGGATTATTTGCAATGACAGGACAAGGGGCAATGGGTTTGAACTAGCAGAGGGAAGATTTAGACTGGATGTTAGGAGGAAGTTCTTTACAGTGAGGGTGGTGAGGCACTGAAACAGTTTGCCCAGGGAGGTTGTGGCTGCTCCCTCCCTGGATGTGTTCAAGGCCAGGTTGGATGAGGCCTTGAGTGAGCTGTACTAGTGGGAGGTGTCCCTGCCTATGGCAGGGGGTTGGAACTAGATGATCCTTGAGGTCCCTTCCAACCTTACCATTCTATGATTCTATGTCAAGGGCTCATGCAGCCTCCCCAGAAATCCAAGCAGTGTCATTAATCCCTTTACATGCTCCCACACCTTCAAGACTCATCAGTCACTTTCCAAAGGGCTGTTGAGTCTGTTGTATCTTGCTAGGCTTAAAGAGAAAGGTTTCTCCTTCAGGTTTTTCCCGTGTGGACATGCTGAGTGCTAAGGCACACAAGCACACTTCACTTTGGCAGCTACACCCCAGAGCGCTACAGCTCTTCCCGGGAGGATCAGCAAAGCACAGGGCTCTGTTCTCACACCTTCCCATCTGTGCTGGTTTGAGGCTAATTGGAATATTTTTCATGAAAAGAATTAGGTGATAGGCTGTGAAAAGCAAACAATGCTTCACTCATAGGCTTGCTGAGAAGCATAAGAACAAGGACACAAACACAGATAAGACACAGAGTCTCGGTCTCTATAGCTGTGGGGTTTGTCTGCTGGCCTCGCTGCTCAGTATTCTAACTAACCACTCTGCTTCTCCCTGGCCCATCCTTCAAACTCACCTTGCATGTAAGGCAAACCCTGGGGTAAAGTAGAGGGGTGGAAAGAAGGTGGAAGGGTGTTCGGGAGCCCCTCCTGGAGTTTCTGATTTCTGGGGGGGGAGTTGTGTTTCTGTATTACCTTTAACTTGTATATGTCTGCAACTGTTCCTGTCTGTTGTGTCTATCTCTGCTTGTACATTGTGCTGAGCTGTAAATAGAGCTTCAGTCCTTAACTTCCAGTTGGCTGAGTCTAGTCTGGGGGGCTAGTGGGGGAGGGGCAGGTAGATCCCAAACCATCACACCATCCACGCAGACGGAGCTGTGGTTTCTAAACCCACCTGAACCTCACCATCCCTCAGCTCAGCTGCACAACTCTCAGCTTTAGAGGAGGTCCTGCTAACTGTAAGCTTATGATTTCCCTGGGCAGGCCAACCACTCCCACTCCATCCCTGGGCAGGGACTCTGACCTGAGCAGTGACCCCACAATTGTTCTTTCTGAATCCCTTCTGATCATAGAATGGTAAGGTTGGAAGGGACCTCAAGGATCATCCAGTTCCAACCCCCTGCCATAGGCAGGGACACCTCCCACTAGCACAGCTCACTCAAGGCCTCCTCCAACCTGGCCTTGAACACCTCCAGGGAGGGAGCAGCCACAACCTCCTTGGGCAACCTGTGCCAGTGTCTCACCACCCTCACTGCAAACAACTTCCTCCTAACATCCAGTCTAAATCTCCCCTCTGCCAGTTCAAACCCATTGCCCCTTGTCCTGGCATTGCAAGCCCTTGTCAATAGTCCCTCCTCAGCCTTCCTGTAGTCCCTTTCAGATACTGGAAGCCTACTGTAAGATCTTCTTGAAGCCTCCTCTTCTCCAGGCTGCAGAGCCCCAACTCTCTCAGCCTGTCCTCATAGCAGAGCTGCTGCAGCCCTCTGAGTGTCTTTGTGGCCTCCTCTGGAGCTGCTCCAACACTTCCATGTCCTTCCTGTGCTGAGGGCTCCAGCACTGCACACAGGACTCCAGTTGGGGTCTGAGGAGAGCAGAGCAAAGGGGCAGAATCCCCTCCCTTGCCCTGCTGCCCACACTGCTCTTGCTGCAGCCCAGCACACAGTTGCTGTCTGGGCTGCACTCACACTGCTACGCTTCTGATGTAGCCCATCTGAACAAAACACCCACAGCACCTGATGCTGCAATGCCAGCCCTCTTCTAGTCAAGGTGCACTCTCTGCTGATTCAGTTTAGTAATGTGGAAGGACAGAAGGATTTGAGAGCTATCCCATCCCTCACAAACCACACAACTTGATCATCTTTGCCTGCAGCTCCAGGTTTCCGATGCAATTCATTCACTGCTCTGTGTATCACAGCAGTCTTGGGCAATGCCACAACAGTCAGTGCAAAGCACCTTCTGATTGGGGGCTTGTGGTTGCCTGAGATGTGCCTGTGCCCAAATCCATTCCTGTCTTTCAGAGTCTTCATCCCGGACATTGAAGGAACCAAGGCACAGTGTGCTCCAACAGAGGCAAACACCACACTTAATGACATTCTCTAATTTTCAAGGAATCTCTGATTTTTGAGCTTTTCAGTGACAGTTCATCCAGCCTGTGGGTCCTGCAGATCTAACAATCATAGATTGGTTTAGGTTGGAAGGGACCTCAAAGCTCACTCAGTTCCAACCCCCTGCCATAGGCAGGGACACCTCCCACTAGAACAGGTCGCTCAAGTCCTCATCCAACCTGGTCCTGAGCACCTTCAGGGAGGTTGTGGAGCACAGAATCACCCAATGCGATCTTCAATCGCATTGGGTGATTCTGTGCTCCACAACCTCCCTGGGCAGCCTGTGCCAGTGCCTCACCACCCTCCCTGGAAAGAACTTCTTCCTAACATCCAGTTTCAATCTACCCTCTGCCAGTTTAAACCCATTCCTCCTCATTCTGTCATTAAAAGACCTTATAAATAAATAGTCCCTCCCCAGCCCTCCTGTAACCCCCTTCAGATACTGGAAGGCCACTCCAAGGTCTCCTCAAAGCTTTCTCTTCTCCAGGCTGCAGAGCCCCAACTCTCTCAGCCTGTCCTCACAGGGCATCATCCCTGCATTTACCACACAAGCAAATTGTTCCTTCAGGAAATGAGAGGATGCAAGCTGAATCTGCCTCAGCTCATGAAGTCAAGATTAAAAGCAGAGCTCACAAGAGCAGCCCACTGTCTTTAAACCCTGCTGCATGCTCCTGGCTGGATCCCTAGCTAAGAGAGGTTTGAGGAGCTCAGCACACAGAGTGCTTAGTTGCCTGGCCTATGACCTGGATTCACATCCTGGTGTCATCCTGTGTGCTTCACAGCCTGCTCAAACTGCTGTGCTGAGCTTTTCACTCAGCAGTCATTCACATCTGCACTGAGACCAGAGGCCCGAGGTTGAGGAATGTTTTGCTGCATAAAGAGTGCCAAACTTCGATCTAACAACAAGAACATCTGGATGCAATGAGATCTGACTCAGTCCTTGGCTCAGACCCAACCTTTTAATTTCTTGGCCATTGTTAGCAGTGACTACATCACTAGGAACCTTGCCGGGATCAGTGGGGTTGTTCTGCCTCATGCTGGCCAAAAACATCCAAGGTTTTATTTGAACCTGATCCACACGCCTCAGCAAAGTGGTTCCATCTGTGAGGACCTCCTGCATCTGCAGCCACTCCTCAGGGACAGGCAGTCCCAGCAGCAGAGGATGTGAGCCACCACTGCTCTTCTCAGTAGGGCAAACTGAGCAGGTGGGGTTTGCCCCTCCACAGGCAGATGAACAGGAACCCAGGAGTTGGCTCTGCGCCCGTGGGGCTGCATTCCCACAGCCATCATTTCAGGGGGATTAGTAAATATGCAGAGGGCTGATAAAATTGTGGACACTGCTGCTTTACTGAAAGAAACTTTATGATGTTTTTGAGAGGATAACATCTCACCATTGCTAGCCCTTTCTGCTTAAAAAGTGCTTGATTTAACCTAGGACTTAAAATAGATTGAATTTGGTGGCAGCACATCCCACACTACATTTGCTGTAGCTCAGTATCATATTTGCTGTTATTAGACTGCCTCTGCTTTCTTATAGCAGGCCACCACAGCAAACAGTTGCTCTTTTCTTCTAATTTCACTCCATGGAAACCAGCAAGCATCATCTATGCAAGCTGCCTGATTTGCCTGTCGAATTTCACCATCCCAGACCATCCTGGAAGCAGGGGAAACTGCTCACAGCTGTGCCATCAACTTGACAGAAATGCTTGCAGCTCCAATTCACACCTCCTCTAGAAACAGGGAATGGTAAGGTTGGAAGGGACCTCAAGGATCATCTAGTCCCAACCCCCTGCCATAGGCAGGGACACCTCCCACTAGTACAGGTCACTCAAGGCCTCCTCCAACCTGGCCTTGAACACCTCCAGGGAGGGAGCAGCCACAACCTCCCTGGGCAACCTGTGCCACTGCCTCACCACTCTCACTGTAAAGAACTTCCTCCTAACATCCAGTTTCAACCTCCCCTCTGCCAGTTCAAACCCATTGCCCCTTGTTCTGTCATTGCAAGCCCTTGTCAATAGTCCCTCCCCAGCCTTCCTGTAGGCTCCCTTCAGATACTGGAAGGCTACTCTAAGGTCTCCTGGAAGCCTTCTCTTCTCCAGGCTGCAGAGCCCCAACTCTCTCAGCCTGTCCTCATAGGAGAGGTATGGTATCTACATGGTATCTTCTTCAAAGCATGCAGAGAAAACACCATTTAGAGAACACACTAACCCTTTTCATTTCCAACTGTCCTTACTGCCACCAGACAAGGCTGGCTGGGAATGGTTCAGGAGGGCAGAAACTAAGTAATGGGGTCAATGTAAAGGACAGTGGCACATTCTGAAGCAGAGGGAGCATGGGATGGAGCTGGACAGTCACACCAACCCTTCCCAGAAGCATAAAATATCCCTTCTGCTGTGACTAGTGTTGGGGGGAAGAAGAGAGACCTTTATTTTTAAGGAACATGAGGAACTGCAGGAAGAGTTGGGACATGGCAAAAAAAGATTCCCATGGCTCAGAGGCAGAGAAGGCTTTGAGGCCAGCAGAGTTAACTTCATTCCTACCTAGTGAATTTGAAGATGGTCCAGCTGCACTTGCCAGCAGAGGCAAAAACATGCTGCTTGCTCACACGGTGGTGGGAGGGAAGGGAACATGCAACCACCCTATAAATAGGAAGACTGCAGAGTATCCTTGGCCTGTGGATAGAGAGCCATCAGATGGAAATACTCATCTTGGGAGCTAATGCCCTGAGACATCTCAGCACTCCCATTCTTTCCTACTCAAAAGACAAAGCCTGGCTGACACTCCTGTTGCAAGCTGAGGCTGCCAAGCTCCTGCTGCCTTATTGGGAGGGTGATTTACAGGGAATAGGACTTCACTGTACAAAAGGTGAGTAAATGGAGTGCTCCAGCTATGATCAAGGAAGAGGCTTGTTCTGAACCAGAGACTCACCTTGCCTGTGGACTTGACTCCTTTCCAAATGCAGAAATAACAGATGATCCATGCCAGCAAGAGGCACAGAGCCAGCTCCCAGCGCAGGCTGCCCAGGTGCTGAATGCCGTCGGAAATCTTTAGCACTCTCCTCCTGCGTTGTGAGGAAGCAAAGGAAGATCCAGCAGTCACTGATGCTGGCCAGTGACATTCCCAACGTCATGCTGCTTCTCACCACACCTCCAAAGCACCTGATGACTTCAAGGAAAAGTGCTTACTAACAAGACTCAGGGCTGAACTGCCCTGGAGGAATCAAGCAGTGCTCCCCTCTTAAAAATGCCCCCAGCCTGGCAGGCCATGCATAGACACTTTCTTCTATGCTTGGACACTTGCTTCTATGCTTGCTCTAGTTCTGGCCTCTTGGGCCAAGACATTTCTTCTCTTGTCCTCCTCCCACCCTGCATCTGTCTTGCCCTCTAGGGTAAGAGTCCTCTCTCTGCAAGAACATGCAGCACCTGGCACACACGACTTTGCCTGGGCTTTTTTTCATGCACATCACAAAGTTCACCTATGTGTCTGACATGCTTCAAGCCTCGAAGTGAATGGTGCTTTGCATTTACTGTGCAGAACCCATCAAGACCACCCAAGAAGCAAAGCTATCCAACCCCTTCTCCACAGCACACTTCTGTCTTCAGGGGCAGCTACATGTTTCACCTCCAAAGCCAGAGCAGCACAGCAACCCATACCATGACTGAGACCCTACCAGGACCACAGCCATCCCCACTGTGCAATCCAGAGACACCAGCTTGAGCATCTTCTTTCAGCCAGTGTTGAAGAAGGATCCTGAGCTAGATGGATCTTGGTTCAGCTCAGGTCATAGGGTCTCACCCTAACCTAGACAAGCTGGAGAGTTGGGCAGAGTGGAACCTAATGAAGTTCAAGGAGGGCAACTGTGGAGTCCTGCATCCTGGGAGGAATCACCCCCTGCAGCAGTACAGGTTAGTAAAGAGCTAGAAAGCAGCTCTGTGCTGAACTAACCAATTTGCTTTAGCAGGGAGGATGGACTCTCTGACCTCCAGAGATCTCTCCCAAGCCCTAGCATTCTATGACACAGAATCATAGAATGGTAAGGTTGGAAGGGACCTCAAGGATCAGCTAGTTCCAACCCCCTGCCATAGGCAGGGACACCTCCCACTAGTACAGCTCACTCAAGGCCTTGTCCAACCTGGCCTTGAACCCCTCCAGGGAGGGAGCAGCCACAACCTCCCTGGGCAACCTGTGCCAGTGTCTCACCACCCTCACTGTACAGAACTTCCTCCTAACATCCAGTTTCAACCTCCCCTCTGAAAATTCAAACCCATTGCCCCTTGTCCTGGCATTGCAAGCCCTTGTCAATAGTCCCTCCCCAGCCTTCCTGTAGCCCCCTTCAGATACTGGAAGGCTACTATCAGGTCCCCTCGAAGCCTTCTCTTCTCCAGGCTGAAGAGCCCCAACTCCCTCAGCCTGTCCTCACAGCAGAGCTGCTGCAGCCCTCTGAGTGTCTTTGTGGCCCTCCTCTGGACCCACTCCAACACTTCCATGTCCTTCCTGTGCTGGGGGCTCCAGAACTGCACACAGGACTCTAGGTGGGGTCTGAGGAGAGCAGAGCAAAGGGGCAGAATCCCCTCCCTTGCCCTGCTGCCCCCACTGCTCTTGCTGCAGCCCAGGCTGCATGTGCACACTGCAGGCTCATGTTGAGCTTTTCATCAACCCAGACTCCCAGGTCCTTGGAGAAGCTACCCATGGTGTATGTGTCAAATCTTCCTCATCACTCAGAGAAGTAAGGACTCTACTCTCTCCCTCTTCCACACCACACAGACAGACCCGAGCGTGAAACACCACAGCGCAGTCCTGGCAGCCCAAGCAGAGAGAGCCATGCACTACCCTGCAGCTCAGCAGCTGTCAGCCCTGCTGCAAAGACAGACATGATCCCAAAATAAAGGTCATGGTCCTAAGGAACTGCATTTGAGACACACTACCTCCTTTCCTGCCCCATAGGAGATTGAGAGGATGAGAGAAGGGCTGGCAAACTCACCCTGCTCTGCCAGATACATTTCGTCACGTTGCTCTTTGCCTGCTTCTAAGGAGATGGACTCTGTAACCAGTGAGCAAGGGGTGCCAGCAGACCGTAACTAACTGGGCACTGCCCTGCAGCCAGAAGACGCCTCAGGAGTGTGCCATCAGCCCACTGGCAGCTCACTGCTTCTCAAGAAAACAGTGGCTTCCTGCATGCCCACCTGGGGAGGGCAGGAACAGACACCTCGTTGGAAGCAATGGAAGCTTCCAGGGCCATGTGCTTATTCCCCAGTGACACAAGGACAGTCACAGCAGTGATGGGAACATCAACTTTCCCAGCACCCAGTAGCCTATAGCAGGTCTCCATCTAATCACAAGTGAGCAGCAGGCCCAGGGACAGCATGCAGGAGACAACATTTTAAAAACATGCAGGCTTTAAGAGCAGCCTCCCTGTGCTGAGCTGAGGAGCTGCTGGAGGCGCTGGGTGCTCCGTGTGCCCTCCCTCCATAGAAGGGCAGAGGGGCTGTTTGCAGAGCCTGCTAGCCAGGGCTCAGTGCTTCACTGGGCCTGTTTTCCCAGAAGATGCTGAGCATCAGAGACCCCAAGCCAACAGGCCTGTGCCTTCAAGCCAGAAATAAAGCTACCCTTTATCTCAGGGTAACCAAGACATGGGGAGAAAACAATGGACAGGAGGGAGCAAATTTCAATGTGACATAAGTTGACCCTAGCACTTCACCTTTTGGTGAGCTGCATTCCTCAGAAGAGCTTGCATGCTGGTCACTCCAAAGAAGTTCTTCAACAAGAGGGCGGTGAGACCCTGGAATGGGTTGCCCAGGGAGGTGGTGGAAGCCCCATCCCTGGAGATGTTTAAGGCCAGGCTGGATAAGGCTCTGGACAGCCTAATCTAGTGTGAGGTGTCCCTGCCCATGGCAGAGAGGTTGGAACTGGATGATCCTTGTGGTCCCTTCCAACCCTGACTCATTTTCTGATCCTAAAGAGACAGCATCACCTCTTTTTCTGTTTTCAAGGTGAAGAGTAGCCTACAGACAGAAGTCACCCCCTACCATGCCAGAGCCTCCTGACAACACAGTGGCATCACAAAACAACACAGCTTCAACGGGAACAGCATGGGTACCTGCAGTTACACCACAGGGCTTCAAGGTCTCTGCTCTTCAACAGCTTGCAAACTATGCAGCCAAAAGGCCCTGTTGCTTTGTGGATTACCATAGATCTCACATCACTCTCATGCATAGTCTTGTCACCCATGCACAGTTACACCAGGTGCAGCCACCGAGCAGGTCAGGGACTGCGTGGGGCAGACTGCTCCAAACAGACCAAGAGCAGTGGGTAATCCAGCAGACACAGAAACTTCAATCCACACCATAAGCCTGTGTGGCTGCTACTCATTATTTTGAGGTTTGCACCCTGGGTAAGTCTGAACTAAAACTTCAGGACAGAGAAGATGTACTCAATTCACCTAAGCTGCAAGAGGAAACTACTGTGTAAGGAAGTTCACAGCTGGCAATGAAGAAAGCAAAGAAGAGGCAAGGAGAGGAAAAGCACAAGTGGAGAAAGGGAAAGTGCAACAGAAGAGAAGGAATGAGAAAAAGCCAGTAAAAGAAATTTCAAGGATCAGAGGATCAAGGACCAGTCAGCTAACCATCACTAACATTGAGACAGAGAAGCCAAAAGTGTCCAAGGGACAAGAATGCAGCAACAGAAAAGGACAAAGTCAGATGGCTCTGAAGCATGCCAGCACAGCTCCGAACACTAGAAGCCCAGCCCTGACTGGTGATTCTGGCTCTGAAAGCCTTCACTCCAACCCCACCAAGTTCCTCCTGTGCCCACTTCTGGCAAGGATGGGGTAATAGGATGTGCCACTGGAAGGTTTGCTCCTTGCCCAAGGAAGGTGTGTTCCAGAGGAAAGGGAGCACAGGTCTGCTTACTTACTCCCAGAACTCGATGACAGGGGAGGTGGCATTTTCACTGGTCACATTGAAGGTGGAGTTTGCCTTGTGGAGCTCCATGCAGTACTCTGTGGGAGAGGCACAGGGAGAGAGGGAGTGTAAGCAGCAGTTGTTGGAGTCCCTGAGGTCTGGAAAAAACCCTGCCTTGCCATCCATTGACACTGAGACAAATTCTCTACAGTCCCAAAGCAGCACAAAAGGAGTCCCCCTCCAGGAAAAGGCTGGCAGGAAATACAGGTCAGAATCAATTAAGATGGCAGCATTGAGCTGTCCTTCCATTGGGCACAGCAAGCAGTCCCACTCAGCACTGGGTCTACGGCTAACACACAGCACAGGATAACCTGAAGATGCCAAGGTGGCAGGTACCCACAGTGGCTGGAGCCCATGGCAGGAGTTATTGGAGAGACCACCAGTGCCCAGCACGGGCAGAGTGCTGCAAGTGGCTGGACAGCACTGGTGCTTTCTGTCTGAGAGCTACAGCGGCCGAGCCTCTGCCCCTAGAGCGCCAGTGGCACTGCAGCGACCTGTCGCTCCCACCCCTGCAGCCACCAGTGCCACCCATGCAGGGACCAGCCACTCTCCTGAGGCTTGCTGTGGAGCAGCAGCAGCACATTTTCCTCAGCCAGGATCCAGTGGAGAGCTGAGGGAGGTCCACACCCACCTGTGTTCCACTCGTGGTCACAGCTGCCCCAGGGGAGGTCAATGGTGAATGAACTGAAGAGATAAAACAAGGCCCAAGCCAGGACAATGATGTAGTAGAAGTTCAGCAGTATGACGATGACCTGTGAGGCGTAGCCAATCCCTGCAGAAAGTGAGCCCCAAAGGCAGGTGACTCCCATGCCAGGAGAGGGGAACTGGACTGCCCTTGGGACATGCTCACATAACCTCCTCGTTCGCTGCTCTGCCTTGTGACCATGCTGCTGGATGGGGCTAGCTGCCAGCTGGAGCACCTGCCAGAGACATCACCCCCTCCCCCAAAGCCCACCATGCCACATCAGGGGCTCCAGGGACCACCCCACTGCAGCCTCCTCTGGTGAAAGGCTGGCAATGAGAGGGAGTCTGGGCAGGTGAGAGCAGGTTGTGGTTGGAAAGTCACCAAAATGGACAGAAAGATGATGGTGCCCATTGGAATGGGCTGCCCAGGTGGAGTGACCATCCCTGGAGGTGTTTAAGAAGAAACTGCATGAGGCACTTAGTGCCACGGTTTAGTTAATTAGAAGTTGCTGGGTGATAGGTTGGGCTCAATGATCCTAGAGACCTTTTCCAACCTGGTTAATTCTGTGCTTCTGTGCTTCAGCTGCTGGACAAACACCTCTGCTGCCAACACTCCCTGGTGAGGTTTGCTCCCTCACAGCTCTTCTCATTTCTGTTCATCACCACCACCTCCCTTCTCTGGGAGCTGCTGGAGGAGCATCCAAAGGTTTTGGTATGTGGAGAGGAGGCAGCTGAGATGAGAGGTCACAGACAGTGGCTGGAGGTTGGGTGACTGTGCTGAAACAGGGATAGAAGTGGATCTGATTGCTAACAATTTCTCAAGACCTTTCACCACTCAGGTTTTAAGTCCTCTGTTAACTCAGGAAAATGACATAACATTGACTGGAATAAAACAGTGGTGTGCTTTGGGTTCCTCCTAGCTGCCAGAGGCCTTTTCATCATACAACCCTGGCCAGAGCCACAGCCATGAAGAAGGAAGTCAGGATGCAATCCATTGAGAGGAACTCTTTGGGGAGAAAGGTGATCCCTTTGTCAAGCCTGGTTTTGGAAAGAGGGCAGGCTCCCAGGTTGGGCTGCAGGTGTGAAGGGGTGTAATGACCCAGGCTGTGGGGAGAGGCATCACTTCTCAGCCCTCACCTCTCCATACCCCCCCAGGCTCACCCTACTCACCTTCAAAGAGAGGGCAGATCCTGCGCCAGGCTGTCACCCCACCCTGGCTGGTGTACTGCCCCAGTGCAGTCTCCAGGAGGAAGACAGGGATCCCACAGGTGAAGAGGAAGATGAGGTAGGGGATGAAGAAGGCACCTGCCAGATTCAAGAAACAGACAGGAGAAGTAAGTCCTGTGGGGTGACTGCAGTCAGCCCATCTGCTGCCTGGCACTGGGCAGGTCCCTCCCGGGGGAAGGGAAGACTGCAGATGGGATACCAGGAAACAGGGAGATTCTACATGTTTCATATTCCACAGTGATATGATTGCATGAGAATTTCAACATTTGGTAAAGACAGAGAGGGAAGGAGCATTTCCAGGACTGGTTTTTGTGCAGAGAAGAGTGAAACTAGCTCTCAATAGCTGTATAGAATCACAGCAGAAGCCCCTGCTGCAAAACCACTGTGGTTTTCACTCAGGTTGGTGACTCCCTTCACATTGGTCACTCTGACTGGGTAAGCTGGCAAGGCCATGGATAACACCACCAAGGCACTGAGGAGCACATCAGGACTAACACCTTCTGCCTGATGGCTTGCTCAATCATTGTCTTGTTGAGCAGCAGCAGCCATGCAAAGGAACAGCAATTAGTGCAGTAAAACATTTGCATGCACTTGCCCTCCTGGTCAAGCCCTGTTGTGAAACCAGGCAGGGAGGAGTAAAACACAGCAGGCTTTTGATTACCCCAGGCTAATGGTAAATGTCATGTTGGATTTTAGCCTGCAGGGCACAGGTGACAGCCCTGCAAGATGATCTGTGGTTCCTGCTGCACTAATGCACCACCAAAGCTCTTCCAGCCCTGCCGAAAGGGCAGGGACATAGAGTGGAATGGGGAGTTGGCATGGAAAGGGGTAGCCCCAGGAAGAGAGGGGCAGCTGGGACATGGCAGGCTCAGATGGGAGAGCATGGGCTGAGGGGGCAATCCAGCCAGCCACTAAGCACATTTTCCCTGCATAGCCCTTTTCTGTGGCAGTGCCACGTTGAGTGGCTCTGGGCTCAGGGCAGTAGGGCTGCACGAGGAACTGCAGTCACGGTGCAAAAGTAAACTCCAGCCACAAGAGATTTCATGAAGATTTGCTAACATGCAGGGCTGGGGATGGGGTGGTGACCAGGTTAGGCACTGGCCACAAGGCCAACCCAGCAGCCAGCTGAGTACCAAGTCACAGCCTCCCTGCAGAAAAAGACAGTCAACGAAAGAGACAGGGAGAGCATCTCAGCAGCTCCCTGTGAGCAAAGAGCAGCTGGAAGGATGCTGATACCTGCCAGTCCTGGGGCAATAACAAGTATCTGCCCACAGGCTCTCCCCTCTCTACCTGTAAATACAAGCTGGTGGGGGCAAAGGGCAGGGAAAATGGTGGTACAACACTGTTGCCCCAACTCCCAACTTGCATGCAGTCTTGCCATGACAGTGGTGCCTTTCACCAGCCAGCAAGGGAGGTAACTCTTGTACGAAAGGCTGTGTTTAACCAGACTGTGCCGGGGGATCCCAGGGGAGGTATCCAAGGTGGCAGACTGAGCTCCCCAGCCCAGGTTTCCCTTATTTCCAGCCTGGAACATGACATTTCTGCTTCCTTGGGTTTGCTAGCAGGCTCCATGCTTTGAGAGCCTAATTAGAGGGTCCCAGCGTGCAAGTTATGAAATGATAATCATAGAATCATAGAATGGTAAGGTTGGAAGGGACCTCAAGGATCATCTAGTTCCAACCCCCTGCCATAGGCAGGGACACCTCCCACTAGTACAGGTTACTCAAGGCCTCATCCAATCTGGCCTTGAACACATCCAGGGAGGGAGCAGCCACAACCTCCCTGGGCAACCTGTGCCAGAGCCTCACCACCCTCACTGTAAAGAACTTCCTCCTAACATCCAGTCTAAATCTCCCCTCTGCCAGTTTAAGCCCATTGCCCCTTGTCCTGTCATTGCAAGACCTTGTAAATAATCCTTCTCCAGCCTTCCTGTAGGCCCCCTTCAGATACTGGAAGGTTACTATCAGGTCCCCTCGAAGCCTTCTCTTCTCCAGGCTGAAGAGCCCCAACTCCCTCAGCCTGTCCTCATAGGAGAGCTGCTCCAGCCCTCTGATCATCTTTGTGGCCTCCTCTGGACCC
>VWZE01022129.1:296295-353057 GCA_013396675.1 Eubucco bourcierii
ATCACCTCTGGTTTGTTTTCCATTTGCCTTAGCAGAGCTTTCAGCAGGATCTGCTCCATGATCTTGCCAGGCACAGAGGTGAGGCTGACTGCTCTGTAGTTTCCAGGGTCATTCTTTTTACCCTTCTTGAAGATGGGTGTTATGTTTGCCCTCCTCCAGTCAGCAGGAACTTCACCAGTCTGCCATGACTTTTCAAATATGATGGACAGTGGTTTGGCAACTTCATCTGCCAGTTCCCTCAGGACCCGTGGGTGGATCTCATCAGGCCCCATGGACTTGTGCACAGAAGTGTAGTCAAATCTCACAGTGAACAGCATCACTGTTCAGAAGTTTGGGCAAGGATATAGGGATCAAAATAACAAAGTGGAATTGTGCCCTGCCTTGTGCAATGGATGGGTGTAAGGAGAGGAGACTGAATAATCATGGAATGGTTTAGGTTGGAGGGGACCTCAAAGCTCACCCAGTTCCAACCCCCTGCCATAGGCAGGGACACCTCCCACTAAATACAGGTCGCTCAAGGCCTCATCCAACCTGACCCTGAACACCTGCAGGGAGGTTGTGGAGCACAGAATCACAGAAGGTGTCTTTGATCGCTTTTTGTGATTCTGTGCTCCACAACCTCCCTGGGCAACCTGTTACAGTGTCTCACCACCCTCACTGCAAAGAACTCCTTCCTAACATCCAGTTTCAGTCTCTCCTCTGCCAGTTTAAATCCATTCCTCCTCATCCTGTCATGACAAGACCTTGTCAATAGTCCCTCCCCAGCCCTCCTGTAGCCCCCTCAGATACTGGAAGGTCACTCCAAGGTCTCCTCAAAGCCTTCTCTTCTCCAAGCTGCAGAGCCCCAATTCTTTCAGCCTGTCCTCATAGCAGAGCTGTTGTAGCCCTCTGAGCATCTTTGTGGCTTTAGTAAGGAAAGAAGCATACAAGAAAGCTGGGAAGGGGCTTTTGACAAAGGCTTGTAGTGATAGGATGAAAGGAAATTCATTGAAGCCTGAGGAAGGTGAGTTTTGACTGGAGATTGGGAAGAAATTCTTTACAGTGAGAGTGGGGAGACACTGGAACAGGTTGTGGATGTCCCCTCCCTGGAGATGTTCAAGGCCAGGTTGGATGAGCTCTTGAGCAACCTGGGCTAGTGGAAGGTGTCCCTGCCCATGGATGCCCTGCTGGTTGGAATTAGACGATCTTTAAGGTCCCTTCCAACTCAAACCATTCTAGGAACGCATTCTAGAGATTCTCAAAGCCATTGTGTCCATCAACATCACTGCTCCATTATCCCTGGAAACCCACAATCACTCTAGCCTGCTGATAGCAATAATCTTATCAACAAGACAATAAGCCAATTGGCAGGAAGCAATAGACTAGGACAGGAAACTGGGGAATCAATAACAAACAATTTAACTTCTGCCTGGCGAGATAAGGCTGTGCTGAACACAACAGTAAGCTGAAAATTAAAACAAATGTTCAGTGTAAACATAAGCACCAAGGGGAAATATTAAAGCTGCAAGTGCTGAAGCAAGCTGGAAAACCCTGAACAAAGCACATTGGAAGAAAAACAACACTTTACACATCTGGGGTGAAGCAAGGCAAAGTCCTTGGGGGTTTGGGGGATGTGAGTGATGAGATATTGAAAAAATACCCAAAGCCAACAAATAAAATGAAATAAAATAAAATAATCTTTTTTTAACTGAAGGTTAGAAAAGCACCAACAAATACCACAAAGGATCGGTTAAGACTACAGAAAAGAATGCTTTTAAAACACACATTTTGGAAACTTTGAAGGACTTGAACTGGCCTGTGAGAGGCAGAGAAAGTCTAAAAGAGGAACCACAAAGGGTAAAACCTCTGTATCTAAGACTGAGTCTGTAATTGCATCTAAGGCAAAGAGGAGAATGGAGACAGTCGGAAGCAAAACCTTAGGAAACAGACTTGTAAGAAGCAAATAAGAAAGAGGGCAGGATGTAAATTGGGGTTTTTCAAAGCCAAAACCCAACAAGCAAAAGCCCCCCAGCAGAACACGCCTAGGCAACATGCATGCTGCAGTAACAGGAAAGCGATTTCATCCGGACTAGATGACCTCTAGAGGTTCCCTCCGGCCCGGCCCATTCTATGATTCTAAGCTCTCCTGAGCCGTTTAACCCCCTTTGGCTGGGTGCACACACATGTATCTGTGTGAGCAAGCGCAACAGCAGGGCACGGCATGTGCCACCTGGAGCCCTGCGAGCTGGATCTCACACGGCACCTGCAGAACATCTCCTTCCCAGTGCTGTAAGCCTCAGCAAGGGGCAGCACTGATGCTGCCACCTCTCCCACACGCATCACTCTCCTCCCACCCCGGGGATGGCACAAGGGGATCGTTTGCTCTCCCCTGCTGGAGGTACAAAATGAGAGCCTACCTGTTCAGTAAGACCCAGAGCACAGGGCTGCAAACAGAGCTGGCCAGAGCAGCCACGTTGCTTCCAGCCCCAGCACAGGCAGCCAGGCTGTGATCTGCCATTTGCTGGGACAGCCTGTTCTGGAGCGATGCCTCCTTGAGCAGGTCCCGAAGCAGCTTCCGGGTCTAGGCAAGCTGCCAAGCTGCCCTTGCTGGCACAGAGCGGCACAGCACTGTTGCAAGGGGCACGAGTGGTGCACGGCTGGCTTGGGCACTTCAGCACCCGCTTTGAAGAAGAGCAAGAGCCCTGGAGCAGAGTGGGTCTGTGTCAGTGTACCTCACAGCTCAGGCAGGACCGGGGCTGTAAAAGGCTGATCCTAAGGGATTTGATTCCTCTGGCATTTATGGTGCATTTTGCTCATTTTCTCTTTACCTTACAACGGTTTGTAAGTTGTAAGGTAACCTCACAAAGCTTCTGTATTCAGCTTTGTCCCCTTCTTCCAACAGCAGCTGAGGTGGTTCACAGCCTGGACAAAACAAGCTTCCTCTGGAGATAATGAGGCTCTTCAAAGTGTTCTGGGTCAGACATACACAAGAACCAGTCCCAGCCCGCCACATCCTGCACAGCCTGCACACAGGAGCGCTGGCCCTGCATGCTCTAGCAGTTACCACAGAACCAGCTTCTAGATCTGATCTTCAGGTCTAAGTTAGTTGAGCAGAAAATGAGCTCACTCAAAGCACCCTCCAACTGCCAGGAGAGCTGGTTCAGACCTAAAAGGAGGAGGGATTAAAAGGCCCCCACTGGGAGGAGTATCACAGTATCACCAAGGTTGGAAGAGACCTCAAAGCTCATCAAGTCCAACCCGATACACCACAGCCCTCAAGACCAGACCATGGCACCAAGTGCCACGTCCAAACCCACCTTGAACACCTCCAGGGACGCTGACTCCACCACCTCCCTGGGCAGCCCATTCCAGCAGTCAATGACTCTCTCAGGCAACAACTTTCTCCTCACCTCCAGCCTAAACTTCCCCTGGCACAGCTTCAGACTGTGTCCTCTTGTTCTGGTGCTGCTTGCCTGAGAGAAGCAAGCAACCTTCTCCTGGCTACAACCACCCTTCAGGTAGCTGTAGACAGCAAGAAGGTCTCCCCTGAGCCTCCTCTTCTCCAGGCTAACCAATCCCAACTCCCTCAGCCTCTCTCCATAGGGTTGTGCTCGAGGCCTCTCCCCAGCCTCGTTGCCCTTCTCTGGGCACACTCAAGCACCTCAATATCCTTCTTAAAGTGAGGGGCCCAGAACTGGACACAGTGCTCAAGGTGTGGTCTAACCAGTGCAGAGTCCAGGGGGAGAATGAGCTCCCTGCTCCTGCTGGCCACACTATTGCTGATGCAGGCCAGGATGCCATTGGCCTTCTTGGCGACCTGGGCACACTGCTGGCTCACGTTCAGGCAGGTGTCAATCAGCACCCCCAGATCCCTGAGTGAAAAGGAGAAAAGAGGAAGGTGGTTATTAGGACACATGTGCCATTTCCTGTTGTTCTGCAAGCACCAGGTGCTTCTAAATTAACATATGCTTCCCAGCTCACCTAAATGCCTTTAGGAGAGTGGCCAGGGCAAAACACCTGCTACTTTGGCATTCCCAATTTGAAGGAGCCATCAGCCACATATGACCTTTGTTGAGCACCAAGAGAAGCTGTGCTCTGCACTTGCACTGTCCCCTCTGTCACACTCACAAACTGCCTCTCTGAGTTTCAGGCTGTGTAATCTTACAAGCCAACTCCCAGCTTCCAGGAAGCCAATTTGCCGTTATATTATCTGGGAACCCAAGGGCAGAGCAAACATGATGCATTTTCTCTATCTGATAGCCACCCTGCTGCTGGCCTCTGCAGCCAGAAAAGGTTATTCAGCTTAAATGACTATGGCTGTAACACAGAAAATTGTCACAAATGGTGCACAGAAAAGGGATAAGCAGAGGCTGATACTGGCTGGCACTTTACTGCAACCTGGAGACTGCTTAGCAGAGAACCATGTTGAGGTAAGCACAAAAGATTGACTTTTACTGAAGCCACTAAGCTCCCTCCCAGAAAGGCATATACATACATACATTCTGAAACTACAATAACAAAAACTAAAAGGCATTGCAAGAGCCTGCAGTTTCCACAGGGCAGCCCTTTCACAGAATCACAGAATGTCAGGGACTGGGAGGGACCTTGAAAACTCATCCAGTCCAACTCCCTGACACAGCAGAGTCACTTAGAGCAGATCACACAGGAACATGTCCAGGCAGGTGTTGAATATCTCCAGGGAGGGAGACTCCACAACTCCCCTATGAAACCTGTTCCAGGGTTCTGTCACCCTCACAGGGAAAAATTTCTCCTCATGTTTCCATGACACTTCCTATGCCTCAGCTTCCACCCATTGCCCCTTGTGCTGTCATTGGGCATCACCCAGCAGAGCCTGGCTCCAGTCTCCTGGCACTCACCCTGCACATATTGATAAACATTGCTGAGGTCACCTCTCAGGCTCCTCCTCTCCAAGCAGCACAGCCCCAGCTCCCTTAGGCTCTTCTTCTAACAGAGATGTTCCATTCCATTTATGATCTTATCCAGCTCTGTGCTGGACTCTCTCAAGCATTTCTATATTCCTCTTGAAATGGGGGGGCGGGGGGGGCAGGGGTCCAGATGTGGCCTCACCAGGGCAGCATTTTCAAATGCAGACAGCAGGGCTTCTTTAACAAAAACAGGAAGTGGTAAAACATGGGGCACGGTGAGATGAGTGTCAGAGCAGAGTGATCAGGAGATGCCAGTGGTCACTAACAAGTTGTAAGGGAGAAGGAACTGAAACTTCCTTCACAGATCACTCAAGGACACATTCAGGTAGGTTTTGAGCATCTCCAGAGATGGAGATTCCACAATCCCCCTGGGCAGCCTGTTCCAGGGTTCTGTCACCCTCACAGGGCAAAAATTCCTCCTCATATTTAAATGAAGCTTCCTATGCCACAGCTTCCACCCACTGCCCCTCGACCTGTCATCGGGCATCATTTGGACAGCCTCAGCCAAACACAGCTTGCTTCCAGCAGTGCCTCCCACGAGCAGAACTCCCAGGCAAGAAAATCCCTACCCCCAGTGGATGCACTTCTGTGCCCAGGATGCTTGTGGGGCAAGTTCTGACCATGGACAGCATGTTCGGCAAGCAAGAGACAAATGGATGATTCTCCTGCCCTAGCCAGAGCTCGAGTACCAGCTGGCATGCAGAATGACTGCTGACAGCAAGCACTGGAGAGTCTTTGCCTGCAGAGGCTGCTTCCCTGCCTGCAGAGGCCTCTTCCCTGCCTGCAGAGGCCCCTTCCCTGCCTGCAGAGGCCGTGTGTGATGCTTGCACTGTAGTCAGTGTGCAGGCTGACAGCATGCTGCACATTCCCTCCCTGCACACGTTTAATCAAGGTCAAAAGCAGTGAAGCACAGAGGTATATAAGCTGGGGTCGAAAGGAGCCACTTTGGCTGCACTGTGAATTCCCAGCTGTGCAAGGGAGGGGCAGCAACAGAGCTGCCAATTCTCATTGCCACTGTCTCATCTATGCCCAGTGCTGGTGGTTTGCCCACCAGAGCAGGATGGGAACAGCAGTGCTTGTGAGGTGTGCTCCTGCCCATTGGGAGCAGCAAACCCAAGGCCAAGGCATGCACAGGCATTTGCGCTGCATGCAGCAGCGCAGCAGGAGTGCCCAGGCAGCCAGACCTGCAGTGCTTCGCATCCTCTCTGCTTCATGTCTTGTCAGGCACTCTGGTCTCATGCACAAACGAGCAAGGAGCAGGGAGGGTTTCTGCTCGGAGCTGAACAGTGTCTGCAACTCATTTATGAACAAGAGCAAAAGCACTGCAAGGCTAAGCAGTTGCCAGCACACTTGTGTGGATACCTACAGGTGATTAGGATGTAAAGGAGAGCTGAGGAACAACCAAAGGCTGTTGAGCCTGGGCAGCTCAGGCTTTTCAGCATGCATTTCTGCTCTCTTTCAAACCTCACCAGCTACCACTGCCTCCTCAAGGCTCTTCCTTAGCTCCACTTCACCAGCAACTGGGCAGCCTAAACAAACCTCTGCTTACTCTGCTCTCATCAGACCCCATCTGGAGTCCTGTGTGCAGTTCTGGAGCTCCCAGCACAAGAAGGACATGGAACTGCTGGAGCAGGTCCAGAGGAGGCCACAAAGATGCTCAGAGGGCTGCAACAGCTCTGCTCTGTGGACAGGCTGAGAGAGCTGGGGCTCTGCAGAGTGGAGAAGAGAAGTCTTCCAGGAGACTTTGTAGTGGTCTTCCAGTATCTGAAGGGAGCTACAGGAAGGTTGATGAGGGACTATTTACAAGGTCTTGTAGTGACAGGACAAGAGGTAATGGGTTTGAACTGGCAGAGGGGAGATTTAGACTGGATGTTAGGAGGAAGTTGTCTACAGTGAGGGTGGTGAGACACTGGCACAGGTTGCCCAGGCAGGTTGTGGCTGCTCCCTCCCTGGAGGTGTTCAAGGCCAGGTTGGAGGAGGCCTTGAGTGACCTGTACTAGTGGGAGGTGTCCCTGCCTATGGCAGGGGGCTGGAACTAGATGATCCTTGAGGTCCCTTCCAACCTTACCATTCTATGATTCTGTGATAAACCCTTGCAGAGTAACTGTGGGAAGAGCGCAGGAGTCGCTGCCCCTCTGCAGACTGCTCATCAGGCTCTGGATGTGAGAATGCTAGAACTGCATCCAGAAAATTAAACTCACTGCCTTGTTCTGGCAGCCAAGGAGATAATTAGAAGGCATTTTCATCTCAAGAACCATATGTCAAAGGAAATTTGATCTTTTTAATTAGCAATTTCTGGCTAGTAACAATAGTGGTATTGCTTAAGTAGCTCAGAAGCAAGAAGGAAGAGATCGCAGCACATTAGGGGTTGGAAGGGACCTCTGGAGGTCTTGGAGTCCAACTCCCCTGCCAGAGCAGGGCAATATAATCTAGCTGACCCTGTCCCTTCTTTCCTGACCCCTGCCCCTCAGCTATTTATAGACATTGCTCAGATCCCCTCTCAGCCTTCTCCTGTCCAGACTAACCAGATCCAGGGCTCTCAGCCTCTCCTCATCAGGCAGTGCTCCAGTCCCTTCAGCATCCTTGTAGCCCTCCCTTGGACTCTCTCCAGTAGATCCCTGTCCCTCTTGAACTGGAGAGCCCAGAACTGGATGCAGTATTCCAGGTGGGGCCTGACTAGACCAGAACAGAGTGAGAGGAGAACCTCCCTGGATCTGCTGGACACACTCTTCTGAATGCACCCCATAATCCCATTAGCCTTCCTGGCCACCAGGGCACATTACTGTCCCACTGGTAGATCCATCAGGTACAGGATAGATGGAGCTGTGCATTGGGACCAGGAGGATGATGCCCTTTTTCCTTATGCTCTGCACACTGTTTTACTCCGAGGTGAAGATGATAAATCTGAAACAGGCTGTCTGCACAAAGAACGAAATCAAAGGCACTGATAGTGCTGGAATTTAATGACCCTGCACCCTGTTCTGCCTGGAAGAGGGATGTTCTGCCAGGAAAAAGGAAAAGCTTTCCTCAGAGGTGAGCCAAGGTTGCAACTGCTTGAATGATTCCTCCACAGAACACTGGTAGCATGGTTTTAAACAGGCAAGGTTTTTCTTCAGAGCATCTCTTCACATTTACTGACATATTCTGAAAAAAGACTAAAAGAATACTTCAGGAGACCTGGGCTGGCAACTACGCAGAACACAAAGCTCCCACCTGGGGAGAAAATCCAACAGTCAGATAGCCACTGGCAGGCAGAATGAGGGCAATGTTTAAAAGGTTTCTCAGAAATAACTTTTCTAAGAGGTGACAGAGTGAAAACTCTGGAACTTCAACTGAAAAACAGTAAGAAATAAAGTGTGGGTTTGGGTTTTCTAGCTTCCACCAATCAGAAAAGGAGCACATTTTAGAAAACCTTGACACTGCCAGGAGGCATCAGCTCTTTGAAACACACCAGGTAGCCCTCATCTCAGCACAAAAAAGTGCCCCAGCTGAGCTCCTGGGATGGCATGGCCTGCAAGGATGCTCTGCTTGGAGAAGCACCAGCTGGGAGGCCAGAGGCCATCCCTGAAATGCCACCCAGGCACAAGTGCACCACAAGGCTCTGTAGAGCTCTGCTGCCATCACCACAGAGCACATCTGCTCCCCCCTGCTGCTCATCAGCAATAGTTTGTGTCTCACTGGGGGCTACCAGGCTGCACAGGGACTGTTTGCAAAGGCCTGCAGGGACAGGACAAGGAACAATGGCTTCAGACTAGAGCAGAGCAGATGTAGATTGGATGTTAGGAACAAGTTCTGCACCAGGAGGGTAGTAGAATGCTGGAACAGGTTGCCCAGGGAGGTGGCTGGGACCCATCCCTGAAGATACTGAAGGTGAGGTTGGAGAGACCTCTGGGCAACCTGATCTAGTTGAGCATGTCCCTGCTGAGTGCAGGAGGGGTTGGACTGGATGAGCTTTGGAGGTCCCTTCCAACCCAGCCCATTCTGTGATTCCTTCTGCAGTCACCAGCAGGCTGAGGCTGGACAGGAGGAAGTGAAGGGATCTGTGTTCACAGGCTCATAGGATGTCAGGGGTTGGAAGGGACCCAAAGAGATCATCGAGTCCAACTTTGCTGCCAGCACAGGACCATACAATCTAGCTCAGGTATTGTCCCTCTCCCTTGGTTGCTCTGCAGTGGTCCCTGCAAGGTAGGATAGGCAGGCTCAGAGTGCTGAGCTACCTCTGCAGACAGACTGTAAAGCTCCCATAGTAGGAATGTACTCCCTGCCACTCAGCTGCTGAATTGCTCCAGCATCTGGTGGAGATTGGAGACGTAACAGGAGTAAGATCCAGAGCCTTTAGACATCTTCCCAGGCAGATGGGATTGTGCCTGAAGCAAGCTTTACACAGAAGCTCATCTGTCTACAAGTCATTCCTGTTCTGGTGGTCAGCTGCAACACATCATGGCCCTAAGCGTCTTTCTTTCAGGTTTAGACTTCCCCTCCCCGCCCCCCGCCCCTCAAAAATGCAGACAATCATTTGCAAGTGTTGGGAACTCAAGGAAATGTTATTTTTCTATTTATGAGTGCCAGAGATGAAAAAGCTATGCCTCAGAATCAGCTGTTGTCAGAAGATGGCTAACCCTGCCAGTCAGGAAGAGGAACAGCAGTGGGGCAGAGTAGGCAGCTTCTTGGCACTGCTTGAGAAGAAGCCTTCTGCAGAGGGCACAAAAGGGTTGCAGCTGCTCATGTGCTTCACAGAACCACAGAATGGGCTGTGTTGGAAGTGACCTCCAAAGCTCATCCAGTCCAATCCCCCCCTGCACTCAGCAGGGACATCCTCAACTAGAGCAGGTTGCTCAGAGCTCTGTACAGCCTCACCTTCCATATCTCCAAGGACTGGCCCCCACCACCTTCCTGGGAAACCTGTTCCAGTGTTCCACTCCCCTCATGGCAAAGAACTTATCCCTAACATCCAATCTAAATCTGCTCCAGTGTGAAGCCATTGCCCTCATCCTGTCACTGCAGGCCTTTGCAAACAGTCTCTCTGTAGCCTTCTTGTAGTCCCTTTCAGGTACTGGCAGGTCACTATTCGGTCTCCCTGGAGCCTTTTCTTCTCCAGATTGAACACCCCCAGCTCCCTCAGCCTGTCCTCATAGCACAGCTGCTCAAATCCCCTGATCATTTTTGTGCCCCACATCTGGTTTCTCTCCATTAGGTCCACATCCTTCCTGTGTGGAGGGCTCCAGATCTGGACACATTACTCCAGATAAGGTCTCTTCAGAGCAAAGTGACAGAATCCCCTCTCTCTATCTGCTGGCCACACTGCTTTTGATGCAGACCAGGCTGCCACTGGCCTTCTCTGTCAGTTCTGAAAACCAAATTCCAAGCTACACTACCCTCTTGCCATCAGGAATTCTAATATTGATTTCTACCTGAAATAAAACTTAAGGAAGCTGACCTGACCAAGAGCTCAGAGGCAAAAATACCCCCAGAGACAAAGTATTTCCATCACAAGCATCAATTAATTGCTTCACTTCAGCCAGAGAGGCTCAGAGCATCATTGTTCTTTTCAACAGCAAAGACTTATTTCTGGCCACTGCAAGCTAAGGCAGAAGGGCTGGGTTCTGTTTGTCAATCATCTGAGAAGTGCTGGAAATGTGCTTTCATTAAGCAAGTCACAGCCCAGGTGTGAAGTTTTCATGGTGATAAGAGAGTCTGAAGTGTGCATGCACAGCCCAGACAGCAACTGAGTGCTGGGCTGCAGCAAGAGCAGTGTGGCCAGCAGGGCAAAGGAGGGGATTCTGCCCCTTTGCTCTGCTCTCCTCAAACCCCACCTGGCATCCTGGGTGCAGTTCTGGAACCCTCAGCACATGGAGGACATGGAAGTGTTGGAGCAGGTCCAGAGGAGGTCACGAAGATGCTCAGAGGGCTGCAGCAGCTCTGCTGTGAGGACAGGCTGAGAGAGTTGGGGCTCTGCAGCCTGCAGAAGAGAAGGCTTCCAGGAGACTTTGTAGTGGTCTTCCAGTATCTGAAGGGAGCTACAGGAAGGTAGAGGAGGGACTATTGACAAGGTCTTGTAATGACAGGACAAGAGGCAATGGGTTTGAACTGGCAGAGGGGAGATTTAGACTGGATGCTAGGAGGAAGTTCTTTGCAGTGAGGGTGGTGAGGCACTGGAACAGGTTGCCCAGGGAGGTTGTGGCTGCTCCCTCCCTGGAGATGTTCAAGGCCAGGTTGGAGGAGGCCTTGAGTGACCTGTACTAGTGGGAGGTGTCCCTGCCTATGGCAGGGGGCTGGAACTGGATGAGCTTTTAGGTCCCTTCCAACCTTACCATGCTATGATTCTATAATTACACTTTCAGCTTTGATGTTCACTAGAACTAGAATCTAACAGGGAAAATGAGACTGGGTTTCAACAGTCTTCACCCTACAAGCTGACTACAGGAGTGCTTGACCTGAGCAGCTGTACCATCACACACACCACTGCTGGAAAAGCAGCTGTGCCTTCACACCAACTGCCCTTTTTTACTGCAGTCAAAACCTCCATCTAACCATGACAATGGACATGGACATCACACTCAACTCACTGAGGAGGGAAGATGGACACTTCAGGAGGGAGAGAAACTCAGGCCTTCTAGGTGCACCTGCAGCAAGGAACCCAAGCAATGCCCCACACAGCCCCTGAGTGCAGCAGCACAGGTCCTAGTTCACAGCTGCTGCCCAAAGCAGTCTCATGAGGCACAAGCCCTTACCTTGCTTTCAAACTCAGCCTGGGGCTGCCTGGAGGATTGAGCTGCAGAGCTTCTCTGCTTCCAGAGACCAGCTGGAAGAGATGCTGGGGGGGTCAGCCAGGGCTGGCTGGACAGCTGTGTCCAGCCTGGAGATGGGGAATGGCAGCTCAGAGCTTCCTGTACTGGGGATGAGAGGATGCTGAGCTGCAAAGGAAAGATCCAGAGAGGCAGGCAGTTGGGAGTCTTGCAGCAGGGGCAGGTGAAAAGAAAGCCTGCAGAGAGGATTTGTTCTGATTTCCTTTAGCCACACTTCCTGTGGAGAAAGGATTTCCCAAGGTGTGATGGCAAGGGGGGAAAAGCACATGGAGCATTTGAGCAATTGTGTTTGAGGTCAGCAGAGCTGAGAGAGAAGGAGGGACTGTGAACAGCTGTTTCCTAGGACAAGGCAGTCCTGTGGAGAGGGACCTGGGAGTCCTGGTGGATAAGAGGTTGTCCATGGCACAGCAATGTGCCCTTGTGGCCAAGAGGGCCAATGGGATCCTGGGGTGCATTACAAAGAGTGTGTCCAGCAGATCAGGGAGGTTGTCCTCCACCTCTACTCTGCCCTAGTGAGACCCCATCTTGAGTACTGCCTTCAGTTTTGGGCTCCCCAGTTTAAGAGGGTCAGGGATCTGTTGGAGGACTGAGGATGATGAGAGAAATGGAGCACTGCCTGGTGAAAAGAGACTGAGGGACCTGGGACTGTTTGGTCTTGAGAAGACTGAGAGGGGGCTGAGTAAGTGTCCAGCCTAAACTCACTCTAGCCTGAGGCCATTCCCTCTCATTGTCATCAGTTTCATGTGAGAACAGGGCAATGCCTACCTCTGTGCAACCTCCTTTCAGGTCACAGTATCACCACGGTCGTTGTGGAGAGCATGGTGTTCCCTCACCCTCCTTTTATGCAGACTAAGCAGCCCCAGCTCCCTCAGCCACTGCTCACAGCCTTGCTCTCCAGCCCCTCACCAGCTCAGGCACCCTTCTCTGTCCCTGCTCCAGTCCCTCCATAGCCTTGCCGTGCTGAGCACAGCACTTTACAGCCTCACCAGTGCTGAGCAGAAGGACAATCACCTCCCTGCTCTGCTGGCCACAGTTTCTTATATAGGTCAGGATGCCATTTTCCTCTGCAAACCACTTACTACCTTTCTTCTGCACCTCCATCCCCTGCAGACACAGTAAGCAGACAGTTCAGGTCCCAGGCAGCAGTGCTGGACTCTGCTAGCTTCTTCCCTCCTTGCAAAGTCACCAGGCACTGCAGAAACAGGCTAATGACCAGGAAATTCCACCCACCACAGGGCCAAGACTCTGGTTCCTCTCTGGCAAGTTACTCTATCAAAACATTGACTGTGAGAAAGAGCTGCCAGGACTGACAATGTGCCAATCTTGGATTAAAATGACCAAAACAAAGCCAGGGCATGAGGCACCACTCAGAAAGCAAATCCAGCTGTCTTCAGACATCACCAGTATGGACAGAGACCTGGATGATGGTTTGCAGCTGCACTGGTAGATTTGCCACCTCCTAGCAAACACTGAAAACCAGAAACACTCCAGACTCACCTGGGGATTCATCAGCACTGGGCAGAGTTGCTATCAGATAGCTCCTGATCTTCGTCAGGAATTCCCACACGTAGTGTGCAGTGATTGCCTCTCCTAAGAATGTTTCCAGGTAAAGCTAAGGCATCTATCTGCCTCAGACCAGCAGAAAATCTGGCCAGGAAACAGCGGGGTGCAGCCCCACAAACACAGCGAGGGCATTCAGATTGCTTTGTGATGGAGCCACTGCAGAGGCACACGAGGCCTGGTCACCCGAAGCTCCAGCTGTGCAAAGAGAAAGTTAAACCATGGGCCAACAGAAATAAACAGGATGTGCTGCTCCCCTCACGCCCCACTAAAACCCAAGCTGTTTCTTAAGCTCAGGAATTTGGATGTGTGGCTTCCCTGCTGTTATCACAGAAGAGCAGCAGCAAACACCTTACTGCTCTGGAGAGCAAGGTGTGCAGTGTGCCTGCCAAGTATCACAGTCTCACAGTATCACCAGGGTTGGAAGAGACCTCAAAGCTCATCAAGTCCAACCCATTACCACAGACCTCAAGACCAGATCATGGCACCAAGTGTCATGTCCAAACCTGCCTTGAACACCTCCAGGGATGCTGATTCCACCTCCCCGGGCAGCCCATTCCAGCAGTCAATGACTCTCTCAGGCAACAACTTTCTCCTCACCTCCAGCCTAAACTTCCCCTGGCACAGCTTGAGACTGTGTCCTCTTGTTCTGGTGCTGCTTGCCTGAGAGAAGAAAGCAACCTCCTCCTGGCTACAAGCACCCTTCAGGTAGCTGGAGACAGCAAGAAGGTCTCCCCTGAGCCTCCTCTTCTCCAGGCTAACCAATCCCAGCTCCCTCAGCCTCTCTCCATAGGGCTGTGCTCGAGGCCTCTCCCCAGCCTCGTTGCCCTTCTCTGGACACGCTCAAGCACCTCAATGTCCTTCTTCAATTGAGGGGCCCAGAACTGGACACAGGACTCAAGGTGTGGCCTAAGCAGTGCAGAGTCCAGGGGGAGAATGAGCTCCCTGCTCCTGCTGGCCACACTATTGCTGATGCAGGCCAGGATGCCATTGGCCTTCTTGGCCACCTGGGCACACTGCTGGCTCAGGTGACCTAGCACCAGCTGCATCAACCTGGAACAGAGAAGTAGCAGTTCCATCTGCTGGCACGTAACAGCCATTAAAAGCAAATGCCAGGCTAGCTGGTGACATCAACCCTCTCACAGTCAGGTTGTTCAGAAGTGGTTGCTCCCCCCAAAAATGAACACCCTCAGTATTTTGCAGGGGTGCTGCAGAGCACTAAGAATGGGCCTCAGCAGAACTGAGACACGATGCCCCATGGAGGATTCCAGCTGTTCACTGCAGCAGGGTGTTTGTGCTGAAGGTGGTCAGACCCATGTCTCCTGACCAATATTTCTGTTTTTCAATACATCCCTGCTACTTTCACTGCCTTCACCTTGCAACTTGCCATGCCCTGGTAGCGAGACAGTTCACTACAGAAAGTTCTCCATGTCTTGCTGTGCCGTATCCAGTTGTCCTGTGCAGTTAGCACTCCACCAAAGCCAGTGTGGCTAGAATTTTGGTAAGGCCTGGATTTATGGCATCTCTCCACTGCTTCAGTTCTCCAAGCAGAGTTCCTGTTTGGTTCAGGCAGGTTGATCACACACATCCTCAATGACTGCAGCTGGAAAGGAACTGAAGTAGTTCCCTGCTTTTCATTTCCATCTAACTGGAGAAAGCCTCAAACCTTGCTTTTAGCAGACCACAATTCTAAACTTCTTAAAGGGATTCTTAAAATCATTCAGGAATGATTTTAAGAAACTTCTCCCAGCTTTTTAATTTCTTTTGTTACTGACCCAAAAAATGACTGCTAATGTACAGCAGTTCCATTACCCAGTCCTTATGGTTAGTAATATGCCACACACACACAGAAAAGACAGCAAAGGCAGGGCTGGTGAGCAGAGGATGAATGCCTGAATGGCTTTTCCTCTACTTCGCTCCAACTGTGTTGTGTTTCTTCTGATAACTGCTATTAAAGCAACACAAGAGAAAGGTGACAGCGATCCTCAGAGAGCTGCCTAGCAGGTAGCCTAGTATGGAATGAAAATCCTGTTTCATCTCTCCTAGATCAGGTACTCCTGTTGATGCTCATTCATTATACCTCTCTTCTTGCATGAAGAACTGTGTACAGAAGCATCACACAACACAGAATCACAGGATGTTAGGGGTTGGAAGGGACCCCTGGAGATATTTGGGTCCAACCCCCCCTGCCAGAGTAGGTTGCACAGGAACACATCCAGACAGGGCTGGAAAGTCTTCAGAGAAGAAGACTCCACCTCTCTGAGCAGCCTGTTCCTATTCTTTGGGACCTTTACAGTCAAGAAGTTCTTCCCCCTGTTAAGATGGAACTTCCTGTGCTGTAGTTTCCATCCATTGCTCATGTCCTATGCCAGGGCACAAGTGAGCAGAGGCTGACCCTGTCCCTTCTTTCCTGATCCCTGCCCCTCAGCTATTTATAGATATTGCTCAGATCCCCTCTCAGCCTTCTCCTCTCCAGACTAAACAGCCCCAGGGCTTTCAGCCTCTCCTCATCAGGCAGTGTTGCAGTCCCTTCAGCATCCTTGTGGCCCTCCCTTGCACTCCCTCCAGTAGATCCCTGTCCCTCTTGAATTGAGGAGCCCAGAACTGGATGCAGTATTCCAGGTGGAGCCTTACTAAGGTAGAGTAGAGGGGCAGGAGGACCTCCCTCCAACTACTGGCCACACTCTTCTGAGTGTCCCCCAGGATCCCATTGGCCTTCTTGGCCACAAGGGCACATTGAGAACTTGTCCCATGAAGAACTTGCTGTCCATCAGGACTCCCAGGTCCTTGTCCTTGAACCAGACCAGCATGGAATCAGATCTTGATGTGTGGGACTGACGTCAACTCTTTTTTTCCATGCACCTTATAAACAGCAATTCAAATAGGTTGCTTTTGGAGGGCCTGATAGTTGTTTGTGAGTTGTTTTTCTTTCTTTCTTTCTCTGAATCTTACACACAATGACAGGCAAATCCCAGGAAAGTCTGTGGAAGCTCATCTTCCTGATGGATCATGATGAACACTTCTGTATGTCATGCAGGTCCAACAAGAAGAAGAAAGTGAGGAGATGAAGAAGTACAGGACAGCTAGCCTCACCCTGATCCCTGGGAAGAGTGCAAAATAAATCCTCCTCAAAGACACAGCCAAGTGCACAAGGGATAAGGTGACTGGCAATACTCAGCACTACCACCTTAGCCCAGTCTGGTTGCCTTCTGTGAGGAGCCATGGACAAGGGGAGCACAGTGTACGTGTATCCTGACTTACAGTAAAAACACTGTTAAGAGTGTGGGTGGACAACCTACAATAGGGGTGAAACCCAGGGTGGGCTGCTGTGCTCAGACTTCAGTAGTTAACAGTCTGAAATCAAGGTGGCCAGTTACAAGTGGAGTACCTCAGGGGCTGGTTTATGTCTTACCCATCTGAGTTGTGTCAAGTTTGCAGATATGACAAAACTGAGTGCTGGTGGAGGACAGGAGTGGGGCAACCTGAATCATGGCAGGAGGTCTCCCATTCACAGTAGGACCTTGACTGGCTGTAGTGATGTACTGATAGAAATTTTAAAGTTCTTCTATCCTGAATCTGAGGAAAAAAAAATAAAATAAACCAAGGGTCCTGGGGCTAAGAGAGCACACAATAAACAAGAGTCAGCAGCGTGTCCCCTTGCAGTCAAAGGCCAACTCTGTACCATGCTGCACAGCAAAACCAGGGGCAGCAGGTTAAGGTACTATTCTCACCCTGTATTCAGGGAGTAACACACACTGTTCTGGGCTCCTCAGTACAAAAACAGGCACTGGCAAACCTGCAATGAGGACCACCAAAATTGTCAGAAGGTTGCAGCTCATGACATGACTCAAGGGAGGTTAAGCAGGGTTAGTTCAGCTCAGAAATCAAGGCTGCAGAACCTGAANTTCTGAGTGTCCCCCAGGATCCCATTGGCCTTCTTGGCCACAAGGGCACATTGAGAACTTGTCCCATGAAGAACTTGCTGTCCATCAGGACTCCCAGGTCCTTGTCCTTGAACCAGACCAGCATGGAATCAGATCTTGATGTGTGGGACTGACGTCAACTCTTTTTTTCCATGCACCTTATAAACAGCAATTCAAATAGGTTGCTTTTGGAGGGCCTGATAGTTGTTTGTGAGTTGTTTTTCTTTCTTTCTTTCTCTGAATCTTACACACAATGACAGGCAAATCCCAGGAAAGTCTGTGGAAGCTCATCTTCCTGATGGATCATGATGAACACTTCTGTATGTCATGCAGGTCCAACAAGAAGAAGAAAGTGAGGAGATGAAGAAGTACAGGACAGCTAGCCTCACCCTGATCCCTGGGAAGAGTGCAAAATAAATCCTCCTCAAAGACACAGCCAAGTGCACAAGGGATAAGGTGACTGGCAATACTCAGCACTACCACCTTAGCCCAGTCTGGTTGCCTTCTGTGAGGAGCCATGGACAAGGGGAGCACAGTGTACGTGTATCCTGACTTACAGTAAAAACACTGTTAAGAGTGTGGGTGGACAACCTACAATAGGGGTGAAACCCAGGGTGGGCTGCTGTGCTCAGACTTCAGTAGTTAACAGTCTGAAATCAAGGTGGCCAGTTACAAGTGGAGTACCTCAGGGGCTGGTTTATGTCTTACCCATCTGAGTTGTGTCAAGTTTGCAGATATGACAAAACTGAGTGCTGGTGGAGGACAGGAGTGGGGCAACCTGAATCATGGCAGGAGGTCTCCCATTCACAGTAGGACCTTGACTGGCTGTAGTGATGTACTGATAGAAATTTTAAAGTTCTTCTATCCTGAATCTGAGGAAAAAAAAATAAAATAAACCAAGGGTCCTGGGGCTAAGAGAGCACACAATAAACAAGAGTCAGCAGCGTGTCCCCTTGCAGTCAAAGGCCAACTCTGTACCATGCTGCACAGCAAAACCAGGGGCAGCAGGTTAAGGTACTATTCTCACCCTGTATTCAGGGAGTAACACACACTGTTCTGGGCTCCTCAGTACAAAAACAGGCACTGGCAAACCTGCAATGAGGACCACCAAAATTGTCAGAAGGTTGCAGCTCATGACATGACTCAAGGGAGGTTAAGCAGGGTTAGTTCAGCTCAGAAATCAAGGCTGCAGAACCTGAAGTCTTCAACTATCTAATGGATGGCTACAGACAACATGGAGCCCGAGGCAGCAGGCAAGCTACAGCAAGTGAATCTCTGACTGTACATGACACAAAGTTTGCATTGAAGATGCTACAAATCCAGAGCAGGAAGCCAGAGGCTGTCAAATGCTGATGCCTACAAGTGCTCAAAATTTAACTGGACACCACTCTGAATAACTTGGCCTGCTTTCAAAGTTAAGTCTGTTGATCCAGACAACTTTCAGAATTCCCCCAAACCTAAATGACTCTAAAAACTGAAAAACGGAATAAAAACCCCCAAGCCCCCCAGCAATGCAAGCTACATAGAGTGGCTAACAAAACACACAGCATCTGTGGCTGTATTCCAACCCTTTATGGTAATTTCCATATCATCAATTTTACCTTCAGCCCTCATTACCAAAGAGTCCAGGCTGCACAAGTGTTCAGCTCCAGGTCAGCTGTTAAAAGCATGAACACTCAACATCATGCCACTGAAGGTCAGGAGTGGTGCTCATCTCTGTGCAAGTAAAGCTGCCCAGGCCCAGGTCCTGTGTTTCAAGGCTTGCATAAGATGCACAACTCAAGTCCTGGTCAGGTTTACAGTATCACAGTATCACCAGGGTTGGAAGAGACCTCAAAGCTCATCAAGTCCAACCCGATACACCACAGCCCTCAAGACCAGACCATGGCACCAAGTGCCACGTCCAAACCCACCTTGAACACCTCCAGGGACGATGACTCCACCACCTCCCTGGGCAGCCCATTCCAGCAGTCAATGACTCTCAGGCAACAACTTTCTCCTCACCTCCAGCCTAAACTTCCCCTGGCACAGTTTGAGACTGTGTCCTCTTGTTCTGGTGCTGCTTGCCTGAGAGAAGAAGGTAACCTCCCCCTGGCTACAACCACCCTTCAGGTAGCTGTAGACAGGAAGAAGGTCTCCCCTGAGCCTCCTCTTCTCCAGGCTAACCAATCCCAGCTCCCTCAGCCTCTCTCCATAGGGCTGTGCTCCAGGCCTCTCCCCAGCCTCGTTGCCCTTCTCTGGACACGCTCAAGCACCTCAATGTCCTTCTTCAATTGAGGGGCCCAGAACTGGACACAGGACTCAAGATGTGGTCTAAGCAGTGCAGAGTCCAGGGGGAGAATGAGCTCCCTGCTCCTGCTGGCCACACTATTGCTGATGCAGGCCAAGATGCCATTGGCCTTCTTGGCCACCTGGGCACACTGCTGGCTCACGTTCAGGCGGGTGTCAAGTTTAGTTTCTCACAACACCTCCCTGGAGGTGTTCAAGGCCAGGTTGGAAAAGGCCTTGAGTAACCTGTACTAGTGGGAGGTGTCCCTGCCTATGGCAGGGGGTTGGAACTAGATGATCCTTGAGGTCCCTTCCAACCTTACCATTCTATGTTTCTATGATTAAATAATTTCTCTGACCTTGTTTATCAGACATAAGAAAGAAATAAGCCCAGCAGTGGGCAGAGTCCTTTGTAGAACACAGCATTAAAGCAGGCACCCCTCTAAAGACAAAGATTTTGCACATCCTGAGGTTTTGTTCCCAAAGCTGCAGAGACGTTTCCTACAGCTGTGGTAGACCTTTAAGAAAATGAGCTCCTCAGCTGAATTTGGGCTTGCTTCCTGGTGTAAGGTTTCATAGAAATGAAATCCCCTGAGACCTGGAGACAACGGCACAGGTGCAGCTCTCAGGTTTTTTTAACCACTAATGCCAGCCTTTTCCAAAAGTTAACATTTATTCATAAGTTCATACTCTCAGCAATCCTTCGACAGGAATTACGCTCTTAAAAAGGAAGCTTAAACAATAAGATGTAAAGCTTATAATGGTCTTCAGTTTGTGAACACCTGGCCTGAGAGCAGGTGAGACATCTGAAAGTGGGAAAGGTGTGGCAGATGCCTTTCGACAGCGGCGTGCCCGCTCCGTGCCACGAGATGAGAGACAGCTACCGAACCCAGGACCTTCTGCACAGCGTTTGCACACTTCTTCTTGCTGGTACCTCCTTGCTGTTAAGAGCAGAATGAACGACTGACCATGGCATCACGCAGCTGTTTGGTTTCCTCCTTGTCTGCTGTTAGTGCTCTCCAACACTCCTTGCACTCCCACAGGAACGCTGGGTGTAGGTTTACTGTCAGATCTCTTTCCCAGCTGATGGCAGTGACATACAATAACGACTCAATCATGACAGAGACTGGAGGAATGCTCAGGAGGACAGCTGAATGGCTAACAGGAGATGCTAACTGTGTTCTCCCTGCTGCTGGGGACTCTAGGAGTCAGGAAGGACTAGAGAACACTGGGATTCTTTAAGGACTCTTGTACTATCTACTTCCAGAACGAGTAAAACACCTGTGATAGATAACGTCTATCCACTCCATACAGGGAAACAATACGTAGTACCATCAGGTTAAAGCTTGAGGGACAGGAACATGTTTAAACCAGTTTGCCCAAAGTAAGCACACACTGAGAAGGAAAATGTAAGTGGAGGCCAAAGGTGGGTATGTCTAGATCCAGCATAGACACCTTCATAAATAAGGAAACAAAGAATACTCTGAAGGTTGCTACGGTGCCCGTTCAGCCACATGCTTAACCACAGCTTGCTTCTGCTTTTAACGCCACGTTAAGTCTTCAAGGAGCAGGAACTACAAGTCTGTGCCCAATCTGTGTTCAAAGCTCCCAAGACCCTTCTTCTATCCTCCTTTTTCTTTTGTACATCTTCCTCTTCCCAGGTAGCAGGCACAAATAAAACAGAGAAAGTTCATCTACCTGAGCCAAGCACTTTTTTCGGATGGATAATCCTGCCAGATAAGTAAACTTCCAAATACAAGAGAAGGAGAGAAGGGACACAGAACAGTCAAGACAGAACACACTTGTTTTTGTCAATATTTCTTTTAAATCCCAAACCAGCTCCTAGTAAGACTGGACACTACTTACAACACTCCTAGGACTGCAGAAGAATGGAAACACAATAGGGAGCGAGTGGAGAGGGGGACGAGACAGCCCAGAGGCTGGCTTCAGACATCCACATACACAAAGCCAGCACCCACTGGAGTCATTAAGGCCCAGATGCCCCACTAACAGGAACAAACCTAAACACAAAGGTAGCACATGAAATGTATTTACCTATTTAAACACAGGCAGCTGGTCAAGCTAGAATGGGGAAGGTAACTGCTAATTCCTTGTACTACAAGGAAGGAATGGAGTAAAAAAACCCAAGCCCACGGGCAGGTTTTTGCTTTGTGAACCTCTGTCTGTGCTGCTGGTTAACAGTGGTAAGTATAAAAAACTCAAAGAAAAATAATCTATTTATAGAACAAGTCAGTAGTCTGAGACATTTAGAAAAAAGTAAAAACAAGTCCTTCTTTTAAAAACGGATTTACTAAAACAACTGTCACCCAGGATGACCCCAAGCCCTCTGGGTCCTCTGGCAAGGCAAGGGGCAACTTCAAACAAGACCTGTTGGTGATTGTACACTGGTAGACACCCAGCAAAGCCAGCAGGGAGGGGGGCTGCGCTGCTAACAGAATCTCCAGACTGTCTGCTGTATCGCCTGAGGCCCTGCCTGCAGCCTGGTGATACTGGAAATAGTTGTGAGTGGAACTTTCCACAGAAGCACGTGTCAGTGTAACCTCTGAGGTAAGTGGGCTTGCCTTCGTTCCCTCCCAACCCTGGGTACAGATCACTGAAGCTGCTGCCCTGGGTGCTGTACCTCCTTGCCAGCTCCATTTTATGTGTGGGAGTGCAGAACTCTAAGCACAGCCTTGAAGAGGAGAGGGCAGCCCTGTGGAAAGGGAAACACTCTGCCCTTCCCAGGCTCTGTTTGAGCTAGGGCTATCAATGTGTTCTGGCCCTCCTCCTTAGGCCAGGCAGATCAGCTGTTCCCCACTAAGGAAAACATTTTGCTTAGTGGAGTTGAGTTGGGTTTTTTTTTTGGTAACCAGAATCTTTGCTGATTTGAGATCATGAGCTCCTCTGCCCTTCAGCTACGAAAGAGAAATAAAAAGGAATTCATCCACTTGCTCCCATCCTTGTAAGCATAGTGCTAGCTGCCTGGATATGGAGGCAACTTCACTCTCCAAAGACAGTGCCCTTCTCACTGGGTTGGCATGGGGAGGCAGAAGATAACTTCCAAAGTCACCTCCTTCGGGTAACTTGGTAGGCCTAAAAGCTCCAGCCTATGCTTACCAACTGCAGGCCAGCCCCACTGCCAACACGTATTTCTAACACCCTCGAGTGTCTAATCTAACAGCCTCCAGTTTGCTCAGAGTTTGCAACAGCCACACTCAGAGAGGGAAAAACACTGGCTGGAGTTGCTACTCAGGTGGTGTCTGCATAGATGAGTCGGTACCGCTGTGCCTTGACACCTCCATTGTATGAAGGAAGCCAGCTGTAAGGGAGGGACCAACTCTGCTGCAGGTCTGTACATCCTTGGAAGTGAAGCTCAGTGGCTACATTAGCTTCAAAACCTCTCTTTACTTAGGGTATCAGTGGTCCATTTCCCAACAAGTTCCAGGCATCAAGCAGTTGCTAACTTGTCTCCTTAAGATCTTCCATTGGTAGTTTGTAGCTCAGTAAGAAAGGAGGGGGTGGTGCATGAGCAGGGCTGCTCTGTCCCTGCAGTGGCTTCTTCGCACAGTTTATACAGATGTAATCTTCATTCTCTGCCATCTCTGGAGAGACTCCCACACAAACCTGATGGAACCACTCATCGCAGCCACCGTCACACTGCACCCAGTCCACCTGCAAGAGACAAGACGAGCAGCACAGAGCACGTTACAAGGACAGACAGACAGCTTTTGGAAAGAAAACACTTAGCAAATCTACTCGGTAATGCTCAAACAAAGAGCTCTGGGCACAAACTGATGCCCTGGCTGCACTGCAGTGCTGCTTTTATCAAGCTGCTTCAGTTTCATAAAACCCCACCACCCTTCAAACAGACCTTGCCCCTTTTGCATCCTCAGACCAGAACAATACAAACATACACTCCTGCTGCTGAGTTCTCCTCAAATGAAAGACAGGGATGCTAGAATGCATTTAACACAGCATCATGGGCAGGGACACTCACTTCAGCAGAGCTCAAATAGCACTGCAACAGGTTCTCACACCCTAAACGGGTTGACCTGCCTCACAGAAGTGAGGGGAAAGTAACACACTGCAACTCTGGGTTAAGGTAAACAGAGTTCAGATATAAAGTTTTACTGAGTAACAATCAGACACCAACCAACCACACCAACACACAATTACCTTAGCTAATAAGTCACATTACCTTAACTTCTGCCCCTTTACTCTGCTCTCGTCAGACCCCACCTGGAGTACTGTGTGCAGTTCTGGAACCCTCAGCACAGGAAGGACATGGAAGTGTTGGAGCGGGTCCAGAGGAGGGCCACAAAGATGATCAGAGGGCTGGAGCAGCTCTCCTATGAGGACAGGCTGAGGGAGTTGGGGCTCTTCAGCCTGGAGAAGAGAAGGCTTCGAGGGGACCTGATAGTAGCCTTCCAGTATCTGAAGGGGGCCTACAGGAAGGCTGGGGAAGGATTATTTACAAGGTCCTGCAATGACAGGACAAGGGGCAATGGGCTTAAGCTGGCAGAGGGGAGATTTAGACTAGATGTTAGGAGGAAGTTCTTTACAGTAAGGGTGGTGAGGCACTGGAACAGGTTGCCCAGGGAGGTTGTGGATGCTCCCTCCCTGGATGTGTTCAAGGCCAGATTGGATGAGGCCTTGAGTAACCTGTACTAGTGGGAGGTGTCCCTGCCTATGGCAGGGGGTTGGAACTAGATGATCCTTGAGGTCCCTTCCAACCTTACTATTCTATGATTCTATGATTCTATGAACTTACCCATCTGCAGAAAAAAAAAAAAAAAGGAGTATAAAACAGAAAACCAGGGACTAGTTAACTCCAACCCATCTCACCACAGGAAAGAGGCAAAAACACCCAAAACCTGGACCCCAAAAGCAGCAAGCAGAACAGGAAGCCTCCCATGCTGCAATTTGAACTCCAAGCCCCACAATACTTTGCTCCAACCAGCAGTTTCATTTTGAAGCTGGCAATGAGGCAGGATGGTTGTGAATAACAGCAGCTAATTTTGATTTAAGCCATGACATTCACAAACACACTTCCTAGTTCTCACACACATCCCTTTGGACTGCATTGTCCATGGGAGTTGTTCAACTTAAGAATTACAGAAGGGAAAAAGGACTTGAATACTGCTTTGGGCAAGAATAGTTTCCTACCAGGTACAAAGCTGGTCACTAAATGCCAGAAAAAAACCCCAAACACATAAACTAATCCCCAAGTGTGTCAAAAGAGTTAAGGGAAAATATTTCAAACTTTGAGCTGAATCTGATATAGAATGATTAGGAAAAGGTAAAAAAAGGTAAATTAAAACTTAGGAATGGAAAAAAAAATTCTGTAGCTCCTCGAGTAGAAGCACCTGTTGAGTCAGGGAGCAGAAACTGAGATCTGTAGGATAAGGAACACAGCTTCTACACTGGTACAGCTATAAAGTTGTTACTGCTCTGCCTTTGCTCTTGCTGGGGATTGGAAAATGGAAATATATTAGAAAAATAACAGTAGCTGCAACCTGTCTAGAAGGATGAAACATTAGCAGCTCAAGAGATTACTGAGGTTTGCAGGAAAACCACTGCTGAAAGAATTTTTAGAAGTGATTAGAAATGGACACTAACAGTTGCAGCTTGAGTCATGACATTGCTGTATCTGCCCTTGCTGATTCGTTTGGCATTCACTTCACAGATGTACAAACCCACTCCCAACCCTAACAGCAAGGCAAGCATCTCATGGGAAGCTTTAATGATATAAGCAGGAGTTTTGATCAGTTTCATCTATGGAGGTTTGACAAATTTAGCACAACTCAAAGGTCTGGAGCCCTCAAGACAGGAAGGACATGGATCTGATGGAGCGTGTCCAGAGGAAGCCATGAAATGCTCAGGGGTTGGAGCAGTTCTGCTACAAGGACAGGCTGAAGGAGTTGGGCTTGTTCAGCCTAGAGAAGAAAAGCTCCAAGGAGACGTAACAACAACCTTCCAACACCTGAAGGGGACTGGAGCAGCTGGAGCAGCTCTCCTATGAGGACAGGCTGAGAGAGTTGGGGCTCTGCAGCCTGGAGAAGAGAAGGTTTCGAGGGGACCTGATAGTAGCCTTCCAGGATCTGAAGGGGGCTACAGGAAGGCTGGAGAGGGACTAATGACAAGGTCTTGCAATGACAGGACAAGGGGAATGGGTTTGAACTGGCAGAGGGGAGATTGAAACTGGATGTTAGGAGGAAGTTGTTTGCAGTGTGGGTGGTGAGACACTGGAACAGATTGCCCAGGGAGGTTGTGGCTGCTCCCTCCCTGGAGGTGTTCAAGGCCAGACTGGATGAGGCCTTGAGTGAGCTGTACTAGTGGGAGGTGTCCCTGCCTATGGCAGGGGGTTGGAACTAGATGATCCTTGAGGTCCCTTCCAACCTTACCGTTCTATGATGACTACAACAGGACTGCAGAGAGACTGTTTGCAAAGGCCTGCAGGGACAGGACGAGAGACAACAGTTTCGGAGTAGAGCAGAGCAGATTTAGATTGGATGTTAGGAATAACTTTTGCACCAGGAGGGCAGTGGAACCCTGGCTGGGGAGGTGGTTGGGGCCCATGCCTAGAGATACTGAAGATGAGGCTGGAGAGGGATCTGGGCAACCTGATTTAGTTGAGGATGTCCCTGCTGCCTGCAGAGGGGTTTGACTGGATGAGCTTTGGAGGTCCCTTCCAACCCAGACCCTTCTGTGATTCTATGATTCTTTAAAACACGAACTTCAAGGCACTTCTCCTCCTCACTTAGTTTCCATAAGGTGGTACTAATGTAGGTTAATTATCATCTGTGAAGTAAAGAGACTGGTGGTATAGAGACTATCACCTTTTGAGCTACTGAGGGCAACTTCTAACCTTTGCCTAAGGCTTCAAAACTACTCTTCTGAAGTGGTCAAACCAACACTTGAATTCCATGTTTATATTTTCTGCAGTTGTTCCTCCTGCCTCTTGTGGAAGTCAGTGCAGTTCAGTGTCAACCCCACAGTTATTATTCAGAGTGCTTTTATTCTTCTTTCTAAAAAGCAGGACAAAAATAAGCATTCTCCAAATCTCCCATTCTTGAGACTGTCAGTAAGAACTGTTAAAAGCTGACAAATGGAGTGGGCAGCACCAGGGAGTGTCATGGGCTGAGTTGAATCTGCTATTGTTATCCACACCATGCTGCAGCCATGCCAGCTACAAAAATGAAGGTGCTGGCTGCAGTAAGGCAATCTGGGGATTGAAGTCCAGATTGTAACATGGGAGCCTGCCTGATCCAGTTGCTGCTTCTGAGTGTTTTGGGGTGTTGTCTTTTCCACTGGAATGGTAGCAGGCCAAGGAGGCAAAGGAGAGCAGTTTTCTGGCCTGGACTTTCGGTTCACTTGACGCTGCTTTGTGCCATGCTGCTTCTGCCCACAGGCTAAGGGACTTGTGCATTTTGCACCAAGGTTATCTGATTTTGTTCAGTAAACTCCATTCCATGCATCACTTTTTCTGTCTCAATCCCAAGTTTCTTTTCCCTCACGCCTGTGTTGGGCAAACAGACAGGCAAACCTGCTGGCTGGCTCTAAGGTAGATCAATATTCTTTTGTAATGATCCCTGCAGCTCTAAAAATCACTGCTTGTTTCCAAGAGAAGTGCAGCACTACAGTTTGCAGCTCCCTCAGCCTACAGCATCACTGCTCACATGCTAAGTGTAAGAAATACAGGAAACTTCCTCCATTCAGGAATGCTGCACATCCCGCTCCTGCTCAGCAGTACTGCTCTCAATGTTTCAAACTGAGCCCAAGAATCACAGGCTCCCAGGATGTCAGGGGTTGGAAGAGACCCAAAGAGAGCATCCAGTCCAACCTCCCTGCCAGAGCAGGACCAAACAATCTAGCTCAGGGCACACAGGAACACATCCAGACAGGCCTTGAAAGGCTCCACAGAAGGAGACTCCACAGCCTCTCTGGGCAGCCTGTGCCAGTGCTCTGGGACCCTTCCAGTCAAGAAGTTCTCCCTTGTGTTGAGCTGGAACCTCCTGTGCTGCAGCTTCCATCCATTGCTCCTTGTCCTATCCCAGGCAGCAGCGAGCAGAGTCTGTCCCCCTCCTCCTGACCCCCAGCCCTCAGATAGTTATAAACATTTATTCAATCCCCTCAGTCTTCTGCAGACTAAGCAGCCCCAGGTCCCTCAGCCTCTCCTCATAAGGAAGTGATCCAGTCCCCTCATCCTTGTAGCCCTCTTCTGGACCTCCTTCAGCAGATCCCTGTCCCTCTTAAACTGGGGAGCCCAAAACTGAAGGTAGTATTCAAGACAAATTCTCACCAGGGCAGAGTAGAGGGTGAGGATAACCTCCCTTGATCTGCTGCACACACTCTTCTTAATGCACCCCAGGATCCCATTGGTCCTCCTGTCCACAAGGACACACTGCTGTCCCATGGATGTTATCCACCAGCACTCCCAGGTCCTTTTCCACAGGGCTGCTCTCCAGCAGATCACCTCCCAATCTGCACTGGTGCAGTTTCCTCCTCTCCTGTCCATCAGCAAACACACACTGCACATACAAACTTGAGGAGGTTAAGTTTCCCTAGCAAGATGCAGAACCTTTTCCTAGACTCTTATTTCCTACCTTCTCCTCATTGTAAAACACCTAAGGGAAAAAGAAGTTCTACAGTTCTACTACCTCTGCATACCTACCTGCAGTATTGTTCAGACCTCTGCCCTTTGTGTGGCTCATGCTGTTCCACCTCACTATGAAACCACACTGGAGATTTTGCCTTTGCAGGGCATTGCCCATGCCAGAGCCAAGCACAAACTCACCTTATCCTTGCAGGGCCTCTGGCAGTTCTGCGCAGCGCAGACAGCGTTTTCGTCATCTGACTCTTCTGCTCCTGACCAGTCATACTTAGAGGGAATATCTAGAACCTTCTTCTCTCTTTTCTTCTCTGTGCTCTCTTTTGCCAGCTCCACCTTTGTGACAACTGCCTTCTCTCGCTTCTTTTTCCGCTCCTCTTCCTTTGCCAGTTTCTTTGCCAGCTTGTTCAGCTCCTTTGTCTTATCCATGCTGAGTTTTAGTTTCTTCTTCTTGGGTTTTTCCAGTTTTTTCAGCTCCTTCGATTTTTGCTTCATATCTCCAAAGAACTGTTCTGCTCTCTCCAGCTTCCTTTTTCTCTTCCTCTCAGAAGAGTCTCTCCCTCTCATTTTCAGCGGCTTCTCATCCATGCTGTCATCCTTCACAGAAAAGGTGAAAAAAAGATTAATTTTTCCTAATGCAAATTTCCATACCCTGCAAACCTGTGGTTCAAGGCAGGCACTCACTTCCACTGTCACCCTGCCATGGTAGGAACAAAGCTTGTTCCAACATCATGCTTGTTGCAAATTGGAAAGCAAAAGGAGATCATAGAATGGTAAGGTTGGAAGGGACCTCAAGGATCATCCAGTTCCAACCCCCTGCCATAGGCAGGGACACCTCCCACTAGTACAGCTCACTCAAGGCCTCCTCCAACCTGGCCTTGAACACCTCCAGGGAGGGAGCAGCCACAACCTCCCTGGACAATCTGTGCCAGTGCCTCACTACCCTCACTGTAAAGAACTTCCTCCTAACATCCAGTCTAAAGATCAACTTTATTGTCACATTTTCACCACACCAGGTTAAAAAAAAAAAAATCTGTAGGTTGTATCAATATGATGAATGTAAAATATCTGGTGGAAAAAAGTAAATCATCAGGAATTGTAAGGAAGTTGAATGAGCAATAATTACAACTCTTTTCTGACACTGATTTTTAATAGAAGTTGAGGAGATCAATTGTTTGTTAGATGCTCTTCTTTGTTTTTTATCTTAGGTCAGCCTTGCTGGTAATTACTTTGGAGAGCAAGCAATTGCTATTGTGGAGAGTGCCAAGGAGCAATTGGAGAGTTCTTACAATGCATCACCAAGCAAGAGAAGGAACAGATCCATTATCTGAACAGCTTCCAAACTGACACACGTTGTAAAATATCTTGGTGTCATTAGCAGCTCTTAAATAGCAGATTCAGTTCAGAAGTGAGGCTTAAAAATGGCAAACTGTCACTGCAGGTAACAGTGGCAGAGTCACAAGGATGATTAGAGGACTTGAGCATCTCCTCAATGAAGAGAGACTGAGAGCCCTGGGGCTGTTTAGTCTTGAGAAGAGAAGGCTGAGAGGGGATCTGATCAATGTCTGTAAGTATCTGAGGGGTGGGTGTCAAGTGGAGGGGGCCAAACTCTTTTTGGTGGTGCACAGTAATCAGACAAGGAGCAATAGTTACAAACTTCACCACAGAAGGTTTCAGCTCAACATGAGGAGAAATTTCTTTACAGTGAAGGTGACAGAGCACTGGAACAGGCTGCCCAGAGAGGCTGTGGAGTCTCCTTCTCTGGAGACTTTCAAAATCCACATGGTTGCAAGCCTGTGTGGACTATCCTGGTGATCCTGCTTTTGGCAGGGGAGTTGGACTGGATGATCTCTGCAGGTCCCTTTCAACCTCTGAAGTTCTGTGATTCTGTGATTAATGACTAGAGGGGAATGAAAATACAATGACAATCACAGTAACAAGTCCTCTTTGTACAAACAGGACTGACTCAATTTCAGTTAATCTAGCTACATACTTAAGCATTCAGAATTATTAACAGATTAAGGACATACAATAAGCCAGTGAAGAAAGGTTCTGTCTCCTGTCCACTCCACCCAAATCTACATCAATCCCATGCCAAAACTGTTGCTATTTAATACATATTAAGCTTATGATGTAAATACTTGGGTCAAAACATGGTCAAACAGTACTTCTTTGGAGGCAGGTTCTACTTCATACTACTGTCTTAACTGACAGCTGTTTAGCAGCAGTTTGACTTAGTCATTATGTGAGTATGGCACAAAGAAACTGGGACAGTCCATTAATATGCTCATCTAACCTCACAGTTTGTAGCATGTCACATTCCACCTTATCACAGAATCACAGAATTATTGAGGTTGGAATAGACCTCTCTGACTCTGCCCCTTTACTCTGCTCTCCTCAGACCCCACCTGGAGTCCTGTGTGCAGTTCTGGAGCCCCCAGCACAGGAAGGACGTGGAACTGTTGGAGTGGGTCCAGAGGAGGCCACAAAGATGCTCAGAGGGCTGCAGCAGCTCTGCTATGAGGACAGGCTGAGAGAGTTGGGACTCTGCAGCCTAGAGAAGAGAAGGTTTCCAGGAGACCTTAGAGTAGCCTTCCAGAATCTGAAGGGAGCCTACAGGAAGGCTGGGGAGGGACTATTGACAAAGTCTTGCAATGCCAGGACAAGGGGTTTGAACTGGCACAGAGGAGATTGAAACTGGATGTTAGGAGGAAGTTGTTTGCAGTGAGGGTGGTGAGACACTGGCACAGGTTGCCCAGGGAGGTTGTGGCTGCTCCCTCCCTGGAGGTGTTCAAGGCCAGGTTGGAGGAGGCCTTGAGTGAGCTGTACTAGTGGGAGGTGTCCCTGCCTATGGCAGGGGGTTGGAACTGGATGATCCTTGAGGTCCCTTCCAACCTTACCATTCTATGATTCTATGGTCATCAAGTCCAGCCTATGACCTAACAGCACCACAGTAACTATGTCACTATTATACTACTGTTACGTTACTGTACACCACCAAAAGTTAAGTCAGGAAAGAAGACTTCCTGTGCAGTTCAGCCACCCAAAAAACAATCACATACTCCATAATTACATGTGGTTAAACTGACCCCTAAATGCAGCTGACAGCTAATAAAGGAGGGATTCCAGTACAATTCTTCAACATAAAGAGTTTATCTGCTCTTCCAGCACACTCTCCTCATTCACATGCACCACTGACCCACTGCATGAATGAGGCTAAGTGATCTGGACTAGACCTGAGAGTCAGCAGATAAGTCTGCTCCATTTGTTGTCAGCTGTGCCACGATCAGCACAACCTTACAGTATATTAATAAAAGAAAAAAAAAAATCAATTTCTATATAATTCTGAGGAAGAATGGGATTTTTACTACCTGCAGTACCAAACCAGGTTTTGGTTATTTTGTTGTTTGGTTTTTTGTTTTGTTTTGTTTTCAAAGGGTTCTTTCCCCAGTAACAACACAAGTTCAATGCCACAGCAGTGATCAAGTTTTATACCAGTTAAATAAGGGCAGAATTTTCATCTCTGGAAACATTTCCCACGATTCTTTTGCAGATCACTTTTGATTCCAAGCACAATCAAGCACAGTGTCTTCTTCCCTGATCTCCTGTTTTCTAAAATAAAGTTTGCACACAGAACTGCCTAAGAAAAAACTGCTCTAAATATGGTTCATTGTGGAAGGTTGTGCTAGGCCATGAGTGATCAACAATTGATTTTTTTTTTCCCCTCTCATTATTTTCCTGAATCTACTACTCCCTAGTTGAAATCCAAACACAATCAAATAACTAAGGACTCATCTACCCAAGATTTTATCTTTTAAAAATTCACCAAAATAATGTGCAGGGTTTGGTTTGGGGATTTTTTGGGTTTTTTTTTTTTTGCTTTTGGTGTATTTTTTTTTTGTTGTTGTTGTGGTTTGTTTTGGGCTTTTATGTTTTGGTTGGTTTGGTTTTCTGGTTTTGTTTTTGTCTCTTTTTTTTTTTTAATACTAGAATATGTGTTCCATACCTCCATGACATGAAGGAACCTGTCCTCAGAGGGTGGGTGAGTAGCCTGTAAGATCCTCCATATATGTTGAGTCTCATCCAGTGACACTTCCAGCAGATCTCCTACCATCATTAGATCTTCAAGCTGAGCTTTGGCTCCAGGTGACAGCTCCAAGACAGGGGGCTCCAAACTGCGAGGTACCAGTGGACTCTTCCGAGGCTGCTTCCTTGGAGTGCTAGAACCTTTCAGCCAGGAGCCAAGTCATGTAAGGATAAAAGGAAGAGATCAAAACCAAAAGAAATTACCTTCTTTCAACAACAATAATCTAAGCAGGAAGAAAATATCAAGCAAAAGACATTGGCAAAAAATATCAGACATCAGGAAAGTAACTGCAGTGCAACTCTACTGTGCCTGCTTACAAACAATACATTCTCTCCAGCTAGCAAAATTAACAGTGTAGTAGTTCCCCTCCTTACTGACTACTCATCCCAGGTACTTCTTCAATCTTATCTCAATGGATACAACTGCAAATACCTTGGGAGCAGCTTTTAGAAGCAGATGAATATGCGTGTTCAGCACAGAATGAAGGAGCAGTCCACATGTGTGTCACCACTTCCTCTGATTTAATAGGGATTTCCTCATCACAGAATAAATTGGGCTCCAAGCTGCTAGAAGATTTTACACTGGCATTGTCCTGAAAAAGAGTCAGAGAAAACATGTAACATCTGCATGTGGAAAATACCAACATCAAACTAAATTCTACTAAGACTAGCCAGGTTGCTGACCCTGAAACCCTGATTTGAAGCACCCTGCCAGAAACATCAAGAGCATATGCAAAAGGCACAAGTTATACCCCTACTTAAGCAGAAAATGAACACAGCAACTACAAAGACAGGTAAACAGATTTATAGCTAGTACATGTGTGCAGGTTTGAGGCTAATTGGAATAATTCAGTGGAGAATATTATATTATAGGTTGTGAAAAGCAAACACTGCTGATGTCTACTTCACTCATAGGCTTCCTGAGATGTGTAAGAATAAGAACACAAACATAGATAAGACAGTCTCTTGGTGTCTCTCTGGGAGCTAGTGGATCCTCTCCTCTATGCTGAATAACCTAACTAACCACTCTGCTTCTAACCCCCCCTGGCCAATCCTCCAAAATCATTTTGTGTGGGGGCCAAACCCTGGGGTAAGGTAGAGAGGTGGGAAGAAGGTGGAAGGGTGGTTGGGAGCCCCTCCTGGGGACTCTGATTTCTGGGAGAAGAATTCTGTTTCTGTATTACCTTTAACTTGTATATATCTGTAACCATTCCTGTCTATTGTGTATATATAGAATCATAGAATGGTAAGTTTGGAAGGGACCTCAAGGATCATCTAGTTCCAACCCCCTGCCGTAAGCAGGGACACCTCCCACTAGTACAGGTCACTCAAGGCCTCCTCCAACCTGGCCTTGAACACCTCCAGGGAGGGAGCAGCCACAACCTCCCTGGGTAACCTGTGCCAGTGTCTCACCACCCTCACTGTAAAGAACTTCCTCCTAACATCCATATATATCTAAAACTAATTTGATTAAGTCTGTAACATCCAACACAAATGTATCACAGTATCACAGTATCGCAAGGGTTGGAAGAGACCTCAGAGATCATCAAGTCCAACCCATCACCACAGCCCTCAAGACTAGACCATGGCACTAAGTGCCATGTCCAAACCTGCCTTGAACGCCTCCAGGGACGGTGACTCCACCACCTCCCTGGGCAGCCCATTCCAGTGACAAAATGTGCTCTAGTTGGTGCTTCACAGTAAATGTATTTGCAGCAAGTTGCTTAGAAACAATACTGAAAATATGAATCTGCCTCAGAAAAAGTGACATAGAATCATGGAATGGGCAGGGCTGGAAGAGACTTCCAAAGCCCATCCAGTCCAATGCCCTCTGCACTCAGCAGGGACATCCTCACCTAAATCAGATTACCCAGATCCCTGTCCAGCCTCACCTCAAGTATGTCCAGGGAGGGGCTCCAACCACCTCCCTGAGCAACCTGTTCCAGTATTCCAACAGTCTCATGGAAAAGAGCTTGTTCCTAACATCCAATACAAATCTTCTCTTTTCTAGTCTGAAGCCATTGCCATCATCCTGTCCCTGCAGGCCTTTGCAAACAGTCTCCCTGCAGCCTTCCTGCAGGTCCCTTCAGGTACAAGAAGGTCACTATTAGGTCTCTGAACATGGCCTTTTAAGTTGGTCTCCTTTGAAGCAGATAGAATCACAGAATGGTAAGGTTGGAAGGGACCTCAAGGATCATCTAGTTCCAACCCCCTGCCATAGGCAGGGACACCTCCCACTAGTACAGCTCACTCAAGGCCTCCTCCAACCTGGCCTTGAACACCTCCAGGGAGGGAGCAATGACTAACACAACGACTAAAAAGAATGCACTACTATTCTGTGACAGTGGTACTGCTTTTTTCTATATTTGTATCAAAAGGACATTGCAGAAGTTTTCCAGTGAAATAAACCACTGAAAACATGGAGCTACCTCTACAACTGCCTTTTCTCATGGCAGTTCCTCCCTAGTTAAAATACTGTAGCTGCAGTTACACTGGATGAACTGAATCCCTATAGTAATTTTACAATCTAGTTGTGAGTATTTTCACACACCCAAAACCAGAACAGATATATCTACTTTCTGTGAGAGTTGAAGGAAAAGAAAGTCATGGAAGCAGGTCTGGTACCACGAAATTCCCATAGGACATGCAGCTATCAAACACTAATTTTTTTGCTGCAGAAAACAACTGCTGTAAGAACTCTCTATGTAGACACTTTTATTTAATGATTCATTCTATCTCTGAATGAGGCAGAAAGACAACATTTATCCTCCACACTATCATACATACAAATGCAAGAAGGGTCTCTTTTCCCTGAGCAATAAAAATCACCTTGTGTAAACTCAGACACAGGACACTGGGAAATTCCGAATATAAACAGCACAGAAGTGAGCTGAGATAAAGCTCGCCCCAAAAAAAGACATGGAGCTGTTGGAGCAAGTCCAGAGGAGGCCGCGAAGGTGTTCAGAGGCCTGCAGCAGGTTTGCTATGAGGACAGGCTATGAGAATTTGGGCTCTGCAGCCTGGAAAAGAGAAGGCTTCAAGGAGACCTTGGAGTGACCTTCCAGTATCTGAAGTGGGCTACAGGAGGGCTGGGGAGGGACTACTGACAAGGTCCTGTAATGACAGGACGAGTAAGAATGGGTTTAAACTGGCAGAAGGGAGACGTAAACTGTATGTCAGGAAGTTCCTCACAGTGAGGGTGGTGAGACACTGGCACAGGTTGGCCAGGGAGGTTGTGGATGTTCCTTCCCTGGAGGTGTTCAAGGCCAGGTTGGAAGAGGCCTTGAGTGACCTGTACTAGTGGGAGGTGTCCCTGCCTATGGCAGGGGGTTGGAACTGGATGAGCTTTGAGGTCCCTTCTAACCTAAACCATTCTATGATTCTATAAGTACTTCTGCAATAGGAGCCTGGGCAGAATACAGAGAGATAACTTAAGATATGAAAAATATTCTTCAACTCGATTAATAAAGATGTGTTCTGGATTAAGTGCATGGACAGAAGCCACACAGAGCTACTTACCTTTATGTCATAGCCATATGTTTCCCTGATGTCTTCATCAGAGTCTGTCTCTTCATCATCATAATCCAAAGTCTGCCGTGGGGATGAAGACACACTCCCTATCACTCTGTTAAAGGCTGATTGCTGGAAACTAGTTAAGTGTCCCTAAAAGAGAAGTGCAATGTAGGAGATGAAACAGTAACACCTTCAGACAATGTTATTTAAAGAGCTGAGCTGGTGACAAAGAATTAACAGTGGGGTTTGGGGAATTATAGAGACTATGGACCCTTAGAGATGAAGGATTCATTCACAAGGTCCACAGGAAGAGCAGAGCAAATTCATACATGATGCATCATCATTTATACCCTTGTCATTTAAAGGCATCACTTCACTGAAAAATGTTTATCCTCAGGCCAAAAATGTTTATGATGTATAACTGCCTGGATAGTGGCAGAAAAGCCTTGTTATAGTAAGGTGTGAAGACAAACAGGAAAATACCCAAATAAAAGGTTCTATTACATATTGTTTCCTTGTTTATAAATAATAGTAACTAGAATGATCTAGATACTGCTTTTCAGTACTACCGAATTACAGCCTGTGGTTCCTCTGGAGAGGAAGAGAGGTCAGACATTAGAACACCAGTGTTTGCCTGTAGTCCTCACTGAAATTCACCAGCAAGGAACCAAATGACTGAAAATGACAACCCATGAGAAACGATAAATATCGAAACCTCTAAATATGTCAAGAGGGAAACTGAATTTGGACCCCAAAGCAGCTACTCCTTTACCCATCCTTTAGGTCCTTGACCAGTTGTTACACCTCTGCAGGATGCTTCTAACAAGCACCTTCAACATTTGCTATTGCCTAGAACAGGTCACTCAAGGTCTCATCCAACTTGGCCTTGAACACCTCCAAAGAAGAAGCATTCACAACCTCCTTGGGCATAATGGAACAGGCTCCTGGAGCAGACTGTTACTGGACTAAAGGCAGCCACAGTTTGAGAAGCGCTGAACTAGCTCATGCTGTAATGTCTGATGCTCAGCACTGAACTGCCCAACCCTTGCCCCACACTTCTCCAAGATCCATAGACTCATAGAACGAAAGAGGCTGGAAGGGACCTCCAAAGCTCATCCAGCCCAACCCCCCTGCCAGAGCAGGATCCCCTACAGCAGACCACACAGGAACACATCCAGGCAGGTCTTGAATATCTCCAGAGAGGGAGACTCCACAACCCCCTGTGCAGCCTGTTCCAGTCTTCTGGCACCCTCACAGGGAAAAAATTTTTCCTCATGTTTAAATGAAACTTCCTGTGCCTCAACTTCCACCCAGTGCTCCATGTGCTGTCATTGGGCATCACCCAGCAGAGCCTGGCTCCAGCCTCCTGGCACTCACCTGCACATCTTTATAAACATTGATGAGGTCACCTGTCATGCTCCTCCAAGCAGCACAGCCCCAGCTCCCTAAGGCTCTCCTTCTAAGAGAGGATGCTCCTTCAGCATCTTTGTGGCTCTGTGCTGGACTCTCTGAAGCAGTTCTGTGTCCCTCTTGAACTGGGGGGCCCACAACTGGACACAACATTCCAGATGTGGCCTCACCAGGGCAGAGTAGAGGAGCAGATAAACCTCTCATGACCTACTAACCACAGCCCTTCTAGTACACCCCAGAATGGTATTGACCTTCCTGGTCATTTTGGCACACTGAAGGATAAGCACAGCAAGATGGAAGGTATCCAGAAGCCATCCCTACCTGCAGGTCTGGGTTAGCTGCTGCTTTCTGTAGTTCTGCACTGATAATTTTCTCTGTTTTCTCCCGTGCTGCCTGTTCCACCATTCGCTGGCTGAGCACAGAGAGCTTAGCCAAAGCAGAGGACAGCTCCTCGGTGGCCAAAGCCTGCCGTGCTCGGTCCTGCCAGCTCATGGCGCGCTCTGTCAAGCACTGCAGCGCTTCCCCTTCTGGCAGCCGAACAGGGAGCTTCTGCAGGGACACCAGCAGGGACAGGATGGTCTCCAGCCGCGGCCTTCGAGAGCGCATGCAAAGCGGACACAAGAACTTCACTTCTTTGGCCTGCCAACTCGAGCCTTTCTTCTGGGAAGTCGTCTTGGGCAGGGGCACGCAGCCACTGTGGAACCAGTCCTTGCAGAGCTCACACTGCAGCATGAACCCGCTGGCTGTTTTGCGGCAGATACAGAACTTGACCTCTTCAATCCGATCCACCATGGTCATCTTGGCCAGGTTAGCTGCCCTGAGAGCATGCATGGCTTCGATTTCCTTCTGCTCCCTCTCCTTGAATCCAGCCACCTGCCCAGCAAAGACAAAGAACACTTTGTGACCTTCACAACTAAGAGAAACAGCATTTTATTAGCAACACAGGAAAACAAACCATAGAATCATAGAATGGTAAGGTTGGAAGGGACCTCAAGGATCATCTAGTTCCAACCCCTTGCCATAGGCAGGGACACATCCCACTAGCACAGGTCACTCAAGGCCTCCTCCATCCTGGCCTTGAACACCTCCAGGGAGGGAGTAGCCACAACCTCCCTGGGCAACCTGTTCCCTTGCTGTTGTAACGCTGTGGTTGCATTTACACTACTGTTCACACAGAGAACAGTACTTAGGATGTCCCTGGTACCATGCTGCATGTTCTCATCAAACATACCACCCACATTAAGCAATCTTTCCAGTTAAACTAGCTCAAAATTTAGGAACTGTGTGAGCTAATTAGAACTTTAGTTCCACAACTACTCATTACTCCCCCTGAGTCTGACAAAAGATTCTATGCAAACTTTAGATAACCTTCTCCATATGTACAAAGGTTTTTGAAGTTCCTAAGTAGACCTGTCACAAGAGGCTCTGACTCCAGGAAAGAAGTCAGAACTGGTTCCATCCATTCATCTACATAGGTATCATGGGAGGTTCTCCTCCCCCTCTACTCTGCCCTAGAGAGACCCCTTTTTGAGTACTGCCTTCAGTTTTGGTGTCCCCAGTTTAAGAAGGACAGGGATCTGCTGGAGAAGGTCCAGCAGAGGGCTACGAGGATGATGAGGGTACTGGAGCACTGCCTGATGAGGATAGCCTGAGGGACCTGGGACTGGTTAGTCTGGAGAAGAGAAGATTGAGAGGGGATCTAATAAATGTTTATAACTATCTGAGGGCTGGGGGTCAGGAAAGGGGGGACAGGTTCTGCTCAATTGTTCCCTGGGACAGGACAAGGAGCAATGGATGGAAGCTGCAGCATAGGAGGTTCCACCTCAACACAAGGGAGAACTTCCTTACTGTAAGGGTTCCAGAGCACTGGAACAGGCTTCCCCAGAGAGACCACGAAGTCTCCTCGGGAGCCTTTCAAGGCCTGTCTGGATGCATTCCTGTGTGACCTGAGCTAGATTATATGGTCCTGTTCTGGCAGGGGGGATTGGTCTTGTTGACCTCTTTGGGTTCCTTCCAACCCCTGACATACTGTAATACTGAGACAACACAGCTCAGCATTGTTTGAAAGTTGACTCAGCACAAGGAGCATCTGAGTGACCACATACCCCGTGAAGCAACTTGCACTGCCTCAGTGCCCCAGGCAACTAACTCAAGTACAACAGGCTGTGTGTAAGCCACATTCATGAGAATGCATTTATTTTCTGGTTCCTGGAGAAAGGGCATGCAGATGACAGCAAATTCTTCTCAAGCTGCATCAGTGTCCTTACAGCAACAAATGTGACATTGCCTCCAGCCCAGTTTCTATGACCAAGTACTTACAGCAGTACTCAAGAGCCAACCTAACCAAATATGTACTGTTGAAGGTAGGGTTGCACCTCATCCCACAACATCTTATGGGATTTCAATAAATGTTAGTATTAGATAAGCAGCAAAATACAGTTTTACAAGAACATTTACATTTTACAGGCAGCTCAACACAAACTAAATAGCAGCACTTAATTCCACTGCAATTAAAGCTGAACTAAGCTCTTCTATCAAACACCCTGTTATGAGATACTTATTTCAGAGAGATTAAAGTTCTTCCATAGATTTCTATTAGAGACAGGTTAAAAACAAGCTAAACCCACATACCACATGAAACTACCTTTCACTGCTCCTTACCACAGCTGCAGTGTCCCTGGTCTCCTCCAGCCCATCCTCCAGTTCACTTAGGGATTCCAAGTCAAGATCTTTCTCCTTTTCCTTCTCCATCAATTCCTTCACCCTCTTCCGCCTGTTCTTACTGCTCCCATAAATGCCAATGTCAGTGCGAGGGCTCAGAACCTGTACACAACAAAGAACAAACAGTCAGAGCCATGAGCAGAAAAAAGAGATGAATGATAACATTACAGTGTCAGAGACACATATGAGAACATTTAATAAAGGTATGACAACAGAGTAACCAATGGTCAGCAATCTACCACCTTTCATATCTGTCAATTAGTGGAGGAAGAGGAGTAATAAAGAGAAAAGGATGTTAAGTATTTCATACATGGGGGGTTTGCACCACAGTGATGTGAAAAGGACAACTTGAAAACCACTATTTTCTGTATTGAATTTCAAAAACCTATCCAGAGGAAGCTCTCATACATTGAACAGTGTAGTGTTCCAGTTAGTTAAGTATCCATACTTTGAGGATTCACCTCAGGTAGCTTTCATAAACTGAAAGCCTAAATGATCTGCTATTTGCTATTCCCATCAGCAATTTACTGGTTGAAACAAAACTAAATAAAACATGCTACAAAAGCACTTTCAAACACAACAAAATGCATTCTAAGGAATCATAGTTGAAAATTATACTTCAATATAAAAAAAAAAAAAAAAAATCTAGCTCATTAAATTCAGTATAGGAAAATTCAAACTGATACATTCAGGACAACAGTTGAATGCAAAACCAGGACAGCAAGTTCTCCACGGGACAGCAATGTGCCCTTGTGGCCAAGAGGGTCAATGCGATCCTGGGGTGCATGAAGAGAAGTGTGTTCAGCAGGTCTAGGGAGGTTCTTCTCCTGCTCTGCTCTGTCCTGGTGAGATCACACCTGGAATACTGTGTCCAGTTTGGTATTCTTCAGTTCAAGAGAGACAGGGTCCTGCTGGAGAGAGTCCAACAAAGAGCCATGAAGATGCCTGGGGGACTTGAGCATCTCCCCTAGGAAGACAGACTGAACGCCCTGGGACTCTTCAGCCTTGAGAAGAGAAGGCTGAGAGGGGATCTGATCAATGTCTGTAAGTATCTGAGGGGTGGGTGTCAAGTGGAGGGGCCCAAGCTCTTTTTGGTGGTGCACAGCAACAAGACAAGGAGCAATGGATACAAACTGGAACACACAAGGTTTCACCTCAACATGAAGAGAAACTTCTTTACAGTCAATGTGACAGAGCACTTGAACAGGCTGCCCAGCTGCCCAGAGAGGCTGTGGAGTCTCCTTCACTGGAGACTTTCAAGGCCAACCTTGATGCATTCCCATGTTGACTCCCCTGGTGATCCTGCTTTTGGCAGAGGTTGGACTGGATGATCTCTGGATGTCCCTTCCAACCTCTAAAGTTCTGTGATTCTATGGTTAATGACTAGTTAGGAATGAAAACACAACAAAAATATTTGGACACCCTGTGCCTTATAAACCAAACGAACAATGTTGTTCCAACAGGGGCATATCCCACTGGGAAACATTAACAGCATCCCCTGGGAGACACAACATACAGTGACTGCACTTCCCATGGCACTGGGGAAAACCATAGGGAAAGGATTCTGCCTGGGTTTGGATGTCACCCTAAAGTGAAGACAAGTCACAAAGAATAGTACTGAGACTACAAAAACAGTAGCTTACAAGAAAGCCTTGACAGAACCGGGGCTGTTTTCCTTAGAAAAGGAAAGCTTGGCAAGTGGTGTGGGAATCCTATCCTGAACAGAAAGATCACCTTATGAACATGGTGATTACACTAAAAACATGTCACAACAAAGACAAGGTTCTACTAAAGGACAGCCTGATGAGTCAGCTCTGCTCACCAAGATAACAATTGTCCAGGGGTGTGCTGGATGGCCAAGAAAGGCAGAGGTCACTGGGCACCAGCCCCTGTAAGCCCACTGGGAGGCACCTGGAAGTCACAGGTGCATTGTAATGTGACACAGATGTGGGCCAGGTGGATCTACAATGAATGAATCAGAAACAATACAAAACCCCTGAGTTATGCCAGCTGAAGGGGCAACCATCACCTGGGACATCATAAGCTGTAAGAATGGAACCCAGGACATCATAAGCTGGAGGAACATCAGCTAGAGTGACAGCAGAACACCATCTCCAGCAACCCAGGAGCACCTCTCCCCAACCCTACCACCGAAGAAGGACCTTGAGGTGGTAATTATCAATTATTTCTCCACCTTTCTTGATCTCTCTTCTCCTTTCTCTTTCTCTCTCCCCCTCTTTACTTTTCCTTCTGCTCCTGTTTTGTTTGTAAGCAATAGATACATGGCCTCATTTGTGTCTTACTTTCACTCCGGGCAATGTTCAGAAGAACTGCATCTCCCTCCCAACTTCTGGATGGAGATAAGCAGCTAGGATAAACCTTCAGACAAGTGATTTTTGTTATGACAATGACTACATCCATTGAAACAAACAGCAGCAGACTTCAAAGCTGTTCAACTATAAGCAAAATTATCTGTTTTCTAACAATTCAAAAAGTGAAACAAGGTAAGCATCCATCAATTGAAGGCATCTATGGCCACTTCAGGTCTACAGTTCTACACTTAAGACAATTAAAAAAAAAAAGAAATCTCTTTTTCTTGCCCAAAAAAGGAGAGTTTCCATCCCTTTTTTCAAAATTAACAGATGAAGGTGATCTCTATATAAACCAAGACTAACCAAGTAGACTGGAGAAAAAAAATCTTATGAGGATAGGCTGATGAAGCTGCAGTTGTTTAGCCTGGAGAAGACTCAGGGACCACCTCATCACGCTCTACAACTACCTGAAGGGAAGTTGTAGTCAGGTGAGGGTCAGGTTCTGCTCCCAAGCAACTTGTGCCAAGAGCAGAGGGTGTGGTCTGAAGCTGTGCCAGGAGAGATTTAGGTTGGATGTTAGGAAGCACTTCCTGATGGAAAAGGGGAATGAGACACAGGAATGGACTGCCCAGGGAGGTGGTGGAGTCACTGTCCTTGGAGGTGTTCAAGGAAAGATTGGATGTGGCACTCAGAGCCATAGTCTGGTCAATGTGGTAGTGTTAGGTCATAGGCTGGACTTGATGTTCATCTCAGAGGTCCATTCCAGCCTCAATAATTCTGTGACTTTTTGCCTTTTTTAATTCTTTTCAAACAAAAACAGCTAAAGTGTTGTTCTATTATCAAAAGGAGCTGTAATCTACTGTAACTGAGCCAGCTCTTCCCTCCAGACTGCAGAGGGCCACCAAGATCAGTTTCTGAAGGCTGACACAAGAGCTACTATTGCTCACCTGCAACAGACTGTAACTTGAGTTCTTCTTCAAGAAGGTCCTTCCGGTGCGCTCTCTCCAGGCACGTGCGGCAGCCACCTGTGACTCCAGCTGCGGGAGGGCATCCAGGCGCACCGGGATCGGGCGGCCCTTGGCAGACAAGCTCTCCAGTTGCTCCAGGTAGGCATAATTGTTCCCATTCTGGGGTGAAAGAAATGTTAACAAGTTGGTGCTCCCAGCATTCCGTCAGTGGCCAGCTCTCTGTTCTGTCAGTGCTTAAAGTGGAGTCCCACGGAAAGGAAAGGACTGCAAAGTTTCAGGCTGAGGGAGTTTCCAAAACTACCTCATGTAGTTTTTACTGTCACATCATTCTGGCCTGGCCAGCTGGCTTAGGGAACAAGACATCATTCCATTTCGAGTTTGTCTGAAATTCTGTCTGCTTAGCCAGCAAGGTACTGCACCTGACAGCTGTACAAGGGCTTGGGAAAGCAGCTGGGATTCTCACTGTAGTTCCCAGCAAATAACTCATATAAGAACAACAGTTCAGTCCAGTGATCAACAACCAGAAACACCACAGACAGCACAGCCCTCTCAGATCAAGATGACAAGGTAGATGGATCCTGGTTGGCAGTGCCTGAACTAATGTTCTAATTTTACCTACTTCAGACAGAAAACTCTGGCCATCGGTGCCATTAAATATTATACCATCAGGGGGAAAAAAAACAAACCAAAACAAAAAAATCCCAACAAATAAAACCAAAACACCCAATTAAAAAACAAAAATCCATAACCAGCTCTAAAACTGAAGTCCTGTGAGCAGAACATCCTCTGCTGCAGCTAAGTATTTTCACTGACAGTATGCAGAACAGTTTTGATATCAAAACCCCTCTGAGAGTAACATTCATATCATGATGAATTTGCCAGTTTTTACATGCCCCAGGAAATGCATCAATAGGAAGTGGAACAGAAATTGCATAGTCAATATGGAAACAGCAGCACAAAAGGAAAAAGAAATTCAAGCAGGTGAACCTTGGTAAGCAAAATGAACAGCTACAGCACAGCTTCCCTTCAGGTCACTTTTGGGAGTAGGAGCTAGGAATGATAAACCTGTTTAAACAAAATAATGCAAGCAGAAGATTCCAGCCCCTGCTGTATCCCCTACCTGAATGGCCTCCACCTTGGCTGTCCAGTCTCTAGCCCGCTGCAGGGCTTCTTTCAGTGCCAGCACATTGGGCAGGTAAGCAGGGATGTTCTTTGCTTCATTCACGATGCCCTCCAGAGCCATCATACTTTGGCGTGGTCTAGAGTAAGAAAAACCCAATTCCAGCCTTCTCTCAAAATGCCAGTCAACTGAAGTCATAAATTTGACAGGCTGGTGAGGTAACTTCATCACTACACTGGAGTACACCAGGGCTCTATTCTTGGAGGCTTCTACTGGCTACCAGAGTAGATGTAAGAAACCCAGTGGGCTTTGCACAATCAAGTTTAAAATGGCACAGCATCTGAACCTCTCAATATGGATGGAACTGTCTTGTGTAGTACATTTGGTATTTTTTGTAGAGGGCAAAGAACAGCAAAGACAGCAGCAACACACAGCCTACTGCCACTGTGAAACATTACAGGGAATCGACTCTTCTGCAACTCAAATCCAACTCCTCAGCAATCACACTGCTGGGACGTAAAAGAATAACCAAACCGAAATGCACTACAGCCTCAAAGTCTCTACTTTTTCACTCTGGTTCTCAAAAGAAGCAAAGAATCCTTGAGAGTTATGTCCTAGAAGAGCAATTTGGAAAGGAACACTCACCTGGCCTGCAGGCAGACCTTGGCCTTCTCTTCCCACCTCTCCGAAACTGTAAGCAGCTCCTGCAGCTCAGCCATGGCCTTCTCTACAGCATGGTGTGGTGCCAAGCCCACACCCGAGTCAATCAGCTTCTTCATCACATCCAGGGTGACCCTCTGGGGATCCAAGAGGGTAGACCTCACCTCATCCAGCCACCTTGCCTGCTGCAGTTCTTGTTTCAGCCTTGGCAGTTCAGGAAGTTCTACATAAAGGCCAGAGCCCATATCTATCAATTCCTGCAGCTTGGACGAGTCTGGGATCTCATCCATCATCGCTTCTTGAGCACGCTCGTGGAATTCTTCCACATCATCAAGCAGATTCTAAAGTAACATACAGTGCATTCAATTAAGAAGAATTCCTCATAGCAGCAGAAGGGGAAGGTGACTTAGCCAGCTGTGAATTTTTATGTGATCATCAGATAATCAGTCGGAGCCCCTAGGCACAACCCCAGCCAGCTGTCACAAGCCAGCAAGGCTGACACGTTAAGTAACAGACCACCTAAGCTCACTTGGTGGCCTCATGTTTCATACACCAGGCATATTAGTTGCATCAGACTCTGCACCTAAAATATTACAACTGCAACTGATTCCAACAAAATAGAGTATTAAGCACTTCCCAGTCAACATTAATAATAAAATAGCAGGGGGGAGACTTCTGCAGAGAGATGATCCTTCCAATCCAGTGTCAGAGGCATTACAGCAGTGGTGGTAATGTCCAACAGCATAAAACATGCTGAGGAGAAAGAATGAGCCAGAGCTGTATGAACAGAAGACACCATTACAATAGTGATGCTCAAGCAGGCCTACCACTGAACACAAAGGAATGAAAATGCAAAGCCCTCTAATCAAAGACAACAATTTCAGAGAAATTCAAGTGCATTACTGCAGTTGTCCTTATCCTCTTACTTTGACACTGTAATCAACAAATAACAAATAAAAAGCCAAGACAGCAAACAGTCAGGAAAGAATCTCTGCAGGAGATTCATTCAAGGGCATTCAACAAGCATACTTCACTGATTCACTGGTGAGTCTCTTACAAAGAGAAGCATTTCTGCTAGCAAGTCAATGGTACAATGAGGAGTCAAGCAAGTACTTCCTAACTCTTAGCTTACTCCTCTTCTTGTCTGATGCTGGTTTTCATGACTGACAGGAAAGCAGAGGGCACTCACAAAAAAAAAAAACCAAGATCCACATCACAAAAATTTTGATTTAGGGAACATGTGCTGAATGTGGCATAGTGACAACAGGGAAATATTACACTTTAACAATAACAATGCCTTTTGTGTTGGAAAACACTCATCATTCAACATGACAACTGTTTTGCAGTTCATTATGATGGATAACTGCATTCAAACCCCAGGCTGGAAGTTACTGAGTGCTTAGGCAGAAATGATTGCTACCTAACTTCATTCAGAAACTAGAAGACTGCAGTCTGTAACTAGCAGAATGAAGGCAAGAGAAAGAGCCCAGGCAGGAGAACACCAATTCAGATTGTTGAGTCTATTGCATGCTTTTTATGTAGATGACAGCATCTACAAAATTATGTCTTAATTAGGGTAGGTTTTAAATAAATCAGAAGCAAAAAACTCCTTGGATAACACTCCTACAGGTCTATTAGCAGACATAAATAGATGATGATAAAGTATCATGAGTAAGTATTAGTAAATATTTACAGCTTGTATGTGGAAGATAGCGTGGGAAATCATCCTATCATCCCAGGCCAGTAGTATACTTTCCACTATTAGCTGCTGGGAAACACAATGAAGAACAAATTTACCCTTCAAAGATTGGCATCAACAGATCTGGAAAAATTTGCACTATGGAGTCTTATTCTAGTTTTCTGAAGGTACTTTTCTGCAGCAAATATATGCCAGTACCATCAAGACTGGTTGGATGCCAACACTCTGCGCTGGGTTAGGAACTGGCTGGAGGGCCGAGCCCAGAGAGTGGTGGTGAATGGTGCCACATGCAGCTGGAGGCCGGGCACTAGCGGTGTGCTCCAGGGATCAGTGCTGGGCCCCATCCTCTGTAACATCTTCAGTGATGATCTGGACGAGGGCATCGAGTCAGTCACCAGCAAATTTGCAGCTGACACCAAGCTGGGGGCTGATGTTGCTGGGTTGGAGGGCAGAAGGGCTCTGCAGCGGGACCTCGACCGCCTGCACAGATGGGCAGAGTCCAAGGGGATGGAGCTCAACAAATCCAAGTGCCAGGTGCTGCACTTTGGCCACAACAACCCCATGCAGAGCTACAGGCTGGGGTGGGAGTGGCTGGAGAGCAGCCAAACAGAAAGGGATCTGGGGGTGCTGATTGACACCCGCCTGAACATGAGCCAGCAGTGTGCCCAGGTGGCCAAGAAGGCCAATGGCATCCTGGCCTGCATCAGCAAGAGTGTGGCCAGCAGGAGCAGGGAGCTCATTCTCCCCCTGGACTCTGCACTGCTTAGGCCACACCTTGAGTCCTGTGTCCAGTTCTGGGCCCCTCAGTTTAAGAAGGACATTGAGGTGCTTGAGCGTGTCCAGAGAAGGGCAACGAGGCTGGGGAGAGGCCTCGAGCACAGCCCTATGGAGAGAGGCTGAGGGAGCTGGGATTGGTTAGCCTGCAGAAGAGGAGGCTCAGGGGAGACCTTGCTGTCTACAGCTACCTGAAGGGCAGTTGTAGCCAGGAGGAGGTTGCTTTCTTCTCTCAGGCAAGCAGCACCAGAACAAGAGGACACAGTCTGAAGCTGTGGGAGAGGAAGTTTAGGCTGGAGGTGAGGAGAAAGTTGTTGCCTGAGAGAGTCATTGACTGCTGGAATGGGCTGCCCAGGGAGGTGGTGGAGTCACCATCCCTGGAGGTGTTCAAGGCAGGTTTGGACATGGCACTTGGTGCCATGGTCTGGTCTTGAGGGCTATGGTGTATCGGGTTGGACTTGATAAGCTTTGAAGTCTCTTCCAACCTTGGTGATACTGTGAAGACCAGAAGGAAGCCCAGCACAAAGTCTCTGTGACACCAATGCTGAAGTGCCATAGAAGATTTAACACAAAATTGATGAATGCAGAAGGACTTCACCAACCCTAGCAAACAACGAGGGAAAAGAGGCCTTCTCAAACCAAGCTATATTTGGTTACGTAGCCAAAGAAACACTTAAGGGAGCATTTAGAATTTGAGGTCTTCAATCCAGCACTACATTCTCTATCAACAGAGAACATTTGTGTTAAGAAGTGGTTAATATACACCTCGAAAATCATTTCTCAAGGTGAAAAATCCTTATTAAGGATGATTCTTGAATGAGTGTTCTAGAAACTTGTTAACAGGCAACAAAAGTCTAACATTTCATCATCAGTGACAGAGAAACAAATTAAGACTGCTGCTAAAAACACTTGACACAGCCTGTCAGCATGATAAACAGGAACAGCAGCCAGGACAATCAGTGTCATCTGGATCACTTATTAGACTAGATTTATTCAAAGACAGGTGCAAAGATCTATATGAAGGACAAGAAATGCAAGCCATGAATATAAATTAAGAAAGCAAGGTTGAGAAGTATTCACAGACTGTCAGGGGTTGGAAGGGATCTTGAAAGCTCATCCAGTCCAAACCCCCTGCCAGAGCAGGATCACCTACAGCAGATCACACAGGAATGTGTCCAGGAGGGTTTGCAGAATCTCCAGAGGGAGACTCCACAACCCCTGGGGAGCCTCTTCCAGTGTTCTGTCACCCTCACAGAGAAAAAAAAAAATCTTTCTCAATTTACATGAAATTTCCTACGCCTCAGCTTCCATCCACTGCCCCTTGTCCTGTCATCAGGTATCACCCAGCAGAGCCTGGCTCCAGCCTCCTGGCACTTACCCTGCACACACTGGTAAACATTGATGAGGCCACCTCTCAGGCTCCACTTTTCCAAGCTAAACAGCCCCAGTTCGCTCAGGCTCTCCTTGTATCAGAGTTGTTCCATTCCCTTCGGCATCTTTGTGGCTCTGTGCTGGATGCTCTCCAGCAGTTTTATGTCCCTCTTGAACTGAGGGGCCCAGAACTGGACACTCTACTCCAGATGTGGCCTCACCAGGTCAGAGAAGAGGGACAGGAGAATCTCTCTCTATTTACTAGCCACAGCCATACTAATATACCCCAGAATGACATTGTTCCTCCTGGCCACCAGAGCACATTGCTGGCTCATGGTAAAACTCCCATCCAATAGGACCCCCAGATCCTTTTCCCCTTTGCTACTTTCCAACAGCTCAGTCCCCAACCTATCCTGATTCCTGGGGTTGTTCTTTCCCAGGTGCCAGACTCTCCCCTTGCCCTTGCTGAATTTCACTCAGTTTCTCCCTGCCCAGCCCTCCAGCCTGTCCCAGTCTGGCTGAATGGCAGCACAGCCTTCTGCTGTGGCAGCCACTCCTCCCAGCTTGGTGTCATCAGCAAACTTGCTGACAGCGCACTCTGTGCCCTCGGCCAGGTCATTGATAAATACATTGAACAGAACTGGTCCCAGTACTGACCCCTGGGGGACTCCATCAGTTACAGGCCTCCAACTAGACTCCATCCCATTGACCCAAAAACCCTCTGGCTCCTTTTCTTCGACTAGTTCCCAATCCACCTCACTACCTGATCATCCAGACCACACTGCCTCAGTTTAGCCAGCAGGATGCTGTGGGAGACAAGTGTCAAATGTGACAAGTGCCCGTGTGGTACTGCTTTCATTCTCCTCTACAGGAGCACAGCAATATACCCTTCAGAAGTGTCTATGAAAACACATAAGGGCTAGAATGTAACCAGAAATTCCACCACTAAAGACAGCATTAATCATGCTGGCATAAGAATGATTGCTTCAGAGAAGTAAAACTGGGCCATCTGGCCAGTGATGGGGGTAGAATCTCAGTTTACCTAGAGTGAGACAAGCAGATCTGATGATGCCCACTGCAACAAGCACCTGAAGAAGTGTACACACAACCACATGAAGTGCTCTGCTCATTCACCTAAACGCAGCCTGTCACTGACTGCTACACAAAGGCTGCCATACCCTTTTAAAATGGCAGCAGATGCCAGGAGAAATACTTTAGAGCACCTGAGAAAGCAACAGATATCCACACCCTCATGGCTCTACATGTTCAGCTGCTGTGCACAGAAGAGATGCACTTGCAAAGCAGCAGGAAATATATGTAGTCATTCTCTTATGGACAGGGAGCAAAACTTCAACAGCAGCAAGATTATCCACTGGGATGAAGCAGGATGACATTGAGTTAGATGTATCCAGGGTCTTTTACTTCCTTTCCTGAGGCCACAGGAAAGGACCTGCATGCTTTATATTGAATGCCACAAAGGAAACATCCCCTTCAAGCAATCTCAGCCAGTGAGGGACTGATTCTTAAAGGAAAAAGACTTTCATCCTCTACACCAGGCAACTTTATCTGCTAAGAAACACCCACTCCAACAAAGAGAAGCCAACCAACCCCAAAGCAAAAAGAATGGCATTATCCAAGGAGCAGGTGCAAGCTTACCTTTACTTGTCGGGCCTGGCTGATAATGCAAGGCAAGCTAAACAACTGCTGCACAAATGCTTTAAGCTCCTCCATAGTCAGCTTGGTCCGTGTCCTTCCGCTGTCTTGGCTCTGTCTGCTGTGCGAATGGACATAATCACCAATATTAGCTGAGATGATGACCCCTAGAATTACTCCAAGTGACAGAAAGTTGTCAAGGTTTATGAGAAGCTAACAACAACAAAAATAATTTATTGCTTGAGAACTCAAAAAACCCCAAACTCTCCAAAATCTTGAAAACTAAATCTAGTGTCATTCTTCTAAGCATCTTCAACATAATTTACCTACTCTTCAGAGGTAGGAGTGGCTACATGACTTAAGAAAAAACCAAACAAAACAAAAGCTTTCTCAAAGCTCCATTTTGTAACATTGCTGTTTAGCATACAACAGGTCTCAGGTGTATACACAAGTCACAGGCTTCACTCCATGATCTTTCAGTTTTAGATCAGATGCACCACTATACGCTGTTAAATGTTTCTACCTTTTGTGCTGCTTTGGATGATGCTGGAAACACACCAAATAATTAACTGAAGGCAATTCTGTTATAAGAAGGTTGACACTCCCAACAGCAGGAGAAGGAGGAAGCTGCAACAGACCACAACCACCTAGGAGCCACTAAAATAATTAAACTTCACTAGGAATAAAGCAATGCAACCCCTGTAACACTGCTTCCTCCAGACTAGTCTGAAATGATCAGGCCTCTGGTAGTGGGATCCTATGATGAAAATCAAACAGGAGAGCTTTCTTTCTTCTTACAACACAGTCAAAATCTACTTTATAATAGCTTCTCATTTCCATCAAGTATAATCATAGAATGGCAAGGTTGGAAGTGACCTCAAGGATCACCTAGTTCCAGCCCCCTGACATAGGCAGGGACACCTCCCACTACTACAGGTCATTCAAGGCCTTGTCCAACCTGGCCTTGAACACCTCCAGGGAGGGAGCAGCCCCAACCTCCCTGGGCAACCTGTTCCAGTGTCACACCACCCTCACTGGAAAGAACTTCCTCCTGACATCTAGTAATACTTGGGTCTGAGGTGTAACTCTAACACTTCAATGCTCAAGTTCAAGCAGCTATGGTATGTGTTACCTTCTGTATACCAAAGCTCCATATTATAATTAACAAAGTATTTACTTCTACCTCCTGCTTTGAAAAATCTGAAAGTTACACACAAAAACTACACGAGGGGGTAAAAAACAAACCAACAAGATAAAGCACCCAAACCACACAGGCCAAAGGCCTACAAAACACCACCACACTGACTACAAAACCAAATCTCAGCGGAAATGCAAGCTATGAAGTCTGTCATACAACCAGTGGCACATGAATTACGGTCAAATGATCACAGAATCACTCAATCGTTTCACAGAACCATACAATGGTTTAGGTTGGAAGAGACCTCAAGGATCATCCAGTTCCAACCTCCTGCCACAGGCAGGGACACCTCCCACTAGCACAGGTCACTCAAAGCCTCACCAAACTTGGCCTTCAACACCTCCAGGGAGGGAGCAGCCACAACCTCCCTGGGCAACCTGTGCCACTGCCTCACCACTCTCACTGNTCTAAGGTCTCCTGGAAGCCTTCTCTTCTCCAGGATGCAGAGCCCCAACTCTTTCAGCCTGTCCTGACAGGAGAACCACTGCAACAATCTGAGCATCTTTGTGGCCTCCTCTGGACCCACTCCAACAGCTCCATGTTGTTCCTGTGCTGAGGGCTCCAGAACTGCACACAGGACTCCAGGTGGGGTCTGAGGAGAGCAGAGCAAAGGGGCAGAATCCCCTCCCTTGCCCTGCTGGTCACGCTGCTCTTGCTGCAGCCCAGCACACGGTTGCTGTCTGGGCTGCACTCACACTGCAGCCTCATGTTGAGCTGGAAAAGACCTCCCAGGTCAGAGTCCAACCATCAAAACCACTATGACCTTAAACCATGCCCTGCCATGTCTACAGGTTTTCTGAACACCTCCAGGGACAGTGATTCCATTGTCTCCCTGGGCAGCCTGTTCCAACACCTGATCACTCTTTTGTAAAGAATTTTATCCTAATACAAATCTATACCTCCCTTGAGGCCACTTCCCCTCATTCTGTCACTTGATACCAGGGAGAAGAGACCACTGCAACCTTGTTTCAAGTACTTGTAAGGAGCAGTAAAGTCTCCACTTAGCCTCCTCTCTTCCAGACTAAATAATCACGGTTCCTTCAGCCTCTCCTCGTAAGACTTACTCTCCAACTCCTTCACCAGCTTCACTGCCCGTCTTATTTTCTATGGAATTTTCATTCAGTGCACAGAAGGAAGCATATGTTGCTGAAGGCTCCTAACAGCAAAACAAGGGAATGCATGCAACAGACTGCCGAGCTAGGGCCAAGGGAGCAAGCGACAGCCACAGGCACAGCAGGCAGCAGAGAGAACCATAGGAGGCTGAGCTGCCAGAAGCCACTGAGCCTAGTCACTGCTTTTCAACCACACATCATTGCCTCCCATGGTCCTTCCCAGGAACTGAAAGACTGGTTTAAACTGGATTGGTTTTGCTCTGATCCCCAAAATCCTTTTGTCCCACTCAAGGCTGGCAAGAGGCTTTCCTGTTGCACGTTCCAGTAACTCCACCACCACCACCACACATTCTGCAGCTTGACACAGCTGGCAACATTTTCAGTGTTTTCGAAAAGTGCTGTACCAGAAGATAAAATTGCACTTGCCCCACCAACCTTAAATTGGTATTTCCTACTTCTCAAGCATCATGCTTTGCAATCCCATGTTTCAACAGATTTTCTTTCCATAGCTTTAGGTTATGTGCTTAGCCATGTTATGTAAAATAACACTGATATCAAGACTCACATCTATTACATGGTTTTCCTACAGCTGCCTTTCCTGTAAGCAATCAAACACTTCTTGCATTTCAGAAGAGTCAGTTGACAGTAGCATGTTTAACATATTTCAAACAAGTCCATTTTTTTGGCCCTTTGTGCAACTGTGACTCCCTCACCTCCCAGTGAGTCACAGCATTACAGACAGGAAGCACTGAAAACACTAGCAGAGGGAGACTTCAAGATTCTGACATCTCATGGTCTAGTCAAGTAACAACACAGACAAGGTGCAACTGTGGAACAACTGCCTTGTCCTACCTGTGTTTCTGCTTTTTGCTCAGAAGCAGCTGTGCTACAGAAGCACAGGTCTCTGCTTCTTTCACAGCATCTCTGAGCCTGCGGAACAAATCATTCTCTGGATACTTCCTGTCTTCAGCATCCTCCAACATTACTCTCAGCTCAATCACATCTGTAATAACAGCACATAAATCATTTGCATGCAAACCTAAAAGAGATTTCAGATTGCTTCAAAAGTCTTCAATCTAGCTTCCAACAATCTAGTCCCATTTGAAACTCACAAGGAGGAGCTGCATTATATTCTCAGACCAGCTAACCTCTTTTTCCCCATTAAACAATACATGATGTTTCTCTCATTAATTGAGAACACAGAACAAATGCAGGCTTTTCAGAGCATCCTACTATGAAATGATAGAAGTCTGACCTTTCTTGTGGTTGAGATTGGCAGACAGAGCCTCCGTAACTCTACTGACCCAAGTGTCATAAGACTGTGCTCTAACTTTCACTCCGTACAGCAAGGAAGGAAGGTCTTCTAGTGGGTATCGGTACCTGGAGACAGGGAAAGAAAATACAGAGAGAGTATTAGAAGCCATGCAAAAGCCAGCAGACTGCTTAGATTGATTTTTTTTCCAGCCACAACAAAAGACAGAACGTGTGTAATACCTGCTGCCTTGGAAGCAAAAAAACAAGCAAAGAGGATGAAAACACTCCTTAAGAGTGAATTGTGGCCAAATGCTGCATTTGGTCACTGGTTTCCAGCAAACTATTGGATACAGAAGAAAAGTGAGAGGGAGGGGTTAAAATTCTGTGTACCTTAGACACTTCTTCTGCATGGGACATGGACATAAATCAGATGGATGGTATAAGCATACCAGACGCTCAGGATTACAGGAACATGTAAGAGCTGACAAGAAGCACGTGGTTCTGCAAGCTGCACACTGACGCTCATCGTCTGGAACCAGTTCAAACACCTCTTCTTCAGACATCAACACTCCCTAAGGAGAGAAAAAGTCAGACTTGCTAAAGTAACTCTAACTCAGGTGAGAGCAGGGCGAAGCAAAAGCCCTTTTGCAAGCAGAGTAAGAGCAGTCTTATTGCTCACCATCTGCACAACAGACTCCCTCAGCCGTGTTTCTTCCTCTATCATGAGAGTCATCTCCTTGCAGACCATGGCAGCCAGCCCAACGTCCAGGCACTCTGGATCTGCAGCCATCTTGAAGATCAGCTCTTCATGGGAGAAGACACAGTGACGGCCCAGCCTTCGGTAGTGACTCACGCACTGGCGTCCGATGGGGAGCTACAAAACAAAGGCAGCTATCACCCTGGGAAAAAACTCCCACTGCCCTGCCTTTGACAAGGCTGGGAAAAGACCAAGATTGAGAGAGTTGCATTGTATGGGACAGAGCCAACGATAACAGCCCTCAGTCATAAGTTTAAGTTTTTTCCAAAGCTCTTTTTAATTTGAGTGGAAAGAAACTATCACCAGAAAGAAGTCATCCGGTTCTACGCTGAAGTGAATGCACTGTCCTCCAGACATCACCATGCTTGGACAGACACATAAGATTCCTGGATTTAACTAAAGTTTGTATCACTCTTTCTGTGCCTTTTAAAGCAAAGGAAGCTTCACATGGTTGCTCTAAATCTTGCAGTTTTTTAGAGGCTACACACAGATTACATCATAAGCACAGGAGGGGAAAAAAAGTGACATACTGTCAACCCTGCAGACAATTTTTCTGGCAAATGAAAAACATTACTTGATTTAGGACTAAAAGTTTCTATTTGAAAGTAGCAGAAATGAAGTTAAGAGTTAGGTAAATTACAGGTGAGGTCATAGCTTGCAGTTGTAAGCCCTAGAGAGTGACAGGACACACTTGATGACTTCCTGAAGAATTCCCATAAGCTATGCTCACATGTGGTATGACCACAGCTGTTCAGGACATGAACCTCTATCCAGAAGTTCTCCTCAGCCTCTACTCTGCCCTAACTGAAGCCACACCTGGAACACTGCATCCAGTTCTGGGCTCCCCAGTTCAAGAGGGACAGGGATATGCTAGAGAGTCCAAGGGAGGGCCACAAGGATGCTGAATGGACTGCAGCACTGCCTGAAGGGGAGAGGCTGAGAGCCCTGGGACTGCTTAGTCTGGAGAGAAGACTGAGAGGGGATCTGAGCAATGTCTCTAAATAGCTGAGAGCTGGGGGTCAGGAAGGAAAGGACAAGGACAGCCTCTGCTCACTTGTGCCCTGGCACAGGACAAGGGGCTAGGGATGAAAACTACAGCACAAAAAGTTCCACCTCAACACAAGGAAGAACTTCTTGACTGTAAAGGTCCCAGAGCACAGGCACAGGCTGCCCAGAGGGGTTGTGGAGTCTCCTCTGGAGCCTTTCCAGCCCTGTCTGGAAGTGTTCCTGTGCAACCTGCACTAGATTCTCTGGTCCAGGTCTGGCAGGGAGGGTTGGACTGGAAGATCTCCAGAGGTCCTTTCCAACCCCTTTACACGATCCCAGGATGTGTTACCTCTATCAAATTCAGACAGAGGCACCACAGAAACACTAGCTAAAGGTAATGAAAGATGTCACTTTCTTGCTAGAGCAATACTTAAAAAGGAAGACCAAATGCCAAAGTCCCAGAGTGAGGCTGCTGAAAATAATGGTCTCATGGAAATTGTTTTATGGAACAATTTTATGCTGACTGGAGAAGGGCAAACATAACACCCATCTTCAAGAAGGGAAAAAAGGATGACCCTGGAAACTACAGAGCAGTCAGCCTCACCTCTGTGCCTGGCAAGATCATGGAGCAGATCCTGCTGAAATTTCTGCTAAGGCAAATGGAAAAAAAAGCAGAGGTGACTGGTGGGAACCAGCAATGGTTGCACCAAGGGCAGATCTTGCCTGACTAATTTAGTGGCTTTTTATGATGAAGTCACAGCAACAGTGGACAAGGGAAGGGCAACTGATGTCATCTACCTGGACCTGAGTAAGGCATTTGGCTCTGTCTCACATGACATCTGGTCACCAAACTGGAAAAACATGGACTGGATGGCTGGAGCACTGCTGGATAAGGAATTGGCTGGATGGTGGCAGAGAGTGGTGATCAAGGGCACAATGTCCACCTGGAGACCAGTGCCAAGTGGTGTCCTTCAGGGGACAGTGCCAGGACCAGTGCTGGTTAACATCTTTGTCAGTGCCATGGACAGAGGAATGGAGTGCACCCTCAGCAAGTTTGCAGATGACACCAAGCTG
>VWZE01022129.1:369822-403649 GCA_013396675.1 Eubucco bourcierii
TGGAACTAGAAGATCCTTGAGGTCCCTTCCAACCTTACTATGCTATGAGTCTAGGATTCTAATTTCTTGAGCTTGTAAATTTTGTTTTCTTAAGACAAACAACAAGCCAATCAGATGATGGTTGATGCCTCCAGGGTGCTGATCAGTCATCTCATGGAACCTGGTAGTTCTTTTTTCAACAAGGAAATTCAGCTAGCTTCCACTTTCAGAGCCTCATCAGTTCCTTTTAGTCTAAACCAAATATAAAGCAGCTGCAATTCTCTAGGTTATTTCTTTCACTTTTTGCTACAAGCTGGTCTCAACGATGCCATAATGAATTCCCAACAAGCAAAGCCCCCTGTCATGCCCACATTGCATACTTGGATCACTTCAGTTCACAAAATGCCTCACCACCAAGCTGAATCACCTACCACAATCCCACTACTCACCCTCATTTTTTACCCTTAGCAGTTTGTCAAATCCAGTTTCAGCTCTTAGCATACAAATGCAAAGTTATAGCTGTCACAATGTCATATAACAAAGAAAGTTTGTGAAAATTCTGAGAGGAACATTTCTTTCTCCTCATGGCTCATCAGCCAAGAGTAGCTGGGGATTCACAGCTCATCCTGACAACATTCCAAACAAATCTAGGTCTTCTACCCAGAAGGAACAGCATCAAGTCCAACTGCTCTTCTGATCTTTCCAGGAACTCAGGCACACGTGGAAACCTCAACTTGTTATTGAACTGTACCTCAGCAACGCACTTGGGACACCTCCAGTCACCCTTGGGTACATCAGGTAAAGGAGGAATCAGGCAAAAAGTGTGATAGCTGTCATCACATCCATCACAGAGTAATAGCTTATCCTCATTATTTCCTCTGCCACAGAACAAGCAAACATACAGATCAACCTGGGGAGAAAACAGACAAAGAGAGTTGTTATAAATTTCTTCCTTCACAATATGCCTTCTAGGATAGTCCTAGTCCAATATGTGATCATCTACGGTTTCCTCTGGGTTTTGAGAAGCATTGATAGTGAACAATTATGCCTTAGTTTACCACAGTAGTCCTATGTGGGAAGCAGTTGGACTTTGAGTACTACTAACTGACTGTTCATTTGAGTTAGGTAACCATTTTCTATAGAACTAAAAGCAGAACTTCATTGGAGCTAGGCACAAGGGGTTTGCAGTTTTGGGACTGTTGTGCTCTCCCTCTCTTTGAGCCTCTATCATGGAAAACAAAACTAAATCCCTAGAAAGAGCACATGGCTGAGGAATATCTCCAACAACTGCTCCAGAACCATAGATATATCATTGTTTGCAATGGCACAGTGATTGTCTCTGTAATGCAAAAGAGCAGCTAACAGAGCCAACAGACCTACAGACTGCAAACCAAAAACCCAAAGGGAAAGGAACTGCCTGTAAAGGTATCAACTTTTTCCAATCTTCTCCAAAACCAAAGATTTAAAAAAAAAAAATCCAAGTTATCAGAGAGAAGTATTAGTACAAACACAACAGCAAATAAATTTTGCAGGTGTCTGTCCAAGGCAACCTCTCAACAAGAACAGCACTCACTAGGAGATATTCTGAGGGACAAAGAAAAACAAATGAAGCCTTTTTGATAATTTTTGCTGCTGATGTTGTTGCTTTCTGTCCAGAGAACTTTTAACTTCATATAAACATTTACTATAGCACTGAAGATCTGTAACAATCTAACTGAAGAAATCCTGTATTGCTTGGTCACAGTTTCAAAAGCATCTGATGTATAAATTGTTTATAGCAGGAACTTCATGAGTAACAACTTGCTCCAGTTTCTGCTGCAATTCCAGTCACTGGGAAATCCTGGGCTATGCAATGCTTCCCCTCACACAGCTCAAAATACCAGAAGTGGTGGGATTGGGTTTTGGAGGTCTGTAATTTTCATTAGATGTCACCAAAACATTGCTTTTCTGCAGATAGATTCACAGTTGTGTTAAATATTTGATGTTGACTCCATCTCAGTTACACCAGCCCAGTGAAGCTTGCAGCTTCCCAGCTATGCAGCTATACATTTCTGAAGATTGTTCAGCTTTCCTGAATAATTTTTAAGAAGAATGCAATTGTGATAAGAAATAGATCAATTCTCCCTTCTTAAAAACAGATCATCCACCTGTTCACCCTGGTGAAATCTGTCTACAACACCTAATGTAGTTGCTTTTGTTGGAAATACTCACGAAGGAGGTGATTTAGCAGATATTGCCAGCTTCTCTTCCCAAAACTAAAGCTGTTTTTAAATGATGCTTGTAGGAGAAGCCTGTCCTATGCTGCAAAGCAGCCCTGTGGAGAGGGACCATAACAAGTTATGCTTGGGACAGCAATGTGCCCTTGTGGTCAAGAGGGCCAATGGGATCCTGGGATACATTAGGAAGAGTGTGTCCAGCAGATCAAGGAAGGTTCTCCTCCCCCTCTGCTCTGCCCTGGTGAGACCTCATCTTGAGTACTGCCTTCAGTTTTGGGCTCCCCAGTCCAAGAGGCACAGGGATCTGCTGAAGAGTCCAATGGAGGGCTACAAGGATGATTAGGAGACTGGAGCACTGCCTGAGGAGGAGAAGCTCAGGGGCTTGGGGCTGTTTAGTCTGGAGAGAAGTCTGAGAGGGGATCTAATAAATGTTCATAACTGTCTGTGCTGGTTTGAGGCTAATTAGAATATTTTAATAGAGAAAATTACACTCTAGGCTGTGAAAGGAAAACATCATGATGTCTACTTGACTCATACGCTTGCTGAGAAATTGTTTGGGAACAATAACCAAAACAATAGATAAGTGAGACTCTTGCTGGAACAGCAGCTGTTGGGGCAGTCTAGCAGCTTCTGGGCTCTGGCTCCTCTGCCAATTAATTTTCACTAACCACTTTTCTTCTAATCCCCCTGGTTGATCCTCCTAATTTACCTTGTGCGTAAGGCAAACCTTGGGGTAAGGTACAGGGGTGGGGAGAAGGTGGAAGGGTGGTTGGAAGCCCCTCCTGGGGTCTCTGATTTCTGGGAGGGGAGTTGTGTTTCTGTATTACCTTTAACTTGTCTATGTCTGTAACTATTCCTGTCTGTTGTGTCTATCTCTGCTTGTACATTGTGCTGAGCTGTAAATAGAGCTTCAGTCCTTAACTTCCAGTCGACTGAGTTCTAGTCTGGGTCATTTTACAAAGTGGGGGGGAGGGGCAGGGAACTCCCAAACCCTCACACTGTCTGAGGGCTGGAGGTCAGGAGTAGGGAGACAGGCTCTGCTCACTTGCTCCCTGGGATAGGGCAAGGAGCAATGGATGGAAGCTGCAGCATAGAAGGTTCCACCTCAACACAAGGGGAAACTTCATCACTGTAAGGGTCCCAGAGCACAGGCACAGGCTTCCCAGAGGGATTGTGGAATCTTCTCTGGAGCCTTTCAAGGCCTGTCTGGATGTGTTCCTGCACAACCTAAGCTAGACTATCTGGTCCTGCTGTGGCTAGGGGAGTTAGACTTGATCTCTTTGGGTCCCTTCCAACCCCTAACATCCTGTGATACTCACTAGCTACCTATGACTCCACACTACTTTCTTCTCTCCAAACTGATATGAGCACACACACTGTATGTTTCTGTCAGCTCAAGTAATGATTTGCCAAATACAAAGACTGCATGGGAATCTGTCTTCGGAACAAGCAGATCTGTGATTACACAATCATAAATAAGCCTCCCAGCCACTGTAAGAAAACACAGTAAGCCTGTGATGATGTGTGTGTATTTCTCAAAGGAGAAGGGAATAAAAAGAAAAAGGTGCACCTCATTTCACTGGCAGAATTTCACAGTAAAATTAATGAGGGAGAAATGTAAACAGAAAGGCAGGGCAGTATTTTTCAGACCTAAATTACACAAAGCTAATGTATCACCTGAGCCCTTCAAAGCCTGCTTTCTTTGAAGAACTCTCATCAAAACACAAAACAAAGTGTGGAACCAAGCACTACAGAGTCACAGAACTTCACAAGATCAGAGTTACAGCAATGAAGTTCCAAAACAGCAGTTTTGCTACTACAGGATTTTCACTTTGTGAAAAAGAAGAGTAAATGGGAAGAGCAAGCAAATCCAGTTCTGTCTATGGTTCTAAAACCATAGACAAAATGATTTTAAATTAAAGCACATTTATACCAAACAGTCACAATACTTACAAAGTTTAGGGACATTTTATACTAAGTAGTACAATTTTCCAAAAAAACAAACTCAAACCACACAATTGGTCACAATGATCTATTTTTTAAATACCCAATGTCTCCAATATTTATTTCCCCAGAAGTTATTTCCACATATAAAAATATGGTGAGTATGCAGCAACATGTCCAGATAAGGGCCATGAGGATGATCCAAAGGACTGGAGGTGCTCTGTTGTGAGGACAGGCTGAGAGAGTTGGGGTTGCTCAGTCTGGAGAGGAGAAGGTTGCAAGGAGACCTTATTGTGGCCTTCCAGTGCCTGAACAGAGGTAGAAGAAAGCTGAGGAGGGACTTTTTAGAGACTTTTTTGGATGAGGCCTTGAGTAACCTGTACTAGTGGGAGGTGTCCCTGCCTATGGCAGGGGGTTGGAACTAGATGATCCTTGAGGTCCCTTCCAACCTTACCATTCTATGATTCTATGAGTGTCAAGTAGTGATAGGACTGGGGGGGAATAGATCCCAGCTAGAGGAGGGAAGCTTCAGATTAGATATTAGGAAGAAGTTCTTCAGCACGAGGGTGGTGAGAAACTAGCACAGGTTGCCCAGGGAGGTGGTGGAAGCCTCATCCCTGGAATTTTATGGCCAGGGTGGATGTGGTTCTGGACAATCTGATAACAGTGTGAGGTGTCCCTGCTCATGGCAGGGGGTTGAAGCTGGATGATCCTTGAAGTCCCTTCCAGCCCTGACACTTCTGTGATTCTGTGACTTCTGTTTGTCTTGGCCTTCTATGGCTGAAACTAAACTAAGCTCTTGTAAGTATTCTCAGGCTTAAAAACAAAAAGGCTGAGTTAGTAGCAAAGAGTCCAATTCTTCAGTCATTAAAAGCACACCATCCTCATTCGTGGTGGCATACACATACTGAATTTTGATGCTCAAAAACTGAGAAGTGCTATGAAAGACATTAAGAAATACCATATACTTCTTTTTCATGGTCAAACATCAGACTGCTAAACACTTTGTTTCCCCTCTCAGCGGTTCTTGAATCTTAATAATGTTTCAGCTCAAGCCAGAAAAGACATCAAAGCTGGAACTGCTGAAAAAAAACAACCTTCTGAATTACCAGAGGAACTTCAAAATACCTTTTAAGGAAGTAATACTAGCATTGTTCTACAAAGGGGAGCTCAAATAGAAAGTGGCAACTGAAGGCATGCAAGAAGTGTGTGACAAAACAGAGCCCTCAAACCCATCATAAGCAAGAAACTTCAGTTTGCAACATTCTTCCTGTCTGAAAGGTTCAAACAGAAACCTAGAGCACAGATTTTTGAAAATATTGTTATTCTTCCCACAATTCATCTTTTTTTGGGGAGGGATGGGGGAGTGTTTTACAAGAAAAACACCACCACAATTTAGTAATTCAGTTTCTGATGATGAGAAATCACAGCAAAAGCATCAGACTTACGAAGTTGACAGAGAGCGTTCCCTTGCGCTGCCTCATCTGCATCCCAAAGGCCTCTGATCTGGTTCCCTTGCGCCTCCGTGTCACCTCATCTTCAAGTGAAATGCAGGTCAGTGGGATTAGTATCACATCAACACACAGTTAACTTGCAAAAACAAAACAGATGCTCAGCCTGGTTTCCTGCCTTTCCTATCAGAAACAACCTGAGAGGCTAAAGAAAGCACAAGTGGCTTGTTAGAGCTGGCCAAGTTGGAGCAAACAGAGATCAGGAAAAAGATGGTTTGCTTAGTCTCCTATGATGGCAGTTGCCTTACACAACAGAGTGACTTACACTCAGAACTTATACTCAGAACTAGTTTCAGCACTGCCAAACCCTATTTTCCCTTCCAGTCACTCAGTTTATGCAACAGCTGCTTAATTGTCTACAGCCACCTGAAAGGAGGGTGTGGAGAGGCTGCTGCTGTTCTCTTCTCACAGGTAAATAGTGACAGAAAAGAGGGAATGGCATCAAGCTGCGATTGGGGAGGTTTAGACTGGACATTAGGAAACATTTTTTTTCCCAGCAAGAGTGGTCAGGCATTGGAATGGGCTACCCAAGGAGGTGGTGGAGTCACAAACCTTGGATGCATTTAAAAGCCATTTGGATGTGGTAGTTGAGGATATGGGTTAAGGGTGAACTTTGCAGAGTAGGGATAAGAGATGCTGGGGGTCTTTTCCAACCAGAATGTTTCTGTAATTTCTTACTGTTACTACCCCATACAGCATGCCAGGTTGCAGAAGTGCCCTGTGACTCTGGGAATGAAACCCTACAATACTTGGCTGTTCTTTTTTTTTTTTTCAGTTAGAATGATTTGCTTACTTCTTAACACTGTCTCTAGAGACATGCAGAAAGATTCAACAGCCTCGTTACTTTATAAAGCAACGAGCCCAAGATTTAGTTACCCTCTTTCTCCTTTGCTCCCAATGCCAGTCCCATCATCTTGGGTCCAGCTCCAAAGATCTGCAGCTTCTTGAGTTCAGTATTTCTACTCATTTCTCCTGCCTCCGCCTACAAACAAGACCACATCAGCACAAGCCATCAGTATTTCCCCTCCAGATCTCTTCACAATTTATTTATACCTTACTCTTAACACAAACTCAGCTCATCAAGAGAAAGAAAAAGGAAGCATGAGAAGACATTTTTCTGTTTCTAAAGTCAATGAACAAATGCAAATGGAACAAGAGGCAGCATTTTTGTTCCAGCTTGTCCCAGTTTGGATTACAGCTAAGCTACAGTTACTTATACAGCAGGTAAGAGAATAAGGTTTGACATTCAGAAAAGAAATGAAAAAAGAAGAATGCCAGACTAGTACATTCCACAATCACCATGTTTCAGTCAAGCTTTGGATGCTACCACATACACTGTTTCAATAGGGATTTTTGTCCTTGGGTAGACACTCTTGAGTTCCAACCTGCTCCCTTAAGCTCTGCTGCTCCAAAGTTCAAGAGGAAATACTAAGCACATCACTCTTGAAACCAAGCTACTCATGGTGCCCTTGCAACCTCAAAATCACAGATGGAAAGATCATTAGGAGACAACTCCAAGCCCCTACTACTGTTGTTTTCCTGAAGTGTTGTGTTCAACGGAACTTCTCCCTGTTCTCCATTAGTCACCACACTGTTGCCACAAATTTAACAGCAGCAAGAACCTCCATATTCTGTTTTTTTTATCTGCAATGCTATTTTTATATTGTACCTTGTTGGGTTTGTTGCCTCCTTATACAATGAAAAAAAAGCTTTTTAAGCTAATAGAGAAGGCCATTAAATCATCATTTGCAGTCTTGCTCCTGAAGTTCACTCCTCCTAAAAGATCTCAGTAAATGTCATTACAACAAGGTTATCTTCAAGTAACTCTCTGCTGATATTTGTTATTTTCCACAGAAAATATACCTATCATGCATGGGAAGTATGGACTTGAGGGGTGGGCCACTGGCTGGCTGTTCACACTCAGTTGTGATCAGTGGCTCAATGCCATAATGATAGAGTGGTTTAGACTGGAACGGACCTCAAGGATCATCTAGTTCCAACCCCTGCCAAAGGCAGGGACACCTCCCACTAGGAGGCCTCAAGGCCTCACTCAAGGCCTCATCCAGCCTGGCCTTGAACATCTCCAGGGAGGGAGCAGCCACAACCTCCCTGGGCAACCTGTGCCAGTGTCTCACCACCCTCACTGCAAACAACTTCCTCCTAACATCCAGTCTAAATCTCCCCTCTGCCAGTTCAAACACATTCCTTCTCATCCTGTCATTAATAGACCTTCTCAACAGTCCCTCCCCTGCCTTCCTAGAAATGCAAGTGGCATCCCTCAGAGGTGGCTACAGGGACCAGTGCTGTTGAACATCTTTGTCAGTGCCATGGGCAGTGGCACTGAGTGCAGCAGCAGCAGCATGTGGACAGTGCCACGTGGCATGACTGACATGCTGGAGGGAAGGGAGGGCAGCTAAAGGGAGTTGCTCAGGCTTAAAAGTAGGCCCAAGACAACCTCATGAAGTTCAACAAGGCCAAGCACAAGGTCATAAACCGGGGTCATGGCAATCCCAAGCACAAATATAGGCTGGGTGAGGAATGCCTCCAGAGCAGTCTCAAGAAGGATGAACAATTCAACATGAGGGAGGGAACTTTTTATAAGGGCTCATAGAGATGGGATGAGAAGGAATGGATTGAAGCTTCAGGAGGGCAGATTTAGACTGGACACCAGCAAAAAACTCTTTACAGCCAGAGTGGTGAGACACTGGAACAGGCTGTCCACAGAAGTCATGGATGCGTCCTCCTTGGAGGTGTTCACAGCCAGGATGAATGAGGCCTTGAGCATCCTGATCAAGTAAAAGGTATCCCTGCCCATGGATCCCACTAAATCTATCCCTGCTTGGGAGGAAAAAAAGCTACAGGGCTTTCAAGAAGAACATGCTGTGTATCAAAATACTTAAAAATCAGATTCCTATGTTACTTTGTGAATTCTGCTATCATCTTGACAGCTTAAAGAGCGACTATCACAAGCATTCAGAAGTCTTTTGGTGGTGTCATTGAGGGCCATATAAAAACACCACAGTCAAAACTGTGACTGCATGGAAGCAGTCATCTTGCATTTCTTGCCCCTTCCTCATTCCTAACACCACAAAGGTCCATTCACACTTTTCCACTGTGTATTTTCCATAAATGAAATTAACTTTGTTAAACTGCAATTCCATTCTCAGCTCTTCTCTCCTGAAGGATGCAGACTTTTTTTTTTGTTTCTCTCACCACCTCAACTGACAGTACAACCCAAAGGTTTTTCTTGAACATGGGTGAATCCTAACAGCATGCTCCAGCTCCACTGGATTCACACACCATCTTTTTTCTGTTGTTAAAGGTAGAACATGGAGACTCCACCATCTCCTGGGCAGCCTGTGCCAGTGCTCCATCACCCTTATAGTCAAAAAGTTCTTCCTCATGTTGAGTTGGAATTTCCTGTGCTGTAATTTCCATCCCTTGCCCCTTGTCCTATACCAGGGCACAAGTGAGCAGAGGCTGTCCCTGTCTCTTCCTTCCTGACCCCAGCCCTCAGCTATTTATAGACATTGCTCAGATCCCCTCTCAGCCTTTGCCTCTTGTGACTGACCAGCCCCAGGGCTCTCAGCCTCTCCTCATCAGGCAGTGCTGCAGTGCCTTCAGCATCCTTGTAGCCCTCCCTTGGACTCTCTTCAGTAGATCCCTGGCCCTCCTGAACTGGGGAGCCCAAAACTGAATGAGAGGTCACACTAGGGCAGAGTAGAGGGGGAGGAGAACCTCCCTCCATGTGCTGGCCACACTCCTCTTAATGCACCCCAGGATCCCATTGGCCTTCTTGGCCACAAGGGCACATTGCTGTCCCATGCAGAACTTGCTGCCCACTAGTGCTCCCAGATCCTTCTCCATCTGTAAGTGGTGCAGTTTATTGTTCCTTCCCAGGTGCAGGACTCTGCACTTCTTGTTGACATTCATTAAGTTCCTCTCTGCCCAGCTCTCAGTCTCACTGAATGGCCTTACAGCCTCCAGGTGCTTCAGTCAAGCCTCCCAGTTTGGTGCTGTCAGCAAACAACCTCAAATCATTTGCATCCTCACCATTCCATCCCCAATGCACAAGACCAGAATAGTTACAAGAATCAATACATTTACAAATTCTGAGCACCTGTCAGCACAACACAGAGGTCTTTTGTTTTATATAACTGCTCCCATGGAAGGAAATCTTTCACAGTAGGAAAAAAAAAATGGAAGTTTAATTTAACCAATTCTCCTATTCTGCAATCAAATACACTTGTAAAAAGAAATCTGCAAGCAGCTATATTACTTAAAATTTGGTTCAATTCTTCAAAAAAAATTCCTTGAACACTAATATCTTCTGAAAAGGACATTCATTCACTTTTCTTCCCCCTAATACTGCATTTCAGTACTAGAAATGACCCTGCTGTAGCCTTGTCAGACAAATCCCTTACCAATTAAAATACACCCTAGCAGGTCACCCATGAAGATCCACTCCTCTTTTTTTTTCAACCCTCTCCTAAATTTAAACTTCCCATAAGGAAATTTTCCTTTTCTAATTTGAACTGATTCTACTTTTTGTTGTCCTCTTCTATTCAGAAACAATGTATTCAACTGACAGCAGGACACAAACTCTCAACCCATCTTCTGTGATGGAGAATTCTTCTGGTTTTATTTTTTCACTTTTTCTAGAAATTCAGGTTTATTTTTTAAAGACTACCACCTCTTTCTATTAGAGAGGATCTTTGTTTATTGCTGATTATGGTATTTATGCTTTCTTATTCATCACCCATTCTTAGGTAAGTTATCCTGCCCTTGTGGCCAGGAGGGACAATGGGATCCTGGGGGGCATTCAGAAGAGTGTATCCAGCACATCGAGGAAGGTTCTCCTGCCTTTCTACTCTGGCCTAGTGAGGCCACACCTGGAATACTGCATCCAGTTCTGGGTTCCCCAGTTCAAGAGGGAAAGGGATATGCTATAGAGTCCAAGGGAGGGCTACAAGGATGCTGAAGGGACTGCAGCACTGCCTGATGAGGAGAGGCTGAAGGACGTTGAGGCTTTTTGGTCTGATGAAGAGAAGACTTAAAGGCAATCTAATAAATGTCCATAAATAGCTGAGTGCTGGGGGTCAGGAAGGAAGGGACAGGGACAGCTTCTGCTCAGTTGTGCCCTGGGATAGGAGCAATGGATGTTAACTACAGCACAGGAAGTTCCAGCTCACCATGAGGAAGAACTTCTTGACTGTAAGGGCACTGGCACAGGCTGCCCAGAGAGGCTGTGGAGTCTCCTCCTCCGAAGCCTTTCCAGCTCTGTCTGGATGTGTTCCTGTGCAACCTGTACTAGATTCTCTGGTCCTCCTCTGGCAGGGGGTTTGGACTGGAAGATCTCCAGAGGTCCCTCCAACCCCTCACCCCCTGTGATCTGCAAGATGCAGAGCGTTCCTGGAAAGTACTTGTGGAGCTCTACTGAGATGCAGGGGTCAGTGCAGTCATTCATGCTCATTACACAGGCCCTGGGCTGCTCAGCACACTGCACACAAAGCCTTCAGGTGTAGCAGCTAGGGCAGAATGACATTTAGCTAACAGCTTTTCACATGATTTGCATGCTACCTGTTCTCTGAAGGCTACTGTGACTCTGTGATTGAGACAATCAGTGGTCTAGTTCCAGATAAGCACTTCTAACAGTAAAGAGAGTCGTGTCTATAATAAGGAGGTGCCCTGAAAACTGGAACCATTTCTCAGCCTTCTCCAGCTTACATTTCCACCATTTGGGACTCCTGAGAACAAGTCTCAATTTCTAAGTACAGTTTCAGAGTTGACTTCAGAGAGTTACATATAGCTTCCAACACAGCCAAAAAAGTTTTGGTTTTAAGTAAGGAGGTTGATACTTTTCTGTGGTGAAAGACTCATTTCAGCCATTTTAATAACTCTAATGTTTAAAACTGAAGATGACTACAAGCCTAATGAAAAACATTTAAATACACATATAAATGTACTTTTTGCAGATGATCCAAGTAAAATCAACTCTTTCCTTTCTGCAATGCAGTCCATTAACTCAAATGAAGCAGATATACTGTACTACAATCACCACAGAACCATTTTTTCCCAACCAGGAAAAACAAAAACCATTATTCTACTGAAATCAGCAGAAGACAAGATCCCACAGGATCCTAATGCAATATGGTGACACTGAAATCAGGAGAAAGGCCACACCAGCATTATTCCACAAGCTTTGTTCAAATTCCCCAGAATTCCCCAGAACAAATGACCACTTCAGTTCCTGCACCATTCTCAGCTTTTCTGGATAGCTCACTGACAATAGAGGGTTTGAGAGATCTGGTAAGACTGTGGTCAGGGCCAGATGCAGTTATGTGGCTATGATAAATAACACCAAGACAGTTTCAGTAAGCAGAGTAAACAGACTTTAAAGAGCAGTTTAGTCTAAATCAGTCCTGTCATCAGAAAAAAAGATGAAGGTTTATGAAGGATACTCAAACGATCTGTGATAAGTAAGATGCATTTGAAAAAAAACCAAACAGTTTAAGAGCTTTTGAAACTACTTTTTGGTGCATAAAGTAAGACTAAAGGGGAATCAAGCAAGTATTAAGTTTGTTGCATATAAATCTAGCTTTTGCCCATGTTCTGCTGACAGGCCAGCAGGGAGCTACTAGCCATGTTGTGAAGGATGCTGCCAGCAACAGACAGCTCTGCCAAAAGGTGAAGGCCTGCTTTAAGTAACGTAACAGAAGCAATGGAGCCATCAGGACAAGCCTTCAAGTAGTTAAAATGGTTTAGATTCGGTTTGAGATTCACTGGAGGATACTCCCAGGATTTAATGCCACACAGTGGAACAGCAGAATTTCTTTCAGTACCACCAATCCAGAAGAAAAGAAACTGCTGTTCAGTAGAAAACTTGTGGAACTTCTGGTTTGTTTTTTCAGCAAACCAGTCTGTCCAGCTTGAGGGAATTCTCAAGTGCAATTCCCACAATTAAGGAGGACTTATCTAAACGTATTTGCATAACTAATGGGTATATCTGGAAGAGTTATAAAACATTTTCAGCTCTTCATGAGCAGAAGTTTCAACACCATCTCACAAAGAGCTTTCCATCTGTTTAGTTTTCACAGACAGATTAACTACAAAGGTAGCCAGGCCACCTGTCATAAACAAAAAGCAGCTTTTCAACATTTTCAGTCACATAATGCAGCTACCATAAGCAAATCAGGTCTCAAAGAGGCATCCTTCTCTGGATTTTATTTAAACAAAGACTGCTTTCTGGTAGTGCTTTGGAGCAGGCTCCCACAGCCAAACAAAGGCCACTGCACAGCCAGTGCTGCTGCAGCAGTGGAAGAGCACAGATCTGCTCTCTCTGTACCTGGGACTTGACACGCCTGGTCCTCTTCAGCACAACATTCATCCGTGAAGCCTGCTTTGGGGAAACCTGGGCATCTGAGCTGAGCTCCTCAACCTCCACTTTTTCCTTCAGGTCCAGATGTGGCTTCTGGATGCCCTAAAGGATCAGAAGACAGAACATCAGGTCGATGGATGAGGCAGTGTCAATCATTCCATGGGTTGTGAAACAGGAGGAGTGAAATCACACAGCATTCCACAGGCCAGGTGGACAAGAGACCAGTTAATCCACACACTCTTTAACAAAGGAAGCAATCTCAAGCTCATGAAGACAGACATCCTTCCAAATACCATCTATTTGCCTTGTTTTCCTTCCCACTAAGGCTGGCCTCAGTCCTGAAAAAAGGGCTATCAGAAAACAGCCACACAATGCCACGCTCCAGCTACCAGCACTGCTCTGTCACAGGTAAGCAGGAGGGTGGCTGTAGGGGTGTTGACAAAGCTAAAGCTTCCAAAAGCACAGACCCTACGTTCTAGTTCCATGTGCAGCAATAAATAGCATTCTACATGCAGTTTGGGTCCCCTCTTCACATCATGAAGAAGCATCATCATACCATAAGGCTGACCCCAGACTGGAATAGCTCATAGGGGTACAAGATTCGTTCATAATGAGACTTGAGTAACGACCCAGTGCCTTTTCCTGGCAGGTAGCCAAGTCGACTTGCCACTTTAGACCATTTCTTCTCCTTAGTAACTACTTCAAAGCCTCCTTTGCTGGCAACAATCTGAAACACAAATTAAAAAGTTAAGGGTGTTGAGCAGCTCTTGCATATACCAAGAATCAACTAAATCAGTCAAATATTAAAAAGTGACAAACTCCTGAATTTAGTTTTTGTTCCCTGATGGACTGCTGCTTTAATAATAAACAATTACTTTCATTATTCAATATATTCAATATGAGTGTGTCCAGAGAAGGTGAACGAGGTTGGGGAGAGGCCTTGACCACAAGCCCTATGAAGAGAGGCTGAGGGAGCTGGGATTGGTTAGCCTGGAGAAGAGGAGGCTCAGGGGAGACCTTCTTGCTGTCTACAACTACCTGAAGGGTAGTTGTAGCCAGGAGGAGGTTGCTTTCTTCTCTCAGGCAAGCAGCACCAGAACAAGAGGACACAGTCTCAAGCTACATCAGGGGAAGTTTAGACTGGAGGTGAGGAGAAAGTTGTTGACTGAGAGAGTCATTGACTGCTGGAATGGGCTGCCCAGGGAGGTGGTGGAGTCAGCATCCCTGGAGGTGTTCAAGGTGGGTTTGGACATGGCACTTGGTGCCATGGTCTGGTCTTGAGGTCTGTGGTAATGGGTTGGACTTGATGATCTTTGAGGTCTCTTCCAACCTTAGTGATACTGTGAAATGCTGCATCAAAACACCGTGGGTGGTGCAGGTTACACTCTGCACTTGCCATGAACCAGAGGAGCAAGTGGGTTCAGGCACTGTTAAATGAGCTGTCTCACCAGTGTCAGTCCCTGGTGGGTACAGGGTTTCTCCTGCCCCCCTGTGATACGGTGATACTGTGATACTGTAACAGTCTTCCTAGCAAATCTAAAATGCACAGTCCTAGACAGCAGAAGGTGGACAGTTAAGGTTTACCATGTGTTGGAAAGAAGACAAGTCCCAGCAGCACAATAAATGGAAAGTTTATTCCCAACACACTTGCACTCTGATGCAAAACACAAGTCTGGCTAGAAGTGAAGCCCATTCTGTCAAACCCCAGACAGAAGTGAGTGTAGGAGCTGACAACTACAGTTACAAACACTCTCACAAGACTCTAAATGGAAAAGTCAGGCTGCTGTAAAAAGAGAGGAAATTTAATCATAGAATGGTTTAGGTTGGAAGGAACATCAAAGATCATCCACTTCCAACCCTCTGCCACAGGCAGGGACGCCTCCCACTAGTACAGGGCACTCAAGGCCTCATCCAACCTGGCCTTGAACACCTCCAGGGAGGGAGCAGCCACAACCTCCCTGGGCAACCTGTGCCAGTCTTGCCACCCTCAATGTAAAGAACTTCCTCCTAACGTCCAGTCTAAATCTCCCCTCTGCCACTTTAAACCCATTCCTTCTCATTCTGTCATTGCAAGACTTTGTCAATAGTCCCTCCCCAGCCTTCCTGCAAGCCCTCTTCAGATCCTGGAAGGCTACTCTAACATCTCCTGGAAGCCTTCTCTTCTGCAGGCTGCAGAGCCCCAACCCTCTCAGCCTGACCTCATAGCAGAGCTGCTGCAGCCCTCTGAGCATATTCATGACCTTCTCTGGACCTACTCCAACATTTCCACGTCCTTCTTGTGCTGGGGGCTCCAGAACTGCACACAGAACTGCAGATGGGGTCTGAGGAGAGCAGAGCAAAGGGGCAGAATCCCCTCTCTTGCCCTGCTGCCCACACTGCTCTTGATGCAGCCCAGCACACAGCTGCTGTCTGGGCTGCACTCACACTGCAGCCTCATCTTGAACTTTTTATCACCCCAGACCCTTTTCCTTAGGGCTCCTCTCAGCCACTGGCCACCCAGCCTGGAGTTGTGCTTGGGATTGCGCCTACCCAGGTGCAGGACCTTACACTTGGCCATGTTGAATCCACCTTTCAAATTAACTCAGCCCAATTTTTACACCTGACTTCAACTGTTTTAAGTCTAGTCATTCACATACAGAACTATCACTGTTTCCATGTAACTAGTATGTACACAGAACAAAACCCAAACCATTTGCCTCCAAGCAATGACCATCACAGCATGAGCTGCTTCCTTAGAATCACTGGCCATATTTCCACTGTGTGCAGTTTCACTGCCAAGTAGCTTAAAACCCAAATGGATTTTCATTTCAATGGTATTATTATAACACCAATAGCATCTCCACAGGCCTTGCCTTATGTTTCTTTATGCATGTTTACTGTTTCACAGACTCTCAGAAACTTCAATGCAAAACTGTTTTGTTGCTGGAGTGAAATTTACAGCTGGGGTAAATTCAAAAGTGGAATTGTGACAGTGATTAATTACTTAATTTTGGTTGCTTCCATAATCAGGGATAGCTGCAGTTAGATCAAACAGTAGCATTATTGATTTTAAATCCTACATAGAGCAAACTACTAGTAAATCCATTTTTACATCAAGTATTCCTAAATTTCAAATCAAATTCAAAATCTCCAGGGAAAACTGATTTCTGAAATTATCTGTGGGAAAAAAAAAAAAAAGGTCAGAGGAGGCACTAAGTAAATAAGCTTAGACCTGTGTTATCCACAGGCAACTAAAATCTTCTCTTAACAGTAACCTGATCATTTCTCAGTACCCCTAAGATAGATTTTACCATCAGTTCCAGACTGTCCAAAAGACTCTGATTTCTTTACTTAAAAAAGGAATTAAAAAAAAAAAATTAAAAAAAAAAATCAACTCCTACCTCTACATTTTTACTTTCATTAGAAACCTTGGTGAGGAATGGAAATTGATGCTCTAACCCCAAAGCACCAGAATTACCTTAATTCCTCACCTTGCAAGAAGAAAATCTACCCACTTAGATGAAAAACTCATCCTTAACAGGAAAGTTCATAATAGTGAATGGATTTTGCCAGAGCAAAAGCAAATTCCAAAAACCTAATTTATTTGTGTGCAAACTTTGTAAAGAACACAGCAAACACAATCATAGTAGTATAAAATTTTACCAACTATTAAGCCTAACCTGTTTTGGAATTTAATTAAAAGAATTATTCCAGAAGCTGACATTATAAAGCCTCAAAGATGCATATTTATGTCATGTAAAAACATATACTGGGAGACAGAAGGGAGCAATTACAAAAGTTCATGGCAGAGCTAGGTCAGGAGCTGAACTGCATTTAAGTGAACCTCTGCTTTCTCAAACTCACTTCAAACTCCTGTAGCTCACCCTCATGTAAAAAATAAGAACTAGAAAGCAAGTGGCCAGCTGACATCAGGATGTTCAAGCTGTATGCAAGGTAACAACCACATGATGTATGGAAACCAGGCAAAGGCAACTGATGGAACTGTGCTTGACATGCCTGACACAACCATTCAATTAAAAAAAAATAATTTTATTGTATTTTTCCACTCTCCTATTTCATCTCTATATTGTGGAGATCAGTGCCATATAATAAGCCTTCCCTGTTGTTTGGCTTCTCAAGTTTAGATGCAAAACACCACCCCTGTCTGACCCACTGTTTACTCACCTTGCTAAGACCATAGAGATCCAGTATTTTTCTCTCCACCACAGGGATTTTTAAATTGGATCCTTGCAGTTCCCAAAATTTTGCTAATTGATCCAAGAAGTCTAGCTTCACTCTTGTCATTGCCTGCAGTCAATAAAGGAAGACAAATGTGCACATCCCAAAACAAGCATAAAAACACCCTACAGTCCTGAGAAAACATATGACATGTTCTTACACTCTTTATAGCTCTGAAGCGCAACTCAGCGAGTTCTTTTTATTCACATAGAAAACTCTAGAAATACTGATAAAAATAAAGACCTTTACAGACAGAAAATCTGACATGCTTTTTTTCCCCCTCCCTCTCAGCATTCAAAAGTCTATAAACCAAACTCCCAACTAAGAACTTCTGGGTTTGAAACCAAAAGGCCATCCTTATGAAAAATCAGCATTTCAGGGAGAAACACAAGAGCCATTATTAAAATGTACATTGGAGGGGGAGAGTTACAAACAGTTTTTATACATGCTTTAACCATGCTGAAAGACCTCCTCACTTGAGTATTTCTGGAGAACTCAAATCCCTTCCCAAAAGGATACAAAAGATACATGACATTAAGGTGTAGGAGCAGAACAAGGCTTACAAAACACCAGGGCAGAATGGGACTCCTACTAGTTTCAAGAAAGCTCCCATAGAGTTTTGAACCATGAAATGAATCAACTGCAGTAAGATTACAAATAAATAAGATCATTTTAAGTTTTAAAAGGCATTAACAAGACAACATAACATACCCAGACATTTCAGAACAGTAAATACATTAACAAAGAAATAAAATTCATTTGCCTGTGAAGCTCTCAAGGCTAGACACTGGCTCTTCTTACTAAAGAACATGGTACTTGGCATTCATTTTAGATGTTTCCAGTTGAATGTGAAAAAAAAAGTCCTGTGGTTATTTGGGGTAATAAAATACAAACCAGACTTTCCTCAACGCTGTGGAGAATTATTTTACACGAACCCTGCCAGTGCCAAGTATAAACACTGATGTGGTCTATGGGTTTCTAACATCTTCCCCATCCAGAAACTTGCCAAAATGTAAATCTCCAGCAAGGAGACCTACTGCTTCCAGAGCAAACACAACATTGTATCAAGAGTAGACAAGCTCACCTCCAGTTCATTCAGGCGCTGAATTCGTGGAGTGAAACGAAAGCTTTGTACTTCACAAGCAAATGGAGGCTGCCAGTCCTAAACAGAGACACAGAAAGGCATTTTATTGCTTTGAGAAATCTCTCCCAAAAAGCACAATACAAAAAACCCTAGCAATGTCTGAGTAAACAAGCTTTCAAGTAAATTAGCTTCTCAGGAACGCTGGTTACGTCGTTTTCCAATTTTATGCCCTCCTTATGCTTTTAAAATGTTCTTCCTACAACATTTCAGCTTGGAGAGCCTCACAGAATTAAAAACATTAAAGAACATAACAGAAATTAAGGTCCAAAGAACTTCAGTATGCACTGCCTGCCACTGAGTTTAAATACAAGGGACACCATGTAGCTTGTTGGTTATTTACTCTAAAAACGCAGAGTTCCACATACACAGCACATTGCAAAATTCTCACAGTCGGCAGTGACAACGACTAAATAAAGCACCTTGTTTGGCACCTGATTTGTTTCATGTTTGCCTAGGGTCATTTCAATACAGATAAGATCACCAGTAGGGAGTCCTACTCTTTAGCAGAAAGGTAGCCTTAAGTAATAATGACTTTCTCCGTACAGTCAGCAGTCGTCTGTTCAACCACATGTGCCTTCTAGGCCCATCTCTCTAAACCGTGTTCAGACAGCAAAACAAGTGTAATTCAGCTTCTTCTGAAAGCTTAAGTCACAGCAGATTATCTGTCAATAAATACAACAGAGTTGGGAAAGCCCATTCCAGGTGGTGGACGAGCCACAGGAAATATTTATTATTTGCACTGCTACAGCATATAAAAGCCTCAAGCACCATCGTAAAATATTTACAGCTTCCAATAATGGAAAATAATAATACAGCAAGAAAGGTTAGTGTAAAGTGCCTGATTTAGTCCTTAATGCAGGCTGCAAATCAGCCTGACACAGGCATCCCCCCAAAGCCTGCAATGCAAACAGCTAGGCAATCATGCAGAAAGGTGTGCCAACAGATAGGAAAGTTGAACTTATTCTCAATGAACAAGATCTGGATCCATTTCTTCTGGCTTCTCAACCTAAGCCATTCTGCTTATTTTAGAAAGGACAGCCCCTTGGAGGTCAAGTATTCACCATATCACTAAACCAACTAAACGGATTCCAGCAACCCAGGCAGGCCAGGAGGAGAGAAAGGCTCATGAAACCCAACCAGCCACCCCCGTATCCAAGTCGTTCTCAGTTACATGCCTCAGTTTTTAACCCAGTTTTTCTTCATCCTCTCTCTCAGTACATTCATCTTTCTTACTTTAAAGTTGTACTAAAAGTTTACTTATACTTTAATTCTGAAGTGATCTAACTACCTTTTGCTAACTTGCCTGATGTTCTCGTCTAAATAGCTTACCAGGTCACAGGACAAGGCATCACAAAACGATCAGGTCATGGGAGAGATTAAGCTCTGTCTCCTAAACTGCTACGCATAAAACGTAATTCCCCTGCACAAGCAGGTTGGCCGCACTTCCATTAACAATAAGGATTATGTTGATAATTACAATCCATTAAAAAGAACCACTCTTCCTCCTCCTGCTCCCGGAGCAAACCCCTCATTTCACCTCCAAAGCTCCGGCAGTTTTCAGAACTACACTGTCGGCTTGGTGTTTTTTTTCAAAAAGTAAAAGCAGGGTGAAGTCCCTGGCATGGCCGCGCACTGCTGGTTTCTTACCTGATACAAAACACCCTCACCAAAACCTAACTCTGAGGTCAAAGACTACGGAGGTTCCTTGGTGTCCCCGGTACGGGCACCGAGGCCTATGGAAGGCGACATACGTAACCCTATGCAAGCACTGGGAGTGGGGGAAGGGGCTTCCCAGGTTCCTGCGTCCACAGTTCTGCCGCCGACACTTCGGGCCCTCTCACACCTCACAGCGTATCCCGAAGAACCCCTGGCACACGGTGAGCCTCTCCTGACCACCCTGGGCCCAGCCTGGCCCCCCGCCCTCCCCCCAACCCAGTGTCCGGACGAGCAGTACCTTGGGGGGCCGGATCTTGCAGATGCCCGTTTTCTCGGCCAAGCCGCGGATGCGGCCGATGAAGCCGAGCGGGTCGCTGAACTCCTCCCAGCTGGGCTCAAAGACGGGGCACTCCGGCGGGGGAACGAACTCGGCCGCATAGCGCGACCCACCGCCCCCCGACATGGCCTCACGGAGAGAGCACCGACGATGAGGGGAGCGCACCGAGGGGTGCGACGGGGCACGGCGAAGAAGGGCAGCGGCAGTGGGCCCTTAAAGGAGGTCGGCGAAGCTGGACCGGTGGCCGAAGCGCATCCTCCGGTAGCTGCTGCCGGGCAGAACGGTCGCCGGAAGAGAGGCAAGAGGAGAGGACCGGGCGCGGTGGGGCAGTTGTGCGCGGCGACAGGGGCGGCTCCCACCGAGTGTTGTTGTCCCGTCCCCCGGGGCTGTTTCCCCCCTCCCCCCGTACCGAACCCCCCTCGCTCGCGTTCCAGTTCGCCGGAAGTTACGCGGAACTCTTCGAGCCCTCCCCCGGAAGCAGATAGAGTCGTTGCCTTCCGATCCAAAAAGTAGTCCCTCTGCCACTCTTATGGCGAGCAGGTTCCTAATGCTGAGGAGCCGGCCGCCTCCCGAGCTCGCCGCTCCCAAAGACGATTCTCCGGCAGACCCAAGAACGAAACTGTTTCTCTTCGCCACCCCTCAGGACACCCTACGGCGCGACTGGAAAACCAGGCAACTAGGGGGACACAAGCGGGCGGGGCCGCTCCCACTTCCGCCGCGGAGGAATGTGTGAGGAAACTGAGACCGTTCGCTTCCGGTACTAAGGGCCCATTGTCTGCGCCGGACGTCAGAAGGGGGCCGGGAGCTCCGCCCCTCCGCGCTGGCCCCGCCCCTCCGCGCTGGGACTGACCTGCTGGAATGGTTGATGGAGAGGCGGCCGGCTGCTCCCTCAGCGCCCATGGGACTGTGGTGGTGTGTCTTCTCCTGCCCTCAGGCCATGTCTGCTAGCAGCTGATGCCCAACATCCTGCACGAGTGTCCAGTCTAGGTTTTAACTTTTGCAGAAAACAAGCCGGCAGCGCCAGAGAGCTCGGAGGTGTTGGCTGGGTGCCCCCTGTGCAGGCCTGCACTTGCGGCCCTCCGAGGCAGCGGCTCTGGCCGTTGTCGAGCTTAAGCTCCGTTAAGCGGTACAGAGGCAAATCAATACAGCCTCACCACCCCTGGCCCGGAATGTCCTCGCTGCTTCCTCACTAACAGAAGTCTAGTCAGTAATTCATGGAATTACACGAGGCTTTGTGTTGGAAATTCAAAAGCCATAGCCCCATCCCCTTGCAGTGACCAGGGGCATCTTCAAACTAGATCAGGCTGCTCAGGGTTCTCTTTGCCCCAGTCCAAGGACAGAGCATCTACCAGCTCTGGGCAACTTCTGCCAGTGTTATGCCACTGATTGCAAAAACAATTCTTCCTTATCTAATCTCATTTCTTTTAGTTTAAAACACTTGCCTCTTGTTTTGTTACTACAAACCCCAATAAAAAGCTGCTCTCTGTCCATCTTACCCCTTTTTATATTCAAAGACCTCCTCCAAGTTGAACAACCCCAACTCTCTCCTTCCTTCAGAGGAGAGGTGATCCAGACCCCTGATCATTTCTATGGCTCTCCTTTGGATCTACTCAAACAAGTCCATGTCTTTCTTGTGCTGAGGGCTCCAGAACTGAACTCAATACTCCAGATGGGAGAGTATTCTGGGAAAGAACAACCCCAGGGATCAGGATAGGTTGGGGACTGACCTGCTGGAAGGCAGCAAAGGGGAAAAGGATCTGGAGGTTCTAGTGGATGGGAGGGTGACCATGAGCCAGCAATGTGCTCTTGTGGCCAGGAGGGCCAATGCCATTCTGGAGTGTATTAGAAGGGCTGTGGCTAGTAGGTTGAGAGAGGTTCTCCTGCCCTCTTCTCTGCCCTGGTGAGGCTACATCTGGAGTACTGTGTCCAGTTCTGGCCCCCCCAGTACAAGAGGAACATAAAACTGCCTGAGAGAGTCCAGCATGGAGCCACAAAGATGCTGAAGGGAATGGAACAGCTCTGTTACAAGGAGAGCCTGAGCGAGCTGGGGCTGTGCTGCTTGGAGAGGAGGAGCCCGAGAGGTGACCTCATCAATGTTTATAAATATGTGCAGGGTGAGTGCCAGGAGGCTGGAGCCAGGCTCTGCTGGGTGATGCCCAATGACAGCACAAGGGGCAATAGGTGGAAGCTGAGGCATAGGAAGTTTCATTTAAACAGGAGGAGGAATTTTTAACCTGTGAGGCTGACAGACACAGAACAGGCTGCTCATGGGAGTTGTGGAGATATTATATATTATATCTCTGGAGATATTCAAGACCTGCCTGGATGTGTTCCTATGTGATCTGGTACAGGAGATCCTGCTCTGGCAGAGGGGTTGAACTGGATGAGCTTTCAAGGTCCTTTCCAGCCCCTGACATTCTATGATCACCAGAGGGATCACAGGATGTCAGGAATTGGAAGTCACCTCTGGAGTTCTTGGAGTCTAAAAACTCCCTGCCACAGCAGGACAAGTCACACAGGAACACATACAGATGGGTCTTGAAAGTAATGTCCATGTCTTTCTTGTGATGAGAACTCCAAAGCTGGATACGGTACTCCAGCCAGGGTCTCGCCAGAGTGGAGTAGTGGAGAGAATCCCCTCTCTCAATCTGCTGGCCACACTCCTTTTCATGAAGCCCAGGACATGGCTTTCCAGACTGTAAGCACACACTGCTGGCTTATGTCGAGCTCTTCAACCACCAGCACTTGCAAGTCCTCCACTCATCTCCTTCATCCACCAGCCTGTACTCAGAATTGGCATTGCCCTGACTCAGCTGCAGGACCTTAACGAAGATCTGTAAGGGCCTTTTTAAAAATTATTGTTTTATTTTATCCATTCTGCAAGATGCCCTTTTTTGAAACAGACTTTTCTCTGTTTCACCCTCCATTTCAGAGGCTGTTGGTCTCTGCAGCACAAGGCTGCGCTCAGACTTCTGTACCTCTCGCCAATCTTTATTCTTCTTGGTCATCTGAAAGTATCCATAACTTCCCTTAGAGAAAACTTCAGCTCTTTGCACAATAGATTTGGCTGTATTATGACAAGTGGAAAGAGCAGTTAGTCCAACCAAAGATAATGGTAGCCTTACTTCTGGACTTTCCTATCATAGAATCAGAATGGTGTGGGTTGAAAGAGACCTTTAAAGACCTAATAGCAGCCTTATAGTACCTGAAAGGGGCTATAAGAAAGATGCAGAGAGACTGTTATAGAGGTCTGCAGTGACAGGACTGGAGGCAGTGGCTTCAAACTAAAGAAGAGAAGATTAAGATTGAATGTTAGGAACAAGTTCTGCACCAGGAGTGCAGTGGAACACTTGAACAGCTTGCCTAGGGAGGTGGTTGGGCCCCATCCCTGGAGATATATCAAGGTGAGGCTGGGCAGGCTCTGGGCAACCTGATCTAATTGAGAATGTCCCTGCTGAGTGCAGAGGGGTTTGGACTGGATGAGCTTTGGAGGTTCCTTCCAATCCAGACCATTCTGTTTTTCCATGATTCTATGATTTAGTCTAAATCACCTTGCACTAAGCAGGGACATCCTTAACTAGATCAGGCTGCTTAGAAACCCATATGGCCTGAACTTGAATGTTTCCAAGGACAGAGCATATCTACAGCCTCCCTGGGCGACCAATGCTAGTGTTTCACTTCCCTGACTGTAAGTAAATTCTTCCATATAGCTAATATAAATCTACCCTCTTTATTTTAAACCCATTACCCCTGTTCCTGTCCTTACAAGCCCTAGGAAAAGCAGCTCTCTATCTGTCTTACAAGCCCCCTTTATGTAATGAAAGCCCATGATGTCTTCCCAGAGCCCTCTCCAGGATGAACGATGCCGAGTCACTCAGCCTTGCTCTGGCTCTCTGACCATTTTTGTGGCCCTCCTCTGGATTCACTCTAACAGGTCCATGTCTTTCTTGTGCAGAGAACCCCAAAGCTGGATACAGTCCTCCAGCTAGGGTCTCACCAGGGTGGAGCAGAACCCCTCCCTCAGCCTGCTGGCCACACTTCTTTTGATACAGCCCAAGGTGCATTTGTCCTTCTGGGCTGGGAACACACACAGCTGGCTTGTGTCTAGCTTTTCATCCACCAGTACCATCAAGTCCTTCTCTATGAACCTGCTCTCAATCCCTTCATGTCACAGCCTGTATTGGTACCAGGAACTGCAACCCAGGTGCAGGAACTTGTGCTTAGCCCTATTGAACCTCAAGGGTCACACAGACCCACTTCTCAAACTTGTTCTGGTCCCTCTGGAAGGCTTTGCCCAGAAAACTATCTACCTTCCTCCCCTGTTTACTGAGAAAGCTGAAGAACTTCATAGCCTGTAAGTAAGCCTTTTCTTTTTAGTAGCACAGAAACTTCATGTCTTTAAAGAAATAGTTAATCCCTCAAACTGGTTTAGAGGTGTGTAGGCTCTTTTCCAGCAAATGTAGTAATCAGTAAATACTACATGGCATAATGCAGCTCCATCTCTGGAGATATTCAAAACCCTCCTGGATGTGCTCCTGTGTGATCTGCTCCAAGTGATCCTGCTCTGGCAGGGGGCTCGGACTGGGCAGGTCCCTTTCAGCTCCTGACATTCTGTGATAAATTGCAAGAAAAGGGCATGGAAAATCAAACGTATCTTGATGATTGAAAAAATACATGTGGCTATTGAAGCAGGGTTTGAACCTGTGAGTGCTTCACAGCCCCACCACGTTCCATTAATTTTGAAAGACCCATGGCCGTTTGTTTTGTCGGGCCACTGTTAATGAAACGAGTCCCCACCGCAGGCCGCGTGTCTTGTGCCCAGAGCACTCAGCCCCGCCATCACAAGCACAGGGTTTCTACGCCACGATGCCACTTTAGGCCCCCAACGGGCAGTCCCGGCCCGAGGCTGCGCAAGCCGAGGCACAGCTCTGCCAACAGCACGACACCGACCGCGCACGCGCAGCGTCCCCACGCCCCCCCCCCCCGGCCTGCAAGCTGCCAGAAGCGCAGGCGCGCTGCGCCACCAGCACGTGTCGCCAGCGCTGATTGGTGGAGGCGGTGGGGGCCGTATGAAAGGCTGCCTGTGATTGGAGGGAGTGGCGGGCGGCAGGTTGTGTCGCCGTTTAAGTTGTAGGTCGGTTTGCGGCAGTTGCTTTACTGTTGGGACTTGTTGCGCCCGGTCCGCAGGTCGGCTGCGCATGGCGCCGGTCCTTTCTGCCCTGCCTTGGGAGCTTCGGGGGGCTCCCCGGCAGTTTTCCCGCGCTGATATTGTTGTTCTTAGCGGGACCTCCAACACGCCCTAGGTCGTTTTTACGCCAGGTGCGCTCTTTTCCACTGGCTTCCACTGGCTTCCACAGGCAGCCCGCCTGAGCCAGCTCTCGAAGTTTCTGTTCCCTGCCTGCGGTGAGCCCGGCCCATGAGTGCGACGGACTGCTCCGCGAAGACCTCCCTTCGCCCCAGAAGGTAGTGTCGGGGGCTGCCTTCATAGTCACTCCGCGCTGAGACTGCTCTGCAGGCTGTGGCTGCGGAGCTCTTCCGTCTGATCGGTAGCTAGGGTTAATGAAAGGCGCTATACCTGCTGTGCTTCCTTGCTCTTGCACCTGTTTGTTTCTGCTGTTCTTTAGCGCAGGAGTAAAATAGTCATCTGTGCTTATGCTATGTAATTTCTTCTGTTGCTGATATTTACTTTTCGAGACAAGTTGTTTAAGACCTTTCCGGGTATAGCCGGTGGGAGAGCTCCTACACGAATTCATGAATTGATTACGTGGTGTCCTAATTACCACAGTGCCTGGAGCTACGGAGCTTACTATGATTTCACGGATGAGACACATCGGGGTTCTGATCTATGCAGGTCTGGTGAGGTGGTCCACAAAAGTCGATGCTTCCTCAGTGTCACCTGTCAGGTTACTCATCAAAGTTCTGGCACTGACCTCTGAGCCACGTTCTGGTAGTACGTTTTCATGAAGACGTCTTAGTTTAGATTTAGACTGGATGTTCGGAGGAAGCTCTTTGCAGTGAGGGTGGTGAGGCACTGGCACAGGTTGCCCAGGGAGGTTGTGGCTGCTTCCTCCCTGGAGGTGTTCAAGGCCAGGTTGGATGAAGCCTTGAGTGACCTGTACTAGTGGAAGGTGTCCCTGTCTATGGCAGGGGGTTGGAACTGGATTGTTTTTGAGGTCCCAACCTTACCATTCTATGAGTCTAACATCTGTAGTGAAAAGAACACTCTCCAAGAGATTTTGGAGTGTGTGCAGCTCTGTTTTCAGATTGTGTGATGAGTAGATCAAATGAGTGCAGGAAACATTGCTTAAAAAAAAAAAACAACCCAACAAAACCCCAGATTTTTAACTGCATGTATCATTGCTTAGATTTATTTAATATTGATACAAAATGCTTAAGATTAAAGAAATTGGACTCTTCTATTTGATTTTTCAAGGGTGGGTAAATTATGTAGGTAAGAACATCAAGAATGGCAAAAGGAAAGCATCTAGACTCTTAGGTGTACCCCTGATGCACTGAATAACCTGGATTAGTGACTTCTTTCAACAGTTTGGAAGTGTTTGTCTCTCTGGATGTCAGATATTGGTTCTGTTATAGATTGTATCTTCCTGTTTATTTCACAGAGGCAGCTGTTTCTAACTGTGCAATGGACTTTTTGTCTCCTTTTTTTCTTTCCTTCTTTGCCTTTCTCCTCTTCCTTTCACATTCAGTCTCCCCGTATAATCTCTGAGACTTTTCTTCCACAAGATTTTTCTGTTTTCCGTCAGTTGCTACTGTCTTCCTAGTACAGTAAACCTGCCAGCTATTCTATATCAAGGCTTTTGCTTCTAAATGCCATGATCTCATGCTAATACCTGAAGCAGAAGGAACTGTGTTTGAAATTGAACCTATGTTAAAACAGGAAATCTGTTTTTAACCATTTTAGAAAGTGTTTGCTTGTGTGTGCTTGTTAATTGTGCTGTCTGAAGGTTACATGTCTTTAGAAACTCTTTCTGTCCAGGCTGGCAACCCCCCATGTCTCGTCCAAATATGCTAGTTCTCAGTCTCCAAGTCAAGACTTTACTCCTCTCCCTTCAATGGGTGAGCGCTTGGCCTCTGCCCATCCTTCCTGGGAGCTGCTGGAATACTACCGCAAGAAGATCGCTGACTTTGAGGAGGAGCACGAGGACTTGATTAAAAGGCTGGAGAGATACAGAGAAACATATGATGAGCAGGTTGGGAAAAAAGTTTTTTAAAATAGTGATGGACTATGTATCTATGCACAAACAATGTTTTTCTTCAGCTGCAAACTCAGCACATGTGGTGTTAAGGTTTACCAGTGACATGATGGAATTGAGCTAAGAAGTAGTAAGAGGATTTCAGAGTCTGATTGGAAAGTCAAACTCTCTCTCAGTGCAAGCAGTAAGGTGCCTGTAGGATATTCTTCAGGAATGGAATTACTATTTCTGAAGTTATTGAGGTGTCTCCTCAAGTACCAGATGTACTTGAAGCAGCCTGAAAGCCCTTAGGAAATAGGTGGAGTGCAAGTGACTTTCATTCAGCATAAAGGCAAAAGAGCAGTGAGTTCCAAAACAGTGCCTTCTCCCCCAGGGGAAAGTGCTTTTCTGAAGGGTTTGTTAGTTTTACACACCAGATAGAAATTTGTCAGTGAAACTTAGCAACTAGGAGACTATAGTACTGAACCTCAGGAATATTTTAATGTTTTTAACTTGAGTAATTCCTTTCAACAATAAGTGCTATTACAGTGGCTTTGTGAAGTTTTTGTTCACATCAGACTGCCCACACCTGTGCTACTCTGCCAGTGCAGCAGAACAACCACTGGAAACTGGCCTTATTTGGCTGTTGCACAGTGATGGTGCTGCTCAGGGCCCAGAACTCCTTGTGGAAACATTTGCTGAGAGTTCTTCCGAGGCTGCCCTCATCTGGTCCATCTTTGTGACAGACTGAAATAATTCCCTGGAACTGGCAATTGCTCACATACCAGTTAGAGGCTCAGGGTGCAAGCAGTTTGAAGTTTAAGTCTTGTCCAATAATCTGCATTGTTTCACGTGCCTCCTTCTCTCTGCCTAGCACAAACTGCAATGGGAAATCCATCAGCGAGAAGAGGAGGTTGCAGAGTTGCAAAAGGCTTTGAGTGATGTGCAAGTCTTCCTCTTCCAGGAGAGGGAACAGGTCCTTCGCCTTTGCTCAGAGAATGACCGGCTGAAAATCAGGTGGGGGGATCACTGGCAACAGCAGTTGCCTTCTGTGATGTGCCTCATGTTCCTGTTCTCATGCAGATCTGGAGTCTTCAGAAAAACAATTATGCTGCATTTCTGAAATTATGAAATGGTACCCATCAGATGTGGAATGCAATCTGTTCAGCTGCTTAATATATGTTTCCACTTACCCCTTCTATTCTGGTAACAGAAAGAGCAGAAGTTGGACGTAGAATCACAGAATGGTAAGGTTGGAAGGGACCTCAAGGATCATCTAGTTCCAACCCCCTGCCATAGGCAGGGACACCTCCCACTAGTACAGCTCACTCAAGGCCTCATCCAACCTGACCTTGAACACCTCCAGGGAGGGAGCAACCACAACCTCCCTGGGCAACCTGTGCCAGTGTCTCACCACCCTCACTGTAAACAACTTCCTCCTAACATCCAGTCCAAATCTCCCCTCTGCCGGTTTAAACCCATTACCCCTTGTCCTGTCATTGCAAGACCTTGTCAATAGTCCCTCCCCAGCCTTCCTGTAGGCCCCTTCAAATCCTGGAAGGCTACTATCAGGTGTCCTGGAAGCCTTCTCTTCTCCAGGCTGCAGAGCCCCAACTCTCTCAACCTGTCCTCATAGGAGAGCTGCTGCAGCCCTCTGATCATCCTCGTGGCCTCTTCTGGACCCGCTCCAACACTTCCATGTCATTCCTGTGCTGAGGACTCCAGAACTGCACACAGGATTCCAGGTGGGGTCTGACAAGAGCAAAGTAAAGGCAGAATCCTCTCCCTTGCCCTGCTGGCCACGCTGCTCTTGATGCAGCCCCGGACTTGGTTGCTGTCTGGGCTGCACTCACTCTGCAGGCTCATGTTGAGCTTTTCATCAACCCAGACTCCCAGGTCCTTTTCCTCAGGGTTCCTCTCAGCCATTCACCACCCAGCCTGTATTTGTGCTTGGCATTGTGCCTACCCAGGTGCAGGACCTTACACTTGGCCTTATTGAGGTTTGATGTGTGAGTTACCGGTTTGAATGTGGAGATTCTTGATGCAAGGAGGCTGTGGTGGGTTCACTCTGGGTGATGTCCATGAAAGCTTCTGTACTTAATCCCCTATTCCCTTTCTCGTATGGACAGAGAGGGGGAAAAATAGCATGAAAGGCTCCTGCGTTGAGATAAGGACAGGGAGAGATGACTGAGGAAATCAATTTATTACCAATCAAATCAAAGTAGGATAGTGAGAAATGGAGACAAATCTTGGCCCTTCCCCCCACACCTCTCTTCTTACATGACTCAATTTCACTTGTGATTTTGTTTTTTCCTACCACTTACTGTGCAATGCAGGGGCACAGAAAATGGGAACTGTCAGTTCATCACAGGTTTTCTATGCTACTCCTTCCTCTTCAAACTTCTCCCCTACTCTAGCATGGGGTCCCTTCCATTGGAGACAGTCCTCCATGAAATTCTCCAATATGAGTCCTTCCCACAGGCTGTAGCTTTTAGAAAACTTCTCCAGCATTGGTCCTATCTATGGAGTGTGGTCCTTCAGGAGTAGACTGCTCCAGTGTAAGGAATCACAAGTCCTACCAGCAAATCTGCTCCAGCAAGGACTTTTCTCCACAGGGCCCCAAGTTCTGCCAGGAGCTTGCTCCAGTGTGGGCTTTCCACAGGGTAACAACCTCTTGAGCATTTTCCTGCTCTGCTGTGGTGTGCTTCTCAGGCTACAGGCTGCTGTCTGCTCCACTGTTAACCTCCATAGGCTGCAGAGGGACAGCCTCACTGTGGTCTTCACCATGGACTACAGAGGAATCTCACTCTGGTACCTGGAGTACTTCCTCATCCTCCTTCATCACTGATCTTGGTGTCTGCAGTTTTCTATGACATTCTCACTCCTTTCTCTTCCAGCAGCTGCTGTATGGGTTTCCCCCAGCTTCTTCAGTATATTATCACAGAGGTGCTACCATTGTTGCTGATGGCCTTGGCCAGCAGCAGGTCTATCTTTATCCTTTTCTCTCTTCATTCAACTATATCACTGTGTTCTATCAGGCATAGGGATATAGAAGGGAAGCTTCTCAAAAAAGCCATTCCTATAGCTCCCTTGACACCAAAACCTTGCTCCACAAACCCAATGCACAGTTTTGCACCTACCTGGCAAAAACTTCTCCCTCAGCCTTAACAAACCTTAATAAGCTCAAACAGAAGATAGAGCCCAAAGCAAACAGTCCCTCCTTGCTCTATGAGATTATGTTGATAGCCACTCCTCTTTAATGGTGGACTGGAATATAGCCTCCTGCACCAGACTAACTGCCAGGACAAATGACTTCGATAATTTCTTCAGAATGCTTGTGGGTGATTATACTGAGTTTTTTGTTGAGGTTTTCAGAGTGTAAGTAAAAACATGTGGTAGTAGGGTCTGGTACTTATCAAGAGTGTGACTAAAAGTCTGATACAGCCCTTAGCTGAGTTTGCCATAAAACTATGGATGCTTGCTGTTGGTTGAAGGAAGTATCAAAGGATTTCAGAATCACAGAAGCATCTAGGTTGGAAATGACCCTCAAGATGACTGAGTCCAATCATCAACCTAGCATTGATCAGTCTACCACTAATTGACGCCCCTTGGTGCCACATCTTTTCATCTTCTAAATACCCCCAGGGATGGGGATTCATCACTGCCCTGAGCAGCCTGCTCCAGTGCTTAACAGCTCTTTTGGTGAAGAAGTGTTTCCTCACATCCAGTTTAAACCTTCCCTGCTGCAACCTGAAGGCTATAAGCAGTGTATAATAAAATCGTGATACTAAAAGCCTTCCTTTTAAAAGCAGTTTGCTGGGAGGGAGGCTGTTTTGCTTTTTACCAGGCCATTAACAACTGCATTTTAAAACCCAAGGAACTCCTGGCACGCCTCTAGATTTCTTGCTTACTGAGACATTTTCTTTTTAGCAATCCCTTACACCATAGGACAACAGGAAACTTAGGTAAGGAACCATCTAGATTTGCCCTGTGAATGAAACTAAGCTTTGCATCAGCCGGGTAAAGTTTCTGCTCATCAAGGTCTATGGTAGTTAGGCAGTTAGGAATGAAAACTGTGTGCATTTCTGGAGCCCTCAGCACAGGAAGGACTTGGAAGTGTTGGAGCAGGTCTAGAGGAGGCCATGAGGATGCTGAGAGGGCTGCAGCAGCTCTGCTATGAAGACAGGCTGAGAGAGTTGGGACTCTGCAGCCTGGAGAAGAGAAGGCTTCCAGGAGACCTGATAGTAACCTTCCAGGATCTGAAGGGGCCTACAGGAAGGCTGGGGAGGGACTGTTGACAAGGTCTTGCAATGACAGGACAAGGGGCAATGGGTTTAAACTGGCAGAGGGGAGATTAAGACTGGGTGTTAGGAGGAAGTTGTTTACAGTGAGGGTGGTGAGGCACTGGCACAAGTTGCCCAGGGAGGTTGTGGCTGCTCCCTCTCTGGATGTGTTCAAGGCCAGGTTGGATGAGGCCTTGAGTGAGCTGTACTAGTGGGAGGTGTCCCTGCCTATGGCAGGGGGGTGGGACTCGATGATCCTTGAAGGCCCTTTCAACCTTACCATTCTATGAAAACTTTTTAACACCTTGTGCTAATGGTGTACTGGCCTAGGTAGTGTTGTCAGGTTGGAAAAGAGGAATGCTCCCTAGTGCCAGCAGAATTGGTGGTGTTCTTAGCACATGGGCAACACCAGTGAGTTCTTTGGGAGGCTGTTAGGGGGCTTTAAGCATCATTCTCCAGAACTGCAGCATTTTGATAACCTGTAAATGCTAATGAGTAAGCTAGAAGGGTAGCATGTCACAACCTCTTGGTGTACCTAAAAAGAGCAATGTGCTGACTACTCTCCTTGAATTGCAGGGAACTGGAAGATAGGAAAAAAATTCAGCGTCTCCTGACTTTAGTGGGAACAGATGCAGGAGAAGTTACCTATTTTCACAAGGAACCTCCCCATAAGGTAAGTTCCATTTCCCTGTAGAACTCTGCTTTTGATTGTAGCAAGATGTGGTTGTTTGAGCTAGATTTGTAGATCAGACATAAAAAAATTTAGAACAGAGAAACTTAGATCTGGAAGCTCTGAGTGGAGAGGTGAACATTGTAGGGGTAGACCATATTACAGCCCTGAGGAAAAGGACCTTGGAGTCTGGGTTGATGAAAAGCTCAACATGAGTCTGCAGTGTGCACATGCAGCCCAGACAGCCAACCGAGTCCTAGGCTGCATCAAGAGAAGCGTGGCCAGCAGAGCAAGGGAGGTGATTCTGCCCCTTTACTCTGCTCTCGTCAGACCCCACCTGGAGTACTGTGTGCAGTTCTGGAACCCTCAGCACAGGAAGGACATGGAAGTGTTGGAGCGGGTCCAGAGGAGGGCCACAAAGATGATCAGAGGGCTGGAGCAGCTCTCCTATGAGGACAGGCTGAGGGAGTTGGGGCTCTTCAGCCTGGAGAAGAGAAGGCTTCGAGGGGACCTGATAGTAGCCTTCCAGTATCTGAAGGGGGCCTACAGGAAGGCTGGGGAAGGATTATTTACAAGGTCCTGCAATGACAGGACAAGGGGCAATGGGCTTAACTGGCAGAGGGGAGATTGAAAGTGGATGTTAGGAGGAAGTTCTTTACAGTAAGGGTGGTGAGGCACTGGAACAGGTTGCCCAGGGAGGTTGTGGATGCTCCCTCCCTGGATGTGTTCAAGGCCAGATTGCATGAGGCCTTGAGTAACCTGTACTAGTGGGAGGAGGTGTCCCTGCCTATGGCAGGGGGTTGGAACTAGATGATCCTTGAGGTCCCTTCCAACCTTACCATTCTATGATGTTATGGCAATAATGGATAAGGTAATATCATTTCATTGGAGCATCGAGAGGTTTGTGTTGGCAAGCACAGCTTGGACCTTCCCCTTCCTGCTTCTACTGCCTCCACTGCTATCTTCCCCTGCTGCCGTTTTGGCTGCAGCTGCTTTTGCTGCTTTGTCACCACTTGACCACTTCCCCATCTTCCTTAAGGTTATTTTATTTTGGTAGTAATTTATTCTCCTGTTATATTTAAAATACATTTTTATTTATTTGGTTTTTAGTAATTATTTAGTAATTAGTATATTATAGTTTATAACTAAACTATATATTTTATATATTTTTAGTTATATATATTAGTTAGAATCTCTCTATATGTATAGGTTAGAATCTCTCTATGTGTATAGGTTAGCATCTCTCTCTATATGTATTGGTTAGCCCCTCTCCCTCCCTGTATAGGCTAGCCCCTCTC
>VWZE01022130.1:238-39842 GCA_013396675.1 Eubucco bourcierii
CTGAGACTGCAGCCTGATTGATACCTGGGACTGCAGCCTGATTGATACTTGGGACTGCAGCCTGATTGATACCTGAGACTGCAGCCTGATCGATACCTGGGGACTGTGGTTTGATCAATAGGTGGGATTTCACTCTGATCGATACCTGGGAATTGAAGCCTGATCAGTATCTGGAGATTGAAGCCTGATTGATATCTGGGACTGCAGCCTTATTCATACCTGGGGCTGCAGCCTGATCAATATCTGGGGATTGAAACCTGATCGATACCTGGGACTGCAGTCTGATCAGTACTGGGGATTGAAGCCTGATCAATACCTGGGATCGTAGCCTGATGTGATATGGGTTTGAAAAGGTCTCTCCAAGCACTAGAGACGGAGGGGTAAAAACCAGGCACATCGCTTAGCAGTCCAGGCAAGACTGGGATGGTGGAAGAGCTGGGCTCAGGAGCTGGCCATCTAATGTGACAGAATCATTTTGGTTAGAAAAGACCTGTGAGGGGATGGAGTCCAACCTTTATCTAACTCTGCCAAGGCTGGTGCTAAACCATGGCCCTCTGTACCACATCTCTGCTTCTTTGGAAGACTCCCGGGAATGGGGAATTCACCCATTTCCCTGCTCTCAGCAGTCTACAGATGCCTCAAATTTTTCCCACACTGCATCAGCCCCCACAAACCTCTATGACTTCTGTTCCACCTTATCCCGCTGCTCCCAGTCAGTTTTTTCCTGACTGTGATTTATTTCACATTAGGGTCTCTCATGAGTCAAAAATCCGAGCCAGAAAAAGGTTTACTTTCTCCACACATGAACTGCTTCAGCACGAACCGTGACCCCCTGGGACTAAGGAGCTGTTGGGCTCTGGTGTGGCACTCAGGCTCAGGACTATCTACTTCTCAAAGATGTGAAGCTTAGAACAATGGCTTGGGGAATAGTGACTAAAATGCTACTTGGCAAAAAATAACCTGGAGGCATTGGTTGATGCCATGTGCCCAGGTGGCCAGGAAGGCCAATAGCATCCTGACTTTTATGAGACATATCGTGGCCAGCAGGTATAAGGTAATGATTGCACCCCTGTATGCAGCAGTGCTGGGGTTGCACCTTGAATGCTGGGTTCAGTTTTGGGCCACTCACTCCAAGAAGCACAGCCAGAGAAGGGCAACAAAACTGGTGAAGGGTTTGGAGCACAAGTCTTATGACAGGTGGCTGAGGGAGCTGGGGTGGCTCAGGCTGGAGAAAGGGAAGCTTGAGGGGAGACTTTGCTGTCTATCTGAAAGGAGGTTGTAGTGAGGTGGAGGTCAGTGTCTTTTCCCAAGTAGCAAGTGATAGGACAAGACCAAATGGCATCAAGTTGTGCCAGAGGAGCTTTAGATTGGATGTTAGAATAAAAAATATTCACTGAAAGGGCTGCAAAGCCCTGGAACAGGCTGCCCAGGGCAGTGGTGGAGTCAAGATCCTTGAAGAGATTTTAAAACTGTGTAGATGTGGTGCTGAGGTACATGGTTTGGGGGTGACCTGGCACCTCTTTTGGCTGCTGTGGACACTGAATATTGCAGTGTGTAAAGTGCTGCCAGGTAGGAGCCACTGGCTGGCAGATCCTGAGGTGCTATGAAAGCACAGTGGAGAGTGCCTTGTCAAGAGAGAGTGTGCAAGTCTGAGTCCTGCAGGAGATACAAAGTCTCCTGAGAAGCAAAGTGCTTGGGTAGGTGTTTATGTAGTGATGCTGTTATTGCAAATTCCTGCTTCTGGGGTGTGAATTTCTGTTCCCATTTGGAAGCACTTGACAGATCACTGGAAATTTTGCACAGTGTTATGTGTGGAGACTGAAAAGTCTCATGGTGCTGTCATGTGACAGAATTTAGTTTCCAATTTGAGACAGCTTTGAGGACAGCTGCTCTGTGGAAACTAAAGATGGGTGATCGACTGGGCTTCTCCATAAAGGAGACTCTACTGCTCATCGGTTGTGGCCACTCACGGCCTCTGTTTGGTGTACTACCTTCCAGTTACTCAGTATGTAGCTTTTTGTATTGTTAATTTGTCCTCCCTGCTCAGACATACATCACCAGAGAGGTAAGATCCTCAAAAATTAACTACTGGTATCAGAAGAAAAGAGATTTTGTGATCCCCGTTGTCAATTCACCCAAACTCCAGAGACTTGGCTGCTCTCGACCTGAGAAAACAGGCCAAAATAGCTTTGATGTGGGACAGTGGTGAACCAGACACCAGGGTTCTCCTCTGTGAAACTATAAAGAAGAAAGACAAACAGAAAACTCTGTGGCAAAACCCAGCACAGGTGCTTCTCAGAGAGCCCAGGAGCTTTACACAAGGCCTTGTTTATATGAATTTTGTGGTTAAGCCTCATAAATTGCCAGGTGCCACCTGGATTTGAGAGTTCTGTATTGTGCTGAGTTGAAGCAACCTGTGGTTAGCACCAGGGTGGTGCTGGGTGCTGAGAGGGCCAGGGATAATCGAGATAAACAGCACTGCAGTGTCTTTAAAGAGCAGAGGGAATGCAGAAAGGGCGAGAGCAGGCAGGAGAGTGAGCAAGCTTGTCCTTTGGAGCCAAGCGGGCAGACCTAGCAGCAGCTCTGCAACCCAACACTGAGCTCAAGGTAGGCTGGCAGTGCTATTGACAGCATCCCAGGTGCTTGTGGGACATCTGCGTGCTGGTTCCTTGTTCTGGTTTAATGTGCTGGTCAACGACTTTATTTCGGGTGTGTTTCCTCTCCTTAGAGGTTGTTCTGTTCCTTTGGGTCAGGTTGTCTCTAAAGCAAGGTCTGCCTTGATGGCAGTAGGAATATTGCAGTCGTGCTCATCTTCAGAGATGTCTTGTGGTCCAGGAAGAAAAGGGATTGCTTTTCCCTTTCCAAGATAAAAAGAGGTGATATTGAATATGGCAATGAAATAACTACTGGTGGGGGTTTATGACCAGGGTTCACTCTGTAACAATCTGATTGGGGTAGGCAGGGAGAAGAAAGAATTTTCAGGTTGACCCCCAGTAATACTAGAAGAACAGAAGAGGGGCAAATTTAGCATGAGAAGCAGGAACTATTCCTAGCATGATGAATATTTCTAGCTCTCCCAAGAGTGCTGCTGAAATCTCCACTGCTTAGGAGCCAGGCAATTGGAAGTGTTTGATGAGGAGCCTGTTGGCAACAATTATCTACTGCAGAAGCCAAAGGTCGGGTGACCTGAGAGGGATTCTTTGTCATTAATTTCTTCCAGGGCATGCTCAAAAAAAGAGAAAAAAAAAGATAATGAAAAGAACAGCTGGAGTTTTTGCTGAACAGAGGGTAAGCCCTGTCTGATTCACAGGAGGTGGTGATTAATAGCAAGAGTTAGGTCATGGGTTTGGAGATGAGTATGGCAGTAGGGTGGCACTTAGTCAAAGGGTCAGAAGAGAAAGCATTAAATATTTTGCTCTCAGTGTGCTCAGTGCTGGCTGCTGCTTTGCAATGGCTTAGATACCAGCCTGAGGAGGCATTGCTAATGGCTTAAGAGGTTCTGAAGGTGCTGCTGGTGATGATGAAATTATACAACACTGCATAAGTCGTTACAGAGAAGAAAAGGACCTGTGGGCAGCACAGGGCAACCAGTTATTGACTTACCCTGTGGGTAACATGAACGTAGGACCACTCAGAGCCAAAAGGGTTATTACTCAGTGGGTAGATTTGACAAAGTCTGCCATAGGATGCAGCCAAGGAGGCGAGACAGTAGTAATGCTCTGAGTACATCTGGGCACAGCTGCACATCACAGACCTGTGAGCAGCAGAATCCAAGCCAGCAGGCTACCAGGCTGGCTCAGTGACAGATAGCAGGGGACCGCCACGCGGACAGAGTTTTAGCAGTATAGGCAGCTGGCTAGAGCAAGGCAGGCAGATGGGGACAGCAGTATGGGCAGCTTGTTCTCCATGGGATGAAATGAAGAGAAACTGGGAAGCCAGCAAACCTCGCTTTTAGTTGCCAAGGCCTAATGAATGGTTTTGAAGTTAAACACGGCTCTTAAGAAAAGAGGAAAGAGCTGAGCAGACCAATATTGGGCATTCTGGATCTGGAAGTTAATCAAAGCATGCAGTTCTTTCCCAATGGGCTCTGAAAGGCTGCATGAAAATGATGCTTTATTGAAAGGTTATAAATGAAATGCTCTCAGGAGCACTTGGGGCATCATTGCTTTACATCATGACTCTGCCCTTGTAAGGCTGCATTTTGAATATGTCCAGTTCTGAGTCCCTTAGTTCAAGAAAGACCTCAGGGTACTGCTTGAAAGAGTCCAGCACAGAGCCACTAAAATGATTAAGGGAGTGGAACATGTCCCTGCAAGGACAGGCTGAGGGAGCTGGGGCTCTTTAGCCTGGAGAAGAGGAGGCTGAGAGGTGACCTCATTCATGTTGATAAAGATGTAAAGTTGAGTGCCAAAAGGCTGGAGCCAGGCATTGCTCGGTTATGCTCAATGACAGCACAAGGGGCAATGGTGGAAGCTGAGGCATAGGAAGTTCCATGGAAACAGAAGGAAGAGTTTTTCCTTGTGAGGGTGACAGAGCCCTGGAACAGGCTGCCCAGGGCAGGTGTGGAGTCTGCCTTTCTGGAAATATTCAAGACCCACATGGATGTGTTCCTGTGTGATCTTCTCTAGGTGCTCTTGCTCTGGCAGCGGGGTTGGACTGAAGGAGCTTTGGAGGTCCCTTCCAGCCTTTGGAACTGATACTGTGATTCTATGATTCTGTGATTCTGTGATTCTGTGACTTGGATGTCTTCCTTATGAAGGAAACCTTCTCAACAGACACCAAATTGAGATTTCAGAACTAAGACGGGGGAGGGCAGATTTAGACTGGAGATTAGGAAGAAATTCTTGAAAGTGAGGGTGGTGAAACACTGGAACAGATTGCCCAGGGTAGTTGTGCATTCCCCTTCCCCGGAGGTGTTCTAGGCCAAGTTGGATGTGGCCTTGAGCAACCTGGGCTGGTGGGAGGTGTCCCTGCACGTGGCAGGGTGGCTGGAACTAGATGAGCTTTAAGGTCCCTTCCAACCCAAACCATTCTATGAATCTATGAATCCCTTTCGGCTTTAAAATTGTGCCTAGAGAATGCAAGCTTCATTTTGTGTTCCCTCCTTCTGATAGCAGTAGAGGAGGCTATTTCTGGCTTTAGGAAGAGATTTGTAGTGTATTTGCACCATTCCTGTTAACATGACTTTCAGCAATGTTTCTGAGGAGAAGGATGGGAATTTGTTGATGGAAAATGCAGAATGCCACCAGTGTTCATCCATGCAAAGTGACTTGCCTGTGGATTCTGCAGAGGAAGTTGAGAGCGCTTCAGTTCTCCTCTAACCATACCATGAGGTCACCCTGCTGCCTTAGTCCCTTGCTGCCTTCACCATGTTCCTCCTGCAAGCAAAGTCCATGCCCAACTGCATTGCTCAGTGCTGTGTGTGTCAGCTGCTGCATGGAAGGAGGCAGAAAACCCCAAATCTGACCCTGGCAGCTTGGACTCTGATCTTGTTCCCTAGGCACAAGCAGCTGGCTTCATGTCTGGCCTTTGCTGACCTTCCAGCTCAATCCATTCTAGGATGCTGTGTTTCTATGACTTCTAAGAAGTTGTTTGAATTGCTACGTGGCAATATCATCAGCTATAGAAACCATGCCACTTTTAGCTCCAGCATATATTTTTGATGTCTAGTTTCCCTCTTTTATATTCTAAACATCAACCAGATCCCTAAAACCACAATAACTCAACATCAGTCACAGAATCACAGAGTGTTAGAGGGTGGAAGGGACCTCCAGAGATAATTCAGTCCAACCCCTCTGCCAGAATAGGATCATCTTCGGTAGTCCACACAGGAATGTCTCTAGGGGGTTTGGAAAGTCTCCAGGAAAGGAGACTCCACAACCTCTCTGGGCACCCTGCTCCAGGGCTCTGTCACCCTCACTCTAAAGAAGTTTTTCCCCTTTCAACCTTCTCTTCTCCAGACTGAACAGCCCTAGGGCTCTCAGTCTCTTTCCACCAGGGTTGATGCTCAAGTCCCCCAATCATCTGTGTGGCTCTCAGTTGGACTCTCTCCAGCAGGTCCCTGTCTCTCTTCAACTGAGGAGCCCAAAACTGGACGCACTACTCCAGGTGTGGTCTCAGCAGGACAGAGTAGAGGAGAAGAACCTCCCTAGACCTGCTGGCCAGACTGTTCTTGAGGCACCCCAGGAGACCATTGGTTCTCTTGGCCAGAAGGGCACATTGCTGTCCCCATATCTGAATGTCTCTCCTGCCTGTTTACTTGGTGCACTTCTTGTAGCCATGTGATGAAAAATAGGTTGGTCCCTTTTATTGTGCTTTCTACAGAACTTCATTTCCTAAGTGTGATGCAGAAGCAAAACGTTTCAGTCCTTGCGGTGAAACTCTTGTCTTTATTTTCATGCAATCACATTCAGAGTACTTCTGGTTGCATCTTTTTGAAAGGTAAAACTGGGGTCAAATTTGAACTGACATTTCACCTTTCCCATAACAGTAATCTGTACAAAAAGTTCTCAGGAGGGTACGTAAACAGAAGAGACTGACTTGCAGTGTGTAAAAATCATCTCCAGAGCAAATCTGCAGCCTCTATATATTGCCACATCCCCTTCAGAGTCCAGAGTGCAGCACTACGCGCCAAGAGAAGACACACTCCTGCTTTAACGGAGTTACTCATTGTCATTAAGCATATGCTAAAGTACCTTACAGGATCACAGCATGGCATGGGGCTGAAAGTGATCTCCAGAGATCAGAGAATCATAGAATTGCCAGCGTTGGAAGGGACCCCAAGGCTCATCCAGTTCCAACCTCACTGCCATGGGCAGGGACACCTCACACTAGATCAGCTTGCACAGAACCACATCTAGCCTAGCCTTAAAAACCTCCAGGGATGAGGCTTCCACCACCTCCCTGGGTAACCTATGCCAGTCTCTCACCACCTTCATGCTGAAAGAACTTCTTCTTAAGGTCTAATCTCAGTCTCCCCTCCTCTGGCTTGGATCCATTCCCCCTAGTCCTATCACTACCTGACGTCCTAAAAAGTCCCTCCCCAGCTTTCTTGTAGCCTCTTTCAGATACTGGAAGGCCACAAGAGGTTTCCTTGAAACCTTCTCTTCTCCAAACTGAACAACCCTAATTCTCTTATGCTTTCTTCAAAGGAGAGGTGCTTCAGTCCAACCTACCTGCTAAAGCAGTGTCACACAGATCAGGTTGCCCAAGATTCCCATGCCCAGGTGGGTTTGGAGGCTCTATAACCTGGGAAGCCTGCTCCAGGGCTTCCTGTGTTCTAGTTTGTGCCTGTTTTCCCTTGTCCTGTCATTGGGCATCACTCAAAAGTGTCTGGTCCCATCTTCTTGCTCCCTGCCTTTTAGATATTGACAAGCATTGATCAGGTCCCCGCTCTGTCTGCTCTTCTACAGGCTAAAGAGCCCCAGATCTCTCAGCCTTTCCTCATAAGAAAGATAGTCCAGGCCCCTTGACATCTTTGCAGCTCTAAAGGGAAGCCTGAATAAAGTCTGCACTGGAATTTAGTGCGTGCTGCTCTGCCTGTGTAGAATGTCACACACTAGGCACTTCAGAGCAAATCCAGTGGTCTGAGAGCAGTGGTCTGGCTGATTTGGATAGTACAGCATCAGGCAGACAAAATTTTCCCCTTCAGACACCAGTTCAGTTCAGTTCCATATCAAAACTTCACCAAACTTCCAGAATGTGACTTTGTTCTCTGTAGTAGCTTTACTGATGAGAAGCTCAGCCAGGCATAAGAAGGGGCAGGTTTGGAGATCCATACTGGATGGTAATGGCTTTATGTAAAGTGCAGCAGTGATCCATTAGACACATGGATGCATCAGGGTCAAAGCACATTTGGGGACTTGAGATACAGCATGGAGCCATGCCTGGGCCTCTCATTTCAGTCGATGTCTCTGATGAGTGACTCACTTTCAAAGCAGTTCTCAGTTAAAGTGATGAGAATTGGTAATTTTTCCATCATGTGCTCATGCAGGCCAGAAGGCAGCTGTGTGCTGGGCTTCAGCCAGAGAAGTGTGGGCAGCAGGGCAAGAGAGGGGATTGTGCCCCTTGGCTCTGCTCTGCTCAGACCTCACCTCCAATCCTGCCTCCAGTTCTGGTGTTGCCAGCAGCAGAAAGACACAGAGCTGCTGAAGAGAGGCCAGAGGAGGCCACAAAGATGAGCCAAGGGCTGGAGCGGCTCTGCCGTGAGGACAGGCTGAGGGAGCTGCGGGTGTTCAGCCTGAAGAAGAGTCCAGGGGGACCTCAGAGCTGCCTTCCAATAGCTGAAGGGATCCTCCAGGAAGGCTGCAGAGGGACTTTACCTGAGGGTGTCTAGAGAGCATAAGGGGGAATGGTTTGGAGCTGAGGCAGAGCAGGATTAGACTGGAGATAAGGAAGAAGCTCTTCAGTAGGAGGATGCTGAAACTCTGGCACAGGCTGCCCAGGGACGCTGTGGCTGCCTCCTGCCTGGGGGTGTTGAAGAACAGGCTGGATGAGGCCTTGAGCAGCTGAGTCTAGTTGAGAGGTGTCCCTGCCTATGGCAAGGAGGCTGGAGTAGATGATCTCTAAGGTCCCTTCCAAACTGAGCTATTCTAGGGTTCTATGATTCTGTGATTCGTAGTTTTGGAAGACAAACTAACTCACAGCTTCTTCCTCTTTCTCAGGTGATCTGGCTTCTGCCAGACTGCAGATGTCAGTAGCCTCACAAATGGACCTGCCTGAAGAAATTCAGCATCCATATTCCAAATTTTCCAACTGGAAATTCAAACTGTTTAAAGTGAGATCATTCAAAAAGACACCTTCTGATGACAGCCAGCAACTGAAGAGAGAACAGGCAGAAGAGGTCACTTCTTCAAACAAAGAAACTAAACTGCATGAGGATGAAGCACTGCCAAGAGGAGAAGAGGTGGACTTAGGAAGCTTTGGGCATGCACTTGAGAATGATGCCATGGACACGAAAACACAAGGTGAGGAAGCTCATCAAAACAATCTGAAGCAACTTTGCCGCATCTGTGGAGCCTCCTTCAAAACTGATTGTCACAAGATGACTCACCCAGTCCATGGACCAGTGGATGATGAAACTCTGTTGCTTCTGAGAAAGAAAGAGAGAAAAGCAACCTCTTGGCCAGACCTCATTAGTAAGGTGTTTAAGATTGATGTGCGTGGGGACATTGATACCATTCACCCCACTCAATTCTGTCACAACTGCTGGAGCATTATCCACAGGAAATTCAGTAGCACCCCATCTGAAGTATATTTTCCTAGAAGCAGCATGATGGAGTGGCAACCCCACTCTTCAGACTGCAAGGTGTGCCACGCTGCTGGCCATGGGGGCAAGAGAAAAGGCCAGACGCCTATTGTACAGCATGGAAAACGTCTGAAGACCGTTACAGAATGTGCTCAAACCAACAGAGGTGGAAAGAAGCAAGCACAGATGAAGAACAAAAACGTCATGAAAGAGCTTGTCAATTGCAAGAACATTCACCTCAGCACCAGGCTGCTTGCAGTTGATTATCCGCTGGATTTCATTAAATCCGTCTCTTGCCAGATCTGTGACCATATTTTGGCAGACCCAGTGGAAACCACGTGCAGACACTTGTTCTGCAGAACTTGCATCCTTAAATGTGTGAAGGTTCTGGGCAGCTACTGCCCTTCCTGCTGGTATCCTTGCTTCCCCACTGACCTGGTAACCCCAGTGAAATCTTTCCTAAACATCATCGACAGCCTGAGTGTAAGGTGCCCTGTAAAGGAATGTGATGAAGAGATCTCACATGGAAAATATGGCCAACACCTCTCCAGCCACAAGGAGATGAAAGATAGAAAGCTCTACAGCTATGTAAATAAAGGTGGACGACCAAGGCAGCATCTCCTCTCTTTGACCAGGAGAGCTCAGAAACATCGTCTGAGGGAGCTGAAACGCCAGGTCAAGGCTTTTGCTGAGAAAGAAGAGGGTGGCGACATGAGGGCTGTGTGCATGACTCTGTTCCTGCTAGCTTTAAGAGCGAAAAATGAACACAAACAAGCAGATGAACTGGAGGCTATAATGCAGGGCAAAGGATCTGGGCTTCACCCTGCTGTCTGCCTGGCCATCCGAGTGAACACATTCCTCAGCTGTAGCCAGTATCACAAAATGTACAGAACGGTGAAAGCCGTCAGTGGGAGGCAGATTTTCCAGCCCCTGCACGCTCTGCGTGCTGCTGAGAAGGCCCTGCTGCCAGGGTATCATCCCTTCGAGTGGAATCCTCCCTTGAAAAATGTATCCACTAACACAGAAGTGGGAATTCTGGATGGACTCTCAGGGTTGCCACTTTCAGTTGATGACTACCCAATGGATACAATTGCAAAGAGGTTTCGATATGACGTGGCCTTGGTTTGTGCCTTAAAGGACATGGAGGAGGAGATGCTGGAAGGCATGAAAGCAGAAAACCTGGATGACTGTTTGAGTGGTCCCTTCACCGTGGTAGTAAAGGAGTCCTGTGATGGGATGGGAGATGTCAGTGAGAAACATGGGAGTGGGCCTGCAGTGCCAGAGAAGGCTGTTCGCTTTTCTTTCACGGTCATGAACATCGCTGTAGAGCAGGGGAATGGAAGCAAGAGGATCTTTGAAGAAGTAAAGCCCAACTCAGAGTTGTGCTGCAAGCCCTTGTGCCTCATGCTGGCTGACGAATCGGATCATGAAACTCTGACGGCAATCCTGAGCCCACTCGTAGCAGAAAGAGAGGCTATGAAGAACAGCCAACTGCTACTTGAAATGGGAGGCATCTTGAGAACATTCAAATTCATCTTCAGGGGTACAGGATATGATGAGAAACTTGTGCGAGAAGTGGAGGGGCTGGAGGCCTCAGGTTCCACTTACATTTGTACCCTGTGCGATGCGACGCGCCTGGAGGCATCCCAGAACTTGGTCTTCCACTCCATCACCAGGAGTCACGCTGAAAATCTGGAGCGCTATGAGATCTGGAGGTCCAACCCATATCACGAATCTGTCGATGAGCTCCGAGCTAGGGTGAAGGGCGTTTCAGCCAAACCTTTCATTGAGACCGTGCCCTCCATAGATGCCTTGCATTGCGACATCGGCAATGCGGCCGAATTCTACAGGATTTTCCAGATGGAGATTGGGGAAGTTTACAAGAATCCCAATGTGTCTAAAGAGGAGAGGAAGAGGTGGCAGCTGACTCTCGACAAACACCTCAGGAAGAAGATGAACTTGAAGCCCATGATGAGGATGAGTGGCAATTTCGCTCGCAAACTCATGTCCAAAGAGACAGTCGAGGCAGTGTGTGAGCTAATCAAGTGTGAGGAAAGGCGGGAAGCCCTGAAAGAGCTGATGGACCTGTACATGAAGATGAAGCCTGTGTGGCGATCCTCCAGCCCTGCCAAGGAGTGCCCAGAGCTGCTATGCCAGTACAGCTACAACTCACAGCGTTTTGCTGAGCTCCTTGCTACAAAGTTCAAGTACAGATATGAGGGCAAGATTACCAATTACTTCCACAAAACCCTTGCTCACGTTCCTGAAATCATTGAAAGAGATGGCTCCATTGGGGCCTGGGCAAGTGAAGGAAATGAGTCTGGAAACAAATTGTTTAGGAGGTTCCGAAAAATGAATGCCAGACAGTCCAAATGCTATGAGATGGAAGATGTCTTGAAGCACCACTGGCTCTATACCTCCAAGTACCTACAGAAGTTCATGAATGCTCACAAGGTGTTAAAAAGCCAGGGCTTCACCACTGACCCAAAGGAGAGTTTAAGTGGCACCCTGCCACTGGAGGAGGTCTTGGAAAGCAACGACTCAGAGGAAATCTAAATGTAAAACCTGGATGTTTTTAAGGCCAGGCTGGATGTGGCTCTGGGCAAGCTGATCTAGTGTGAGGTGTCTCTGCCCAAGGCAAGGGGGTTGGAACAGCATGATCCTAGAGGTCCCTTCCAGCCCTGACAATTGTGTGATTCTCTGATTTAGTGTTGGGTTTGTTTTTGCAAGGAGGCAGCTTCATCTTCTTCAGGCCCGTAGAGGTACAGGGAAGTTTGAAATGCTCATTTTTAAGCTCCCTGTTCAAGGTGTCAATAAAAAGGTTAATAAATGCTGAGACCCTTGGGAGTTCCCAAGAGATAATGCAGCACTTAGGAGTTGTTATGTGAGATGAAAGCAGAAACCAAGCACAGAGAAGGCTCTTCAGCTTCTTCTGGTCTTTGAGTGTTGTATCTAAGCCAGAAAGCCAAAGAAAAGAAGGTTTTATACAAAGGAGTGTTTTGGGATGGATGTGATTCCAGAGAGTTCTGAAGGGTGCTGAAAGAGGGAGCAAGGCTTGCATTTGCTTACCTGTTAAAAGGGTTTGATTGTTTTATGGATGGTTCTTTAGCTTTTCAAGTGAGGATCAGTCAGTGAGACACTTGGGTAGTTGTTTTGGGACAGAGTTCAGTTATTTTCATATACACCAGTGACTAAAGATGCAGACTTTGGTCTCACAGGTGAAACAATCTCACAGGTTACCATGTACATAGCAGTCCTGCTGAGGGGCAGATGGTGAGGCCACCAAGCTCATTTGGTGTATGAAGTTAAAGGACATGTAACAGGGATTTATTTAAAGGTATTTTCATCAGTCTGGTTACTCTAAAATGCAAACCGGTTCCTTGTACTCCTAAAGCAGGATTTAGTGTGCCTTGTGGTTAGCTCACTATGCAAAGTACAATCAGGTTCTGCTGTGTAGTTTGTTGCTTCATGACCATTTTACATTTTTGCAGGAACTTCAGTATCTGGTGTAATTTATACCAGCAGAGTTTTGTTAGGTGACTGCCTGGTCTTTCTGGATCTCAGGTGAAGAAAACTCATCTCAATTTAGTACAGGATGTTGACCTGACAGAGCAGGTCCAGAGGAGAGCCAAGAAAATAACCAGGGGGCTGGAACAGCTCTGCTATGAGCCAGGATGAGTGAGCTGGGGTTGTGCAGCCTGCAGAAGAGAAGGCTTCAGGCAGATCTAAGAGCAGCCTGCCAGGGCATGAAGGGGACCTAAAAGAAAACTGGGGAGGGACTGTTTGCAAAGGCCTGCAGGGACAGGACAAAGGCAGTGTCTGCATACTAGAGCAGAGCAGATTGAGATTGAATGTTAGGAACAAGCTCTGCACCAGGAGGGTGCTGGAACACTGCAACAGGTTGCCGAGGAAGGGAGCTGAGGCCTCATCCCTGGAGATCTTCAAGGTTAGGCTGGACAAGGCTGTGAGCAACCTGCTCTAGTGGAGGATGTCCCTGCTAAGTGCAGCAGGGTTGGATTGGATGACCTTTGGAGGTCCCTTCCAACCCAAACCATTCTAAGGTTCTATACCTATAGCATCCTTTGTATGCTGCACTATGAACCTTTACCCTTACCGTCTGCTTCTAGATTAATCTACTATTTTCATTTTATTTTTTTCAATAGAGCACATATTTCCCATGGGGTATAACCACTAGGCTGACATAAGGAGCATTCTTTACCACTAAATGCAGACAGAAAGTGCAGCTGTTCCCCAGGGAGCAGATACCAGGTGCAAAGAGCATCCTTTGTCAGAAAGTGCAGATACAGTTTGCAATTTTGGGTTCACCGCTTTCATTGTGTAAATAGTTGCATGCTTTTCTTTCCTCTCTCTGTGTGTATTTGGGACAATACAGAGTGTCTGAGGGAGCTGAGGGTGTTCAGTCTGAAGAAAAGGAGGCTGAGGGACACCTCCTTGCTCTCTGCAGCTCCCTGCAGGGAGGTGGGAGCAAGGAAGGGGCAGCCTCTGCTCCTTGGTGCCAAGGGACGGGAGCAGAGGAAATGGTTCCAAGCTGCCCCAAGGGAGGCTGAGGCTGGATACTAGGAAATATTTCTTCCCAGAGAGGCTTCTCAGACACTGGAATGGTCTGCCCAGGGCAGTGCTGCAGTCCCCATCCCTGGAGGTGTTCAGGCAGCCATGTTTAATGTTGACCTTTCAGTGTTGGGTGGAAGGTTGGACTGGATGAGCATGGAGGTCTCTTCCAACCAGATGCATTCTGGGATTCACTGTACTCCTTCAAACAGCTTCACTTATTTATTCACTTAGGTTGGAAGAGACCTTTAATATTGAGTCCAACCCTTCACATATTCTTTTTTATGTTGATACTGGGTACAAACCCTTCAGCAACTCATGTCAAAGAAGTCTCTTGTTCTGAGGTTGTGTGGACTGCTTTGTACACAGTTACCTCCTGCTGGTGTCTGGTTTGGTGCAGTTTCATTTATTGTTGTGAACTGCCCTGTTGTGGCACAACGTGAGCTGTGGTAGAGGCTGCAGTTCTGGTCTCACAATTTATTTTTCCCTCATGGGAATAATTCCAGTGACTTTAAGCAAATTGGCTTTGGCTTTTAGTCAGACAGTTCAGAAACAAATTGTAAATATTCACAGCATCCTAATTCCTGACTGCACTGATTTCTGTACTTGTGCCACCTCCCAGCTTCATATTTTTACTGTTTTCTTCCTGCATTAAATTTTCTGTGTTTGCTAAAGCTGTTTAAAATAAAGGGCTTATAAATATTGGACTTTCTGTCTTTGTATTTGATCCCAGGTTTTCAACTCTGCACACAGTTTCATGGGAACAGGCTCTTGGTTCCAGCAGTGGATGCTTTTCATAGCTGGGCTGTTCTAATACCGTGAGACAACAAGGTCACTGATGGTACCAAACTGGGGGGGTGGTGACCCTCCCTCAGGCTGTGCTGCCATCCATTTTGACCTGGATAGGCTGCAGAGCTTGGCAAAGGGGAACCTCATGAAGTTCAGTAAGGGCAAGTGCAGAGTCCTGCACCTGGAGAGGAAAAACACCAGGGACTAGTTCAGACCTGGGGGTGTCCTGCTAAGAAGCAGCTCCATGAAGAAAGACCTTGGACAGCAAGTTCTGCATGGGGCAGCAATGTACCCTTGTGGGCAAGAGAGCCAACAGCAGTCTGGGGGCATTAAGAAAAGTGTGGCCAGCAGGCCTAGGGAAGTTCTGCCCCTTTACTCTGCCCTGCTGAGACCACACCTGGAATACGGTGTCCACAGAGGCTATGAGGATGACTGGGGCACTTGAGCATCTCTGCTGTGAAATAAAACTGAGAGCCCTGGGGCTGTTCAGTCTGGAGAAGAGAAGGCTGACAGGGAATCTAAGCAATGCCTATCAAAATCTGAGGGGTGGGTGTCAGGATGAAGGTGCCAGGCTCTTTTCACTGGTGCCCACTGTGATAGGACAAGGCAAAATGGGTACAAGCTGGAACTCAGGAGGTTCCACCTCAACATAAGGAGACACTTCTATAAGGTGAGGGTGCTGGAGGCCTGGAGCAGGCTGCCCAGAGAGGTTGTGGAGTTTCCTTCTGTGGAGACTTTCCAAACCTACCTAGATGTATTCCTGTGTGGACTGCCCAGGGTGACCTTGTTTTGGCAGGAAGATCTGGACTGGAAGATCTCTGGAGGTCTCTTCCAAACCCTGACAATTTGTGATTCTGTGTTTCCAGGCCTTTTTTTCTGACAGACAGCAAGTTAACACAAATGGATGTTACTGTCAGTCTTGGAAGTCCTTTCAGGACTGCTTCTCACAGGCAACTATTTGACAGGAAGCTGAACTCATTTCCAACCAGTTTGATTCAGCCTGTAAATGGCTTTGGCTTCACATCCCAGTGCCCTCCCCGTGTTTGTTCAACATCAGCCTTGCACTCTCGTGTCCATGCTAATGTGTTAAGCCTCTTCCCTGACTTCTGTGCATCAAATTTTGGCTCCTTGTCATAGACTGAGCTAGAAAGATTAGTTCCAATCTATCTTTCAGTTCATGATTTGCAGCTTCTTTTTCATTCCAATTCAGAAAATCTTCCTGTAATTTTTTTTCCCCTTCAGTGATCTCTCAGGGTCAAAAGCCTTATGTAAACCAACTGGTTTGTACAGAATTAATGATGAGGACAGTAAGGTACCTGATTTCCTCATGCAATCAGGTAATGACACATCTCATTTCTGGACTTTCTGTCGCCAGCTTAGTTTTTTTTTCATCTGTCCTTGAGTAAAAGATATTGGATGGAAAAAAACAGAATGTGAATAAAAGAAAAGAAAAGAAAAGAAAACACAGCCAAACACAGCACAGCACAACACAACAGAGCAAAACACAAAGCAAACCAAGCCACAACAAAACCCAATCCAAATGAAAGCAAACTGAGAGACAACAAAAACAAACCAACAAACAATTAAAAAAGCCTCAACCAATCAAAAGGCCTCAGAGATGTCCCTGCTAAACTAGGATGGTTTAACTCCTTCATTCCTGACTGAATTTTACTCTCATAGAATCTTCAAATGGATTAATTGAAAGGGACCTTGAAGATCATCCAGTTCCAACATCCCTGCCATGGGCAGGGACACCTCCCACTAGATCAGGCTGCTCAAGGCCTCATCCAACCTGGTTTTGAACACCTCCAGGGAGGGGACATCCACAACTTCCCTGGGCAACCTGTGCCAGTGTCTCCCCACCCTCACTCTAAAGAATTTTTTTCCTGATCCCCAGTCTAAATTTGCCTTCCTCAACCTCCAATCCGTTGCCTCTTGTATTGTCACTCTCAGCCTTTGTAAATTTTCCCTCCTCAGCTCTCCTGTAGACTCTTCAGATACTGACAGGATTCTTTAAGGGCTCCTGGAGCCTTCTCTTCTCCAGGCTGAACAGCCCCAACTCAGCCTGTCCCCACACGGGAGGTTCTCCATCCCTCTGATCATCTTCATGGCCTCCTCTGAATCCACTCCAGCAGCTCCATTTTCCTCTTATGCTGGGGGCCCCAGAACTGGAGGCAGTGCTGCAGATGTGGTCTCAGCAGAGCAGAGCAGAGGGGCAGAATCCCCTCCCTGTGCTGCTGCTCTCTCTGCTCTGGACGCAGCCAGCACACAGCTGTCTGCTGGGCTGCCAGCGACCTGTGCTGGCTCCTGGGGAGTTTGTCACCAACTGACACCCCTAAGACCTTCGCCTTGAGACTGCTCTCAAGACACTTATTGCCCACCCTGTATGTTGTCCCCTGTGTTGTGTTGTGATGATGTGGCTTTGATTTTGGCATGGATTCTTTTTTGTTGTTGCTGTAAATGAAATCTGTGAGGAATGATGATGAATGTTTATTTTTGTGACAAATCAGCTGAATAAGATTTATGGCTAACCTAAAAAAAATGGTGTTCAGTATTGCAGTTCACCACCCTGAAGGGACTTTACATAGACAGGTATTCATTTATTCCTTGGAAGAACACCAAGCACTATATACTAAATATATATATATATATAATATACATCTAGTACTCTGCTCTGGTGAGACCTCACCTGGAATACTGTGTTCAGCTCAGGAGCTCTCAGTACAGAAGGACATGGACCTAATGGAGCAGGTCCACAGGAGTACCATGAAAATTATCAGGAGGTTGGAGCAGCTCTGACGTGGGGCCAGGCTGAGGGAGCTGGGAGTGTTCAGCCTGGAGAAGAGAAGGCTGTGGGGAGATCTAATAACAGCCTGCTGGTACCTGAAGGGGGCTACAAGAAGGCTGCAGAGTAACTGTTTGCAAAAGCCTGCAGGGACAGGACAAGGGCAATGGCTTCAAATTAGAGCAGATTTAGATTGGATGTTAGGAACAGGTTCTTTACTATGAGGGTGCTGCAACACTGAAACAGGTTGCCCAGGGATGTGGCTGGGGCTTCATTCAAAGTGAGGCTCAACAGGGCTCTGGCCCACCTGATCCAGTTGAGGATGTCCCTGCTGACTGCAGAGAGGGTTGGACTGGATGACTTTTGAAGGTCCCTTCCAACCCAAACTATTCTGTGATTCTACGATCCAAAGTAGCATGACAAAGGAAATGAGAAGCTGGCATTGGAATCTACAACATTTACACCAGTATCAGAGTGCTGAGATGGGAGTCAGGGAGACAGATGTCCTAGTTACAAGCTCTACCCAAACCATGACCTCCCTCAGCACATGAAAGGGTTGGAAATAGAAACTGTGTTTGGTTGTCCTTTACTTTATTCTGCTGTCAGCTTGAGTTGTGAAGGTTTTAAGGGGAGTTACTGTCCACACACACCGGTGTCAGTAGCAACACATGTTGCTCAGGAAAGGAGGGGCTGCTCAACATGTGCATGCCAGCTGCCCCTGCTTTTCTTTTACGTGCAGGAGGTCCAACATAAGAGCTGGAGCATGAATCCTGAGTTGTTACGGCTGGCTCGCAAATGTTGAGCTGACGGTATTGATTTTTGTGGTAAAGATGTTTGAGGCAATAATAAAACTAAAAAGTAGAGCCCAAGAATGATGAGGCTTCACAAATAGCCAAAAAAAGAATCCATAAATAAACTGAATAAACTCCTGGGCTATTCACCCTTAACAATCATACGATCGTGGAATGGTTTGGGTTGGAAGGGACCTCCAAAGGGCATTCAGTCCAATCCCCCTGCACTCAGCAGGGACATCCTCCACTACAGCAGGTTGCCCAAAGCCCTGTCTGAGCCTGACCTTCAATATCTCTAAGGATGCCCACCTCCCTGGGCAACCTGTTGCAGTGTTCCAACACTCTCGAGGTGCAGAACTTCCTAACATCCAAGCTCGATCTGCTCTGCTCTCATTTCAAACCACTGCCCTCAACCTGTCCCTTGCAGGCCTTTGCAAACAGTCCCTCTGTAGCCTTCTTGTGGCTCCCTTCATGCCCTGGCAGGCTGCTTTTAGGTCTGCCTGGAGTCTTCTCCAGGCTGAACACTCCCAGCTTCCTCAGCCTGTCCTCTTAGCAGAGCTGCTCCAGCTTTTCAAACTGAATCCAAACTTGTCCTCGTGCTTGGAGCAACCAGCAACCAGCTGCATTTGTTTCCACCTTCTCAGCGATCCATTGGCTCAATGAGTCACTCCAAGCTGCTTTTAAGCTTTCACACTCTACAGTCATCCTGCGACAGCAGAGGAGGAAATGCATAGTGGGGACCTGGAGTAAAGGATAAAAGTCCTGTTCTTCAGAATGAACTTCTGAAGTCAATGGGAGCTCTGGGCAAGGGGTGGCTGTGAAGCTAGACACCTGCTCAGACTTCAGATGGCCCTCTCCAGCACACCATACTGTCCTTTCCTAGACTTGGAGATTGACAGTGTTTGGTATGCCCCATGAAAAAGTAAAAAAAAAGTGAAGAAAAAAAAAAAAGGCATTTTTATCCTAAACTTTATTTGCTCACTGGATTTTTAACAACACAAACACAAAGTAATTTGATTTTTACTCCAAGGTGATGGAGTGCAATTGCAGCCCAAACTGACACAGAATCATCCAACAGCAGTTAAAATCCAAAAATAACTACCTAGAATTAAATGTAAGCTTTCCACAAGGAAAGCCCCTGAAGAAAACTGACCCTCATTGCAGGAATATTTAATGATTTCTGACACTAGGGACTTAAGCCACCACTTTAGTTTGAATGCAGAGTAATCAGCCTGATTTTATTTCACTACGCCAACATAAAAATGGAGTAAGGCAGCTATAAATTAGGTCAAATATTTCTATAACTACTCAATAGGAAACCATTAAAATGGGTAATAGAATGTTCTTTATAGACAAAAGCTAACAGCAGACATGTGATAATGCCTTACCTTATCAGCAGTTCCTTTAAACACAAAGGGGATAACCAGGGAGTAACATAGAGATCAAAATTTGCAGCCAGAGGAGTGTGGGCAGCACAAGGCAAGGGAGGGGATTCTTCTGCCCCTTGGCTCTGCTCTGCTCAGACCACACCTCCAATCCTGCCTTCAGTGCTGGTGTCCCAGCAGAAGGAGGACACAGAGCTGCTGGAGTGAGGCCAGAGGAGGCCACATGATGCAAGGCTCCGGAGAACCTCTGCAGTGAGGACAGGCTGAGGGAGCTGGGGGTCTGCAGTCTGGAGAAGAGAAGGCTCCGGGGGACATCGGCACTGCTTTCCAATAGCCAAAGGGATCCTACAGGAAGGCTGCAGAGGGACTTTCTGTGAGGGTGCCTAGAGACAGGCCAAGGGGGAATGGTTTGAAGCTGAGACAGAGCAGGGTTAGATGGGAACTGAGGAAGAAGTTCTTCAGTAGGACAGTGCTGAGACTCTGAAACAGGCTGCCCAGGGAGGCTGTGGATTCAAGGCCAGGTTGGATGAGGCCTTGAGCAGCTAAGTCTAGTTGAGAGGCATTCCCTGCCCATAGCAGGGAGGTGGGAGTGGATGATCTCTGAGGTCCCTTCCAACCTGAGCCATTCTATGATCCTATGAAAATACAGCTCACAGTTACGAGAATGTGGCTGTGTGCTTACACAATGCCCACAGGATATTCCTATCTACATGCTACAAAACACACACAGGAGGCAAACTTGTAAGCTTTTGAAGATAATTGAAGTCAATTAATGAAAAAGATCTCTTTCAGATCCAATATCTCACTCTAGCTCAGCTATTAGTAGCTGCCTTCCTCCCAGCTGGGTGAAGCTATTCAAACAGCCTCCGGAGGAAGGACTTTTTCACTGGTGCCATTAACTTCCTGGCTGCCTTTCTGCGCAGTGGCTTCATGGGTTGCTTTTTCAGCTGCACCGGCTTTTTGGGTGTTTGTAGGCCTTTATTCAGGTCAATGTGCTCATTGCAGAAGTACTTGACATTAGCTTCTGAGAGATGCAGGAGCATGCTCTCTGAGAGATCCATGCACTGCGCATGGACCCAATGGCCAGTCCCGCTGGAGCACAGGATCATTGCAGGCTTGTTGAGTTCTGTCGAATAGAAAGGGACCCAGGTGTTAATGTCAACATTGCAGCTGGCAGAGCAGGTGATCCAGTAGCCTGTTTCTGATTCATCTTCTTCGTCATCTTCATTGTAAGTGTCATTTTCATCAACATCAAAGCTACTGACCTCAGCACTGAAGCAAAACTCTTCTGAATCTTCAAATGGAGTGGAGTCTCCAGGGTCTTCGGTCGCTGGCTGGCTGCAGATTTGTGCTGCCACTTCTTCCTCCTTGTCTTCTTCGGCTCCTTTGCATCTCAAAATGTAGAAGTAGTTTGCGTCTGAGACTAATTGTTTGCTGGCCCCTGGGATGCCCAGCAATACAGACCCTTTGCCCATATCACAGCCAAACCAGATCCTGCAGTGTTTAATATCTGGTGTCCAGTCTGGGCTTGCCCTTTCAACAATCTCTATCCTACCATGTTCCAGAACTATGGTGTTACATACCAGCCGTTTCTGGTTGTCAGACTGGTAGCCCCCTACAAGGACAAATTCAGTATCACTGGTCTGAGTCACTATAGCACTTGATACAGATATCCCCCCTGGGAGGATGGAGCAGGTCACAGATGGGCTACCTAGGGGGAGATCAATTTTCAGTCTGTACAGGTTAGGGGCCCTGGTGTTATTCTGAAGCGAATGGCCTCCCAAAATGTAGACTGTGTCATTTCTGGCAAGAGAAACATGGAAGGCAAGCCCATCCTGAAGCTCTGGAAGCACGTATGATGTGCAGCACCCAAACTGAAAATCGATGAGAAACACAGATGGCAAGCAGTCAACTACACTGTTCCAGTTCTCAGTGGTTCTCTGTGCCAGCGGGGTGTAGGTCCTCCCTCCGAACAGGACACTCACACTCTTCCCTCGGCTGTAAACGACGTCAACTGTATGCCCGTACCTAGCTTCAGGGACATCTCCACCCAGGTCTTTCTCGACGCACCGGAAAGTGGTTTTTTTGCTGGTTTTGCTTTCCAGACTCATAAGGTAAGTCTTATCAGAAAGGTCATTGTTAGGTGTTTTCCCACCGTGGATGATATACTGGTACTCATCAGACCCCGCACTGCCTCGGAGGGTACAAAGAGCAGGGTAACGGAGAGGTGGGAGGTAACAGGAGTCCTTAGAGAAGGTAGCAGGTTTCATTTTGAGCTCATCATGCTTCAAATCAAGGAGAAACACACCAGTGGGACAGGACCTCTTCGGCCATCCCTTCTGCCCAAAAAAGAAAACATGGCCATTGAAATTCAGGAGAGAGAAGCCGGGCTGAAGCAAGGAGGAATTACTGATGCTCGATACCACCTGCAGCAACATTTTGTCTGCTGACTGGGCCATACTTGGGGTCACTATCTGAGGGAAAAAACAAACAAACAGACAAACCAAAACACAATGGATGAAATGTGCTCTAGACCCTATGAGAGTTAACAGCACAGAAGTTACATGAAAGTTGTATTTCAGTTCATGCTTTGAGACACACAAAGAGAACCTCTTTTGCAACCTAGAAGATGACTCTGGCAAGAGCTATGCCTGATAAGGAGAGGCTGAGGGTCCTGGAGCTGTTCAGTCTGGAGAAGACTGGGAGGGGATTATAATAAATATCTATAACTATCTGAAGGGCTGGGGGTCAGGAGGGGGGGACAGGCTCTGCTCACTTGCTCCCTGGGATAGGACTAGGAGCAGTGGATGGAAGCTGCAGCACAGGAGGTTCCACCTCAACACAAGGGGGAACTTCTTTACTGTAAGGGTCCCAGAGCAGTGGCACAGGCTCCCCAGAGAGGTTGTGCAATCTCCTTCTCTGGAGCCTTTCCAGGCCTGTCTGGATGTGTTCCTGTGTGACGTGAGCTAGATTGTATGGTCCTGCTCTGGCAGGCGGGTTGGACTCGATGATCTCTCTGGTTCCCTTCCAGCCTCCGGCATCCTGTGAGCCTGCGATTTTGTGCACGTAAAGCGCCAATACTCCTGGCGGTAGCCCTCAATCCCCACCCCGCAGCTCGGCGCCTAGGCAACCTCCCGTCTGTGGGCCCGGCCCACGCTGCAGCGGTGGCCCCGCGGCCTGCTGGGACCGGTAGTTCCTGGCCGCCTCCTCGGCCCGGCCCCGGCCTGGCCCGGTGCGGAACACCGCGGCGGTGCATGGCCGCAGCTCGGCTCGTCCGCGGGCCTGAGGCGGAGAGAGCGCTGGATCTAGGGGGTGAGTAAGGTTGTGGGGCCGGAGCCGATCCTCCTGGCTGCGGAGATTCAGCCCCGGGGCGCTCGCGGGGAGGAGGGAGCGGGCCGGGGCCGGCCTGGCTGCGCCCTGCCCGCAGCTCGCCCCGGAGCGGCCAGAGCCGCCGCCGCACACAGCGCAGGGCTTTAGAGAAGGGTGCCGCTTCCCACGGGCCCGGTTCCTGGAGGGCTGCCGGGAACGGACCGTCCCTAGGGCCGCCTGCATTAGGGGCTCCCCCGCCTCCCCTCTCCGGCACCCGGCTTGTGGGAAGGGCCGGGAGCAACCCCTCCCATCCAGACCACGTAGCTTGGGCGTCCTCCGCAGAGGAGCGCTGGAACAGACACCGAAGGGTGTTTGAAGGAGGCTGAGATGTGGTGTTGAGGGACATAGTTTAGCAGCAGCCATGCTGGAGACCGGTTGTTTGGACTCGATGATCTTAAAGGGCTTTTCCAATTGCAACGATTCTGTGATTCGGTGGTCAGCAGGGATTCCCAAAAATGAATCGAGCAGGTGAAGGGAGGAGACTGTCAGATCCCGCCTGGCCTATTAGTCCAGCTCTGAAGCCAACAGAAGGAGGACGTGGAACTGTTGGGGAGGGTCTAGAGGAGTCCACAAAGATGATCAGAGGGCTGAAGCCTGTCCGACAAGGACAGGCTGAAGGGGTTGGGTCTGTTCAGCCTGTAGAAGGCTCCAGGGAGACCCTAGAGCAGCCTTCCGATACCTGAAGGGTACAGGAGGGCTGGGGAGGGACTCTGTGTAAGGATATGTGGTGACAGCACGGCGGGGGATGGTTTTAAACTAAAGAAGGTAGATTTGGATTGGATAAGGAAGAAATTTTTTATAATGAGGGTGTTGAGAAACTGGAACAGGTTGCCCAGAAAGGTTGTGGACACCTCATCCCTGGAAGTATTTAACACAAAGCTTGATGAGTCTTTGAACGACCTGGGTGAGTGAAAGGTGCCCCTGCCCATGGCAGGGGCTTGGAACTGGGTGATCTTTAGGCTCCTTTCCAACTCGGCCCATGCTATGTTTCCATGATTCTGTAATTCAGTGGGCTGAGGTAAACATGCAGACAGCCAAATGCAGACTCCAGTCCATCATTCTGCAGGTTTCCAAGACAGGCTTCTTTGCACACATTTAGGAGGAGTCAATGATAGCTGTGTTCTTAACTGTGTTAGAAAGGGCACAGGTAAAAGCTATTGGTGTCAGGATGAAATGTCACACACTTGTGCTGAACATCCTGCACAAGGGCTTGTGTGTGTGTGGTTTGGGGGTCCTGCTTCCAGAAAGCACTGAAAGAGCTCTGGAGAGGACAGACACCAGCAATGGAAACATCTGCCAGGTTCATTGGCACCACTCTCTGGTGACAGAAGAATTGTGCATTTTGAAATCATAGAAGCATTTTAGTAAATGTCAGAGTTCTAGGTCCCAGCCTTTGCCAAATATCCACAGAATTTAAAGGTGTCTACTAGCTTTTAAATGCAGTATTTGGGACCAAAACCAAATCAACCAACCTTTGGAATTAAAAATGTAGCTACTTGTTTCAGAATCTTTTTAGGATTCGTATTTTCCTTGCTCCTGCTTTTAATTTTGCTGTAGCAAGAAAACCCAAGACACAGCATTTCTTTTTCAAGGAAACTGAGGGAGAGTAGGCTTAGAGTGCACTGTAGGAAGAAATTCTTCAGTATGAAAGTGGTGAGACTCTGTTTTTTAGTTGTTTTTTAGCTTGTCGCAGGCACAGATCTTTGGCATAGAATTAAACTTATTTTGCATCACTGTAGATTTTCTGTTTTCCTCTGACTAATCTGCAAAATGAAAAGGCAAACCCCTGAAAAGCAAGTGCTGTTCCCAAATTCTTTGCAAGCAAAATCATATCCAGACACTTGCAGGGATCTGAAGACACAGATTCACAAACTGTCACAGGTTGGAAGGGACCTCCTGTGATCATTCAATCCAGCACCCCTGCCAGAGCAGGATCATCCAGGACAGATCACACAGGAATCCATCCAGGTGGGTTTGGAAAGTCTCCAGAGAAGGAAACTCCACAACCTCTTTGGGCAGCCTGCTCTAGGCCTCCAGCATCCTCACCATACAGAAGTGTCTCCTTGTGTTGAGGTGGAACCTCCTGAGTTCCAGCTTGTACCTGTTGTTCCTTGTCCTAGCACTGGGCACCAGTGAAAAGAGCCTGGCACCTCCATCCTGACCTCCAACCCTCAAGTAGTTACAGACATTGATCAGATTCCCTGTCAGCCTTCTCTTCTCCAGACTGAACAGCCCCAGGGCTCTCAGTTTTATTTCACAGCAGAGATGCTCAAGTGCCCCAGTCATCCTCATAGCCTCTGTTGGACTCTCTCCAGCAGGTCCCTGTCTCACTTGAACTGGAGAGCTCAGAACTGGACACCGTATTCCAGGTGTGGTCTCAGCAGGAAAAAGTAGAGGGGCAGAAGAACCTCCTTAGACCTGCTGGACACTTCTTGATGCAGCCCTCTTGGCCACATGGGCACATTGCTGTCCCATGCAACACTTTCTGGCCACCAGGGCTCCAAAGTCTTTCTCCATGGAGCTGCTTTCCAGCAGGATGACATCCTGGTCTGCTTCTTTGAGGCCTCCATAAAGAGGCTTAGGGAAGGATATCTTGATTGAGTATTTCTCAAAACATTCCACAAGTGTATCAACCAAGTCTGCTCTGGGCAAAACAAGAAGTTGGACCTACCTGGCTGACAGAGGCTTTTTGCGTCCTTCAGAATCTTTCTGAGTGTTTGGGACTCAAATATGAGCAATTTGAAGAGTCTTCTCTGACAGAGCACAGGGGCCTGTTGGCATGGAGAGACAGCCTGCTGGAGAGGGATCTGTCTGCTCAATTTGCAGATGTGCTCCTGAGAACTCAGTCACTGTGGCTAACTGGCTGTGACCGTGGTTGGTTTTTTTTCTCTTTCCTCTTGTCTTCAGTTGGCACAACAAGGAACCCAGCAGCCTCCAGAAGCTTTAACTCTTTGCAGCAGAACCAGAGCAGTGTGACAGCAGATAGCTGTTCAGCTGGAGATGTCTGCAGCTCCTTGATAGTTTGTTTGTTTGTTTTTTGGTTTTGTTTTTTTTTTACACTGATAAATATCTCAACCTCCTCATCCCTTTTTTTCTGTGATTTTTTGAGTGCCATTGTAATACAAAATTGTAGCTTGAAGTCAATTTCCAGTTCAAGGAAAGAAACATTTCAGTAGCTGCAAAAAGATAACAACTCCTGCTGGGAAGTGTGCCACTGTCTTCCTCAGGAATGCACTGCTACAGGTAGGTAGTGACATTGAAACAGCAAAGGCAATGACAGATGTGGCAACCTAGCGAGTGAGAGCTGTCTGGAAGCCCAGTTCAAAGTCCACTGATGTCCATTAGCAATGTCTTTTGTTTTTCTACTACAGTGGCCTTCTGATCAGACCTTAAAAGACTAATCTAACTTTGTACCCTTCTGTGGCATTTCTTATCAGTTTCAGAGCACTTCATAGAATTGGAGAATTGTCAGGGCTGGAAAGGACCTCAAGGACCATCCAGTTCCAAACCCCCTGCCATGGGCAGGGACACCTCACACTAGCTCAGCTTGCTCAGAGCCACATGCAGCCTGGCCTTAAAGACCTCCAGGGATGGGGCTTGCCCCACCTTCCTGGGCAAGCTGTTCCAGTGTCTCACTTTTCTTCAACAATTAGCCTCTGGGAAGTCCTCTGGGAACATGTCCTTTTGCAGGTGCAGTGCTGGGGCACAGAGGAGGTGCCACTGGCATACCACAGCATAGCAAATCCCCAGGAAAACCCGGGAAACACTTTGCGCCCCAGACATCCCTGCTCTGGTTTTTTGGGCTCTATATCACCCACTCCTGAGTTAGAACATCTGGTGTACAGCATTGTAGAAACATCACAGATCCCATTGGAAACCTCCAGCAGAGCAGAAATGGAAAGAGCTCAGAGCATTACTACAGCAAATCAAACACCAACAGTGTTTACGAAAACCATCCGGAGATCATAGAATGGCTCAGGTTGGAAGGGACCTTGGAAATCATTTAGTCCAACCTCCCTGTCATAGACAAGGACACCTCTCAACTAGACTCAGCTGCTCAAGGCCTCATCCAGCCTGGCCTTCAACACCCCCAGGGAAGAGGCAGTCGCAGTCTCCCTGAGCAGCTGGTTCCAGAGTCTCAGCACCCTCTTACTAAAGAACTTCTTCCTCAGCTCCAGTCTAACCCTGCTCTGCCTCAGCTTCAAACCATTCCCCTTTCGCCTGTCTCTAGACACTCAGACAAAGACCCTCTTCCCGCCTTCCTGGAGGATCCTTTCAGATATTGGAAGGCAGCTCTGAGGTTTCCCCCTAGAGTCTTCTTTTCTATAGGCTGAACAACCTCAGCTCCCTTAGCCTGTCTTTGTAGCAGAGGTGCTCCAGCCCTTGGATCATCTTTGTGGGCTCCTCTGGCCTCACTCCAGCAGCTCTGTGCCCTTCTGCTGCTGGGGACACCAGCGCTAGAGGCAGGATTGGAGGTGAGGTCTGAGCAGAGCAGAGCCAAGGGGCAGAATCCCCTCTCTTGCTCTGCTGCCCACATTCCTCTGGCTGCAGCCCAGCACGCAGCTGCCTTTTATGGGCTACATGAGGGCACTGCTGGCTCCTGGGGAGCTGCTCAGCACCCAACACCCCTAAGTCTTCTTTCTTCAGAGCTGCTCCCAACCCACACTGCACCCAACCTGGATTTGTGCCTGGGGTTTACCCAACTCAGCTGCAGGATCTCGCATTGTGACTTGTTGAACCTCATGGGGTGGGCACTGGCTCACTTCTCAATCCCATCCAGTCCCTTAGTGTGTGATGTCTTCTCATCTGAAATAGAGTAGCTCTGAGGCACTTTGTGCCCTGCAGCATCCAGATGGGCCTAGTGCTTTTCTGCCGAAACACAGACAGAAGCAGACTGTGCTGTGGAGCTGAATGCTGAAGAACTTCCCCCAGAGTTAAGGGTGCTCAGATCCCATTCAGCTCTGTTTGCAGCAGCACCTAGATGATGTTTGACAGCTTCTTATCCAAGCACTTGACATAATATGACCTTGTTAGGCTCTGTCATCAGAGATCTACTGGAAAAAAAGTACAGATGTTGAAGTGAAAAATCCAATCCCTCAGTTTTGTCTCATTTAATATTTTACCTTCATTTCTTCTCCTTCTGCCACTTGACATGTCTTATCTTTAGAAATTCCTTTCCCAATTACTGTGGCTGGGAAGATGGAGAAATTAGTTGGCAACAACCTGTCAGTTGTAGATGAGGATGTGGTGTGTCCAGGCTGCTCTTCTGAAACTGGCATTGACAAACTGTGTTAGAAAAGCTGCAGTGAAGAGCTTCAGGATAATGTAACTACAACCCAGGAAAACCATGCTCAGAACTTCAGAAATTCAACAAGGGCAAGGGGGAAGACTTGCACCTGGAAAGGGCAACCCCATGGAGCAGTCCCCATTGGAAACTCACTTGCTAGAGAGCAGTGAACCAGGAAAAGGGCCTGAGGGTCCTAGTGGAGGGAAAGATGCCTATGAGCCAGTAACACACTGCTGGGAGAAGAGGAGCCTGAGGGCCGACCTCAGTCATGGTGATAAAGATTTGCAGGGTGAATGCCCAGAGGCTGGAACCAGGCTCTGCTGGGTGATGCCCACTGACAGCAGAAGGGCAGTGGTGGAAGTTAAGGGATATCGAGTTCCATGGAAACATGAGGAGGAATTTTTTCCTCTGTGAGGGCGACTGAAACCTGGTACCAGGCTGCCCAGGGGAGTCTCCCTCTCTGGAGGTATTCAAGACACTGGATGTGTTCCTGTGTGATCTGCTCTAGGTGCTTCTGCTCTGGCAGGGCTGGACTGGATGAGCTTTTGAGGTCCCTTCCAACCCCTAATACTCCATGATCCTGTGAGCTGTCCAGATCAAAGCAAGAATGTCTGGGTTTTGCATCCTGAATTTATCTGGCATGATAGATGCCCACGTGAAGAATAGTAAACAGCCTTTGCCCTCATCATTTCTGCCTTCAGGATGCTGACAGAACTGCAGGTTGTCAGCAACTCCTCATGTTTATGGAGATGCTTTGTTTTGTTTGCTAATCCTCTACAATTAATTAGTTAAAATAAGGAGTGATTTACATCTTCTGCAGCCCAAATTGCACTAGCTGTTTCCAGGCTTTTTTAGCACATTGTCTGCCAGTAAAACACAATGATCTGAGAGCAGGGCATGGTTGCAGCCATGCACTTCAGATCAACAGGACAAGGGAAAACTGCTGTCCTCTTTTGGGTTGGGTTAGCCAGCTGGAATGCAAATATCCTGGGGATTTAGCCAGGATTCACACGCTAGAACCTAGGAAAAAAACACACAGGGAGTCCAGCATCCCTACAGTCTCCCACTTTCCATCTCACTTGAAAACATCAATTACAGCACTGAACATGTTAGGGAAGAGCCTCACCTGCAAGAGCTGATTGAAGCCAACATTAATTTGGGGGTCATGTCACGGGTGTGGCATTTCAGGGGACAGTGGCTGCCATGTTTTGGAGGAGTGCTTTGTGCACAGGACTTGTTTACAGATTCACAGATTGCAGCAGGTTGGAAGGGACCCTCAAAGGTTATCTTGTCCAACACTACCACAGGGGCACCTCCAGCTAGAGCAGGCTGCCCAGGTCCACATCTTGTCTGATCTTGAATGTTTCCAGGCATGAGGCCTCAATCACATCCCTGGCAACCTGTTCCAGTATTTCACCACTCACTGTGCAGAACTTCCTCCTAATGTCCAGCCTAAATCTCCCCTGCTCCAGTGTAAAACCATTGCCCAAGTCCTGTCCCCACAGGCCCTTCTGAGTGATCCCTCCCCAGCGTTGTGTAGATATTGAAATGCAGCTCTTAGGTCTGCCCAGAGCCTTGTCCAGGATGAACACCATCAGCTCCCTCAGCCTGTCCTTCTAGCAGAGCTGCTCAGGCTCTCTGATCATCATTGTGGCCTCCCCCGGAGCCTCTCCATCAGGTCCATGTCCTTCCTGGGTTGAGAGCTCCACAGCTGGACACAACCCTGCAGGTGAGGTCTCAGCAGAGCAGGGCCAAGCCAGAGGGGCAGGATCCCCTCTCTCCATCTCTGACCACACTGCTTTGGATGCAGCCCAGGCTGCCCGTGGCCTTCTGGGCTGCCAGTGCCCATTGCTGGCTCCTGTCCAGCTTCTCACCCACCAACACTGCTAAGGCTGCTGCAGGACTGCTCTCAGTTTCATCATCCCCCAGCCTGGATTGCCCCAGCGTAGGTGCAGGACCTTACAGTTTGCCTTTTTGAACCTCACGAGATTCTCCTGAGTCCACCTCTGCAGCCTGTCCAGGGTGAGTGCCAAGAGGCTGGAACCAGGCTCTGCTGGGTGATGCCCAGTGACAGCACAAGGGGCCATGGTGGAAGCTGAGGCATAGGAAGTTCTGTGGAGACATGAAGATGATATTTTTCTCTGTGAGGGTGCCAGAACTCTGGAACAGATTGCCCAGGGGGGTTGTGGAGTCTCCCTCTCTGTAGGTATTCAAGACCTTCCTGGATGTGTTCCTGTGTGATCTACTCTAGGTGCTCCTCCTCTGGCAGGGGAGTTGAACTGGATGAGCTTTGGAGGTCCCTTCCAGTCTCTGACATTCTGTGATTCTGTTCTTCAGACTTGTCAACCACTCCACACAGTTCATACCAGCTGCAGTCTTGCCGAGGTTGCTGCAGTCTCATTGTCATTGATGAAGGTATTAAACAGCACTGGTGGCAGTACAGATCCTTGGGGGACACCACTTGTCACCCTGCCACAGACCTGCAGATAGTCTTCAGAGGGAGAGGTGCTCTGAAAAGCCCCTGGAAATTCAGGAAGAAAAGCTTCCGATGGTGTGTGATGCTGCCATATGGGCACTGGAATCACACAGGGTCAATGTGCTTACTGGCAATCAAAGCCCTTACATAGAGCCCCTAAAGCTGGGCATGCAAGGCACATGTTTCTGGCCATCACAGAGGTCAGCTCTGGGGCTCAGTGATGCCCTTATGCAAGCAGGTGCAGCTCTCAGCCATGCAGGTTGCTGATGCGTGAAGTGTGTACCCTGGAGGCCTCCTACTAAAGACAGTGGCAAGCATCCAGTTGATTTGAACAGGATTAGCAGTTCCAGATCACCTTGAGTTGAGAGGTGCTGTGAGGAAGCTCAACTGAAATTTTGCCTTTGTAATTGACATTTTCACTTTTCATTCTCCTGCCTTGTGGTTTGCTGACCCACACCTGCTTGTGCCAGTTTCCTGCTCCAGGGGCTCTGCCTGCCTGCAGGTGGTGGGTAAGAAAAGTAGGGCAGGGCAGTAGAGCAGGGAGAGCTTTGTTTTGCAACTGTAGCTTTGCAGATGTCTAGACAAGAAGAAGACAGTTGACTGCATTCTGGAAAACAGTCAACTCGTTTATGCTCCTCCAATGTTTTATGCCTCGGTGTTCCCAGGATTACCTCTTTCACCTGGCCAGCTTTGAAAAGGCCATCATAGAATGGCCTAGGTTGGAATGGGCCTCAGATGCCATCTACTCCAACCTCCCTGTCATAGACAGGGACACCTCCCTCTAGCACAGGTTGCACAAGGCCTCATCCAACCAGAACCTGAACATTCCCAGATAGGAGGGAGCCACAGCCTCCCTGGGCAGCCTGTTCCAGAGTCTCAGCACCCTCCTACTGTAGGAATTCTTCCTCAGCTCCAGTCTAACCCTGCTCTGCCTCAGCTTCAAACCATTGCCCCTTGGCCTGTTTCTAGATACCCTCAGGCAAGGTTCCTCTGCAGCTGTTCTGGAGAATTCCTTCAGGTACTGGAAGGTCCTCCCAGAGTCTTCTCTTCTGCAGGCTGAACACCTCCAGCTCCCTCAGCCTGTCCTCACAGCAGAGGTGCTCCAGCTCTTGGCTCGTCTTTGTGGCCTCCTCTGGCCTCACTCCAGCAGCTCTGTGTCCTTCTTCTGCTGGAGACACCAGCACTGGAGGCAGGGTTGGAGGTGAGATCTCAGCAGAGCAGAGCCAAGGGGCAGAATCCCCTCTCTTACCCTGCTGCCCACACTCCTCTGGCTGCTACCCAGAACATGATTTGCTTTGCCTTGGGTAAAAAATTGGTCCTTTTAATTTATTTATTTATTTTAAACAGATGTTAGTCTTGAGAAAATAATTTCTTCATTTGCTTGCAATATCTGGGGAATTTTCTCTGCCCTGTTTTTCTGTTAAAGTAAGACTGTTTGGATGAAGCACATGCAGATCAAAAGACGCCTGCTCAGTGAAAGATGTGTTTAAAACCTTTGAGGATGAGTTTCTATTCTCTGTATATCAGGAAGTTCACCTTTAATGCTGTGCCAATGATTTTGTCCCTGAGAAAATTAGGTGATAGCTTCAAGTTGTGTCAGGGGAGCTTCAGACTGGATTTGAGGAAGAATTTCTTTGCTGCAAGAGTGGTGAGGCATTGGAATAAGCTGCTCAGGAAGGTGTTGGAGTCACCATCCCCGAAGGTGTTTGAGGACTGAGTGGATGTGGCAGTTTAGGACATGGTCTGATGGTCGTCGAGCTGTTGGGCCAGTGATCTTGGAGTTCTTTTCAAACCTTCATAATTCTCCAGTTCTGTGCTTGTCCCAGCATCCAGTGCTTGCTTTTTCATGAGGCTACTCTTCAGGATTTTGCCTTTGTAACTTGGCTACAAAGCCTGCCTGGATGCGTTCCTGTGTGACCTGCTCTAGGTGCTCCTGCTCTGGCAGGGGAGTTGGCCTGGATGAGCTTTGGAGGTCCCTTCCATCCCATGATATTCTGTGATTCTGTTATTCTTTGCTGGCATTTTCCAGCCAGCTGCCCTGAGTTCAGAATCTGATGCTGATCCAAAGTAGTGTCACACTGCTGCTCCTCTACAGCTGAACCAGCAGAGGATGTTAAAGCCTGAGGTGAAGTTTCCCAAGCTCTGTAGGAAGTAGAGGTTGTGCAGCAGGGTAGGAACTGGGTGGCAGCGGTTTGGTAACAGCTTGGCTGGATGCTCAACCTCAGGCTGCTCAGCTGGTGGCTGCAGAATGTGGCATGCTCTAGGAAGCTGCTGTTCAGCTTAATTAAGGACAGAAGTGTTCCCAGCAAAGTGCTTGGCAATTTGCTAATGCATTTCAGAGTAGGGGAATCTTAAGCTTTCCTACAAAGCCGCCTCTGATCTGTTTGTAACTGGTATGAGGCCACAAAGATGAACCAAGGACTGGAACACCTCTACTACAAGGACAGGCTGAGGGAGGTGGAGATGTTCAACCTGGAGAAAAGAAGACTCTAGGGGGACATCAGAGCTGCCTTCCAATAGCTGAAAGGATCCTCCAGGAAGGCTGAAGAGGGACTTTGTCTGAGAGTGTCTAGAGACAGGCAAAAGGGGAATGGTTTGAAGCTGAGGCAGAGCAGGGTTAGACTGGAGCTGAGGAAGAAGTTCTTTAGGCCTTGAGTAACCAAGGCAGGTATCCCTGCCCATGGCAGGAGGTTGGAGTAGATGATCTCTGAGGCCTCTTCCAACCTGAGCCATTCAATGAACCTTTGGTGACAGTTTTTTTAATTTCTTATTTGGTGTAATTCTTGTTTGCTCTTCCTCATGTAACTCCTGTGAAGTTTCCTGAATTAGTATTTAGAAAGGGCTTGGAGATACTGAAAACCAGATGCCAAAGGAACACAAAAGGTTGTTATTACCAGTGGCTTGATTAAATAAATCCTTTGTTGTTGTTGTCTTTCTCTTTTCCTTTCTTTCACACAAACCTTACAATTCACAGCACTGTTTTGGATAATGAAATTTCCATCCAATAATGACTGTAATAACTGAACAATAGTGAGGAAGTTTCCCTCTGAAACCACTGTAATTTGCATTAAACCTCTCTGAGAGCCTCCCAAATCTCATATTCTGCTTGGTCAGTCACAGGGAGATTAATGCTGGTTTGGCTTTTGTGAAACATTAGGAAACTGAGTGCAGAGGAGGGCAAGGAAACTGTGAAGGGCCTGGAGAATAAATCTGATGAGGAGAGACTGAAGGAACTGGGGATGGTTAGTGGGAAACAGAGGAGGCTGAGGGCAGACCTCATGGCTGTCTGCAGCTACCTGAAAGGATCTTTAGAGATGTTGGTGCTGGTCACTTCTCACAGGTGATAGAACAAGAGGGAATGGCCTCAAGCTACAGCAGGGTAGATTTAGACTGGACAAGAGGAAGAATTTGTTCCTAGTAAGAGTGGTCAGGGATTGGAATGTGCTGCAAAGTGAGGTGGTGGAGTCGCCAGCCCTGAATGTTCAATGTGGTGCTTGGGAAGGTGGTTTAAGGTCAGACTTGCAGAGTAGGATTGTGGGTTGGACTTGGTGATCCTGAGGCTCTTTTCCAACCTGAACATTTTTGTGATTTTGTGGCTGTGCATGTGGGTTTGGATCTCCAGACTGGTAGTCTTCTTTGCAAGTTCTTTCAACCAAACAGCTGTAGGATGTGACAGTAGGATTCATGCTTTATTTTCCTTCTGGACTCTGAACTCTTGTTCCATTTGATTTCACTTTGAAGTCAGGATTGGCAGCCTTTCCTTAGGGCAAGCTGATTGGAGGTTGGCTGAAGAATCAAGGCTTTCATTCCCCAAAGCCCTGTTCATAACAGTGGTGAAAATGAAAGAGAAGAGCCATGGGGACGCACTGAAATCCAGCACTTGGGGGCTAATACTGTTCTTGCAGCTTTGTGACATTTCTGCATGCAGGCTGACAATTTAGAGCTGCTGGATCCCTTGCCACCACGTGGGGCAATTTACCAGTTGTCTCTGTCCACACTCTCACCTGGGTCATTCTGCTTACAATAGGTTAGTCCTCCAAGTGTTGAAAATGAAGGCTGCTGTTACCTATGGAGCATCTCACAGCTGCTCAAATGCATTTGCACAGCTTTCCTAAAGAGAGGGGCAAGGGAGATGGTAGAGTTGCTGTCCCTGGAGGTGTCTAAGGAAAGATCAGATGTGGCAGTGCTGTGGTCTGGTTGATGTGGTGGTGGTAGGTCGTTGGCTGGCCTTGATGATCTCAAAGGTCGATTCCAGCTGCAGTAATTCTGTGATCTTCCACCAAGAACTGTTTCAGGGCCACTGCTTCCCTTAAGAGTCTGGTCAAGCAATGAAGATGGGCTGAAAGGCTGCTGCTGTGTGACTGAAGAGTGAAGCTTTGAAGGCCAGAAAAGCCTCTTTGGGGGTTCCTTCAGCTCTCAGCATTTGTTCCCTTCTTGAGAGTGGTGCTCACCTCCCTCCATGGCTGCCGTGTTCCATCATAGCCTTCCCGTCCTGTGTGCTGTCTCAGCTTACACACACAGAGCAGTATGGTTAACAGGCCCTCAAAATCTGGGTTGGGTGGCTTTAATGGTACAGTGAGCAGTGCACCTGCAGGATGTTTGGAAATGTACAGGTGTCCCAGTTTGGAAATCCATCAGGCCAGTGAGGGGAGTCACTGTCCTTGCAAAGAAGGTGTCCCAGTTTGGAAATCCAACAGGCCAGTGAGGAGGGGTCACTGTCCCTGCAAAGCAGGCAGGGGTTCTAAAACTGAGCAATTTGAAACTGAGGAGAAGTGAATACCACAGAGGGAGGTTGGCACTTCTGAGGCCCATATTGCAGAGGACATTTCACGTGCAGGTGATTCATAGGTTAATAGAATGTGTTGGGTTGGAAGAGACCTTGAAGATCATTTAGTTCCACCCTCCCTGCCATGGGCAGGGACACCTTCCATTAGCCCAGGTTTCTCAAGGCCTCATCCAGCCTGACCTTGAACACCTCCAGGGAGGGGTCATCCACAGCCTCCCTGGGCAATCTGTGCCAGTGTCTCACCACCCTCACTCTAAATAATGTATTCCTATCTCCTGTCTCAATCTCCCCTCCTTAAGCTTCAATCCCTTCCCTCTTATCCCATCCCTACAAGCCTTTGTCAAAAGTCCCTTCCCAGCTTTCTTGTAGGCTTCATTCAGGTACTGGAAGGCTGAAAAACCCCAGCACTCTCAGCCTGTCCTCCATAGGGGAGGTTCTCCAGCCCTCTGACCATCTTTGTGGCCTCCTCTGGACCCTCTCCAACAGTTCCATGTCTTTCTTGAGCTGGGGGCACCAGGACTGGATGCAGTGATGCAGGTGGGGTCTCACTGGAGCAGAGGGGCAGAATCCCCTCCCTGATCCTGCTGGTCACACTGCTTTGGATATAGCCCAGGACATGGTTGCCTTCTGGGCTGCTAGTGACCATTGCTGGCTCACGGTGACATTTATCAAAATAACTTTGATCGCTTTGCTTATAGTCTCTGCCTTGCACTTAAAATTCCTATGTCCAGCTGAATTTTGTGGGGGTGGGGGGTGGGGGAGGGAAATATGCAAAGTCTCAGCGACAAGGTCATAACTGTCACAAGAAGAGAAGAATAATTTGATGTTCTGGTGCTCACCTGTGTAAATGAGAGACTTTCAGCTGATTTGTTTTCTGTCTGCAGATCCATAGGACTCTTTTCATTCTCTTGCAGAAGCAGACAGCCCCTGCTTGACTGTCAAGGTGTGCATCATGGGGGAACCACTCTCGAACAGCAGCATCCTTGATCAGTTTCTTAATAGCCATGAGCAGTCCTATGAAGAGTTTCTAAGTACCTTCACTTACCTTTTGAAAGGTAGGTAGCTTCTCACATCTCCCAGGAGAAGTCACAGCTGGAAGGGAAGCTGAAATGAGAAGCAGGAGCATTTAGTGTGCTTTTGCTCCTCACTTGCTTCGTGACCTTAAGCAAGTCCTTGTGATGCTTTTGTTTCTCCTGGCAGCAGCAGGATCCCTAAGGGCAGCTTTGTTTCACAGGGAGGGGGCATCCACAGCCTCCCTGGGCAACCAATTCCAGTGTCTGCCTACCTTCACTCTAAAGAATTTCTTCCTTTTCTCAAGTCTAAATCTGCCCTCCTCAAGCTTCAATCCATTCTCCCTTGTGCTATCACTACAGGCCCTTGTAAAAAGTCCCTTCCCAGCTTTATTGTAGCACCCCTCAGGTACTGCAGAGCTGCTCTAAGATCTCCCCCAAAGCCTTCTCTTTGAGCTTTCATTTCTCCAGGCTGAACAGCCCCAACACTCTCAGCCTGTCAGCAGAGGGGAGGTTCTCCAGTCCTCTGATCATCTCGGTGGCCCTTTTTTGACCACATTAGGTCAGGTGCCATAAAAATAAATACCAGCCCCATATTACTCACAGTTCTCTTCACCAGAGCTTGCAGCTAAAAATGATGCTCTTGCATTATGGCAGAAGCACTGCATTTCTTCAGTTACACTAAGTGGCATGCTCCATGGATTGGCACTCAGAAGTCTGTCCTGTCCTTGTCCTTCAGGCAGAACTAAGTGTCAGTCACAGGCACTGAGCAAAACACCAGTGGGGGACTGGAAGCTGCCATAGAAATAATCTTGTGGCAACCTTCTGTCTCTTCCCAATGAAAAATAGTAGAGAAAGGTGACACTTGGGGCTGAGGTCACAGAAGCATTCAGGTTGCAAAAGAGCCTCAGGATCACCAAGTCAAACCCACAACCCCACTCTGCAAGGTTCACCCTAAACCGCATCCCCAGGCACCACATCCCACCTCCAGAGTTGGTGACTTCACCATCTCCCTGGGGAGTACATTCCAATTCCTGACTTTTCTTGCTAGGAACAATTTCTTCCTTGTGTCCAGTCTAAACCTACTCTGCTGCAGCTCGAGACCGTTCCCTCTTGTTCTATCACCTGTGAGAAGAGACAAGCACCAACCTCTCTGAGGATCCTTTCAGGTAGCTGTAGAAATCCATGAGATCTGCCCTCAGCCTCCTCTGTTTCCCATTAACCATCCCCAGCTCCTTCAGTCTCTCCTCATCAAATTTATTCTCCAGGCCCTTCACAGCTTCCTTGCCCTCCTCTGCACTCTCTCCAGCACCTTCACATCTCTCTTGAATTGAGGTCCCTAAAACTGAACACAACACTTGAGGTGTGGCCTCACCAGAGCAGAGTCCAAGGGGACAATCCCCTCCCTGCTCCTGCTGGACACAGCATTTCTGATCCCAGTCATGATACCAGTGGCTTTCTGTGCCACCTGGGCACACTGCTGACTGCTCTTAGCTACTTGTCCATTAGAACCCCTCAGGTCCCTTTCTGCATGCAGCTTTTCAGCCACACTACCCAAAGCCTGTAGTGCTGATTGGTATTATTGTGCAAATATAAGGATAGAAAATGATATGAGAATAGAAAATGAGGTTCTGGTCTTCTTTATGTGTGATGGATACACTGGGGAGAGCTCCTATCTTAGAAGCATGCTGTAGAACATGATGCTGCTTGCAGAGAGCCTCAGCAGATCCTTCAGTCACTTCCATTGCCACTGGAAACTATAAAAGGTAGAGTTTTGCTGAAGCACCTGCTTAGAAATGTAGCTTCCCATGCTGATAGAAACAAACCAGCTCAGCTTGTTTGCCTCCATTTCCCTGTAAAAGTACCCAGAGGTGCTGGTTTGCATTCTAAACTAATGCCTTGCAGAAATGCCACGCCAGATGCCAGGCACTTCAGCAACAGAGCAGTGCAAAAGACTTGGAAAAATACCACATTCTTAGTGTCTTGATTTTACAGAAGGAGGACACAGAGATGTTGGGGTGAGTCCAGAGGAGTCCACAAGGATCATCCAAGGGCTGCAGCAGCTCTGCTATGAGGCCAGGCTAAGGGAGCTGGGGGTGTGCAACCTGCAGAAGACAAGGCACCAGGGGGACCTCAGAGCTACCTTCCAGTAGCTGAAGGGATCCTGCAGGAAGGCTGCAGAGAGACTTTTCCTGAGGATGTCTAGAGACAGGCAAAGGAGGAATGGTTTGAAGCTGAGGCAGAGCAGGGTTAGACTGGAGCTGAGAAAGAAGTTCTTCAGTAGGAGGGTGCTGAGACTCTGGCACAGGCTGCCCAGGGAGGCTGTGGCTGCCTCCTCCTTGCGGGTGTTGAAGGCCATGTTGGATGAGGCTTTGAGCACCTAGGTCTAGTTGAGAGGTGTCCCTGCCCATGGCAGAGGGTTGGAGGAGATCATCTCTAAGGTCCCTTCCAAACTGAGCCATTCTAAGATTCTGTGATATTTTTAATGATTCCTCTTTGACTTTAACAAACAGGATCCTCCATCTCCAGGTGCATAGAAAAATGCTGCCACAAATAAAATTTGTGTCTAAAGTCAGGTTTGGATTCGTACTTTTTCCATGGTTCCTGGGGTTAAATTCAGTCAATTCCTGCTGTTGATGTGGCTGTGTTCCATATACCTCACAGTGCCTGGCAGCACACTGAGGTGTGAGCACTTTGATCAGACCCACCTCTCAGCAGTGGGAACCTTGGATATGTTCTTCATCACCTGTTGTTTTAATCCTTCTGAGGAAAAATGTTTTTACTGTGAAGGTGATGGAACACTGGAGCAGGGTGCCCAGGGTGTTGTGGAGTCAAAATCACATCTCTGGACTTCAAAATCACAGCTCTGGACTTCAGAAGAGCAGACTTCAGCCACTTCAGGGATCTCCTTGGCAGGTTCCATGGGAAGTAACCCTGGAAGGAAAGGGGACCCAGGAAAGCTGGTCAGTGTTCGAGGATCACCTTCTCCAGGCTCAGAAAAAATGCATCCCAGAAAAGAGGAAGGCAGGTAAGAATACCAGGAGGATGAATAGAGAGCTCTTGGATACACTTCGATGCAAGAAGAAAGCTTATAGAGAATGGAAGCAAGG
>VWZE01022132.1:0-21742 GCA_013396675.1 Eubucco bourcierii
CCTTCCAACCTTACCATTCTATGATTCTAAGCCTGCACAGAAGACAAGCAAGGATAGGGATTTCTGATTCTGCCTGGATGTCATTCTGCCTTGCTTTACCTTCCCTAGCCCATGCACTGTTTATTCTGTCACTGGAGAGGATGTAAAGTGGTGGAAAAGATGTGGCTAGACAGACATGTGGAATCTGCATGCCTGCTGGGATCTTAGAGCAGAACAATGAAACCACAGTGTGGGTTCTTCTATGCAGAATTCAATGCTTTTGGAAGTGAATGAAGGTAAACCAATTTAAAACAGTTTGATTACCAAGAAATCCATTGGGGATTTCATAGAGGTTTTTTTAAAGGCACTGAATTCACTTTTAGCAACTGAGGTTTACTCTTCCCAGCCCTGCTGTACAGGCATTCTGTAAACCTATCTTTGGACTGTCTCTAAGAAAGGAGATATGAATGAGTTGCTGTAGTTCTGCAGGTCACCCTGTGTTACCTGAGCTGCAGCATCATGTCTGTGCCTTGAACCTTTTAACATGGCCCTCAGCTGATAGTACTGTGATTTACTGCATACCTCTAAGAGGCTGAAACCTCATGCACAGCCAGTGCTGTGGCCTGGCTGGTGCAGGTAACCTGTTTTCTGTGCCAAAGCTCTACCAAAAAAAAAAAAAAAAAAAAAAAAAAAAAAGAAAAAAAAAAAATTCCACCCCCTCCCCCTACATGATGCTTGTATTTGTGCTTGGATGTGTTCAGCTACACCCAGATCTACTTCATGGCATCCTTACTAAATGTTGTATGCTCCAACTTCTTCACAGACCACACTGCTGTTCTGACCTTCCCCAAATTATTACTTCTTCCACTGCTGGAAGCAGGATAAGGGGTTCTTTGCTGCTTGGTACTTACTTCTGTAGGATAACCTGTTTTAGTTCCTCGTGGTTGGGTGCTCTGCGGGCCCGTGCCAGTTCCTGGGAGGAGACGGGGCAAGAGTGTAAGTAGCACAACAGGGTGTACAGCCCTGCTAGCCCTGCTGCTGGTGGAAGAGTGCAACCTCTGTGCCAGGGGTTGTGAGGAAGCCGAGTGCCAGACAGCTCTGCTGGCATGTTGGCTCAGCTGTGGGCACAGCCTGTATTCAGCAAGCCAAGGGAAGGAGGGAGGCTGTTGCTTTAGGTGACCCTCCTTGCTCATTGTGCAGAAAGTTCCTGTGGTCCCAGTTTTTGCTTACAGCAGACAGCTGAGACACCTCTGTGTCTGTGAGCTCTGCCCTGTTCCTTGGCCCACTGCCACCTAGCTCAGAGTACAGTACCTTCACACTCACACCTGCTGCGCCAATTTCCACCTTCTCCTCCACGATTAACTGCACTGCCTCCTCCAAGTTCCCCAAGGCCATGGCAAGTGCCTTCTCTGCTTGGCTCATGGTACAGGCTGGGAACATCTCCAGTAGGAGCTCTACTCCATCCTCCAAGTCATTGCCTTCCTAGTTGAGGCAAAAGGCAAAGGTAAGTTTGGGAATACAGTGAGAGGAGGGCTACAGAAAAGGGTTGTATGTTGTCAGTAAATTCAGCTTGCCCTTAGCTGAAGGCTGTCCTTACAAGTGTGACTGAATGCAATTCATGAAGCTAACAGGGGCAATTGCATCTTTGCAAGGACAAAGCATCACTCTTTTTCAGTCTCCTCCCCTTGTATTTCAGCTTTAAAGTAGGGCTGCTATGAACTGGCTCATCTGTGTGGCTGCACTATGCATCTCTTTAGGAGTCAGTGTTCTGGATGCTCTGGTGAGAATGCCTGAAATTCTGCTCACCTTGTGAAGTTGTATGTGCTTTGATCAGAAAGAGAAGGGACTGCTCAACAGTGACCTGTGGCTACATTAGAAGGAAGTGCAGCAGCAGCATTTGCTAGAAGGTTGTGGACAATGATTTTACTGCAGGGCAGGAAGAGATCAGTACTGGAGAAATGACAAGCAGAGCACGAGGAAAGGAGATCCGCCAGGTGCTGTGATGCCTGTAGAGCATGGGTCACGCTGAATGGTGCTGCAGGGTCAGGACTGTTAGACCTCTTACTCAAGTGCCATTATAGCTTAAGTTAGTGCACAGCACAGGTGGTCACTGAGGATAAGACATAAGACTGGTGTCTTTGAGACTGACACCCATATGTGACTGCCTCCCATTCAGATACTGTGTGCTAACTGGGGAGTAAAACGGGGATCCAGGTCAAACTGTGGAGTGAGGGTAGGGGAACAGGGTGAAGCAGGCTGGAGCCTGGCTAGCACTACAGAGGTATCCCCATGGTACTGTTGTGGGATCTTTGAGGGCACTGGCACAGACTCTCTCAATCACCCCTCTGCCTCATCCTACCCAGTAGCTGGAAAGGAGGAGCCACAACGATGGCTCATACTCTTCTGTCAGCACATAATTGTGTTTTTCCGCTTAGTGACAGGCCATACAATGCAGGAGGTCACAGACACCTGTGATGCTGTGTCATAGCCTATGCTGTGGTTCCTTCTAGAGCCAGAAAATGCCCTCAGGTGATGCTGGCAGCACAGTTGTGGGTGACTGTCCCCAGTGCTCCTGTTCCTCTGCAGGCTGCTCATACCTTGGCCTCGGCTCCGTCTGTTAGAGTGCACAGCCTTTCACCGTTGCAGGCTCCAGCTCCAGGCTCCTGGCCCTTGGTCAGGTCTTCAGAGTGCGCTTCGCTCCTGCTTTCCACAACCTTTTTGCCAGGCTTTTCTTAAAGACATAGTGATATCTACTGAGGAACAGGCCCACTAAGGCTAGAGCTTTCTGTTGGCATCAAACTGCTACTGAATCACGTGCGAAAGCAAATCCCTTCTAAGTGACAAAGCACTATTGTTTCTCCTGCCCTCAGCAGGAACAGCTGCAGCTCTGCTCACACTGACCTGCAGGAAGGCAGTGCTGGAATGCCCAAGCACTGAATTTCCAGGCCTTACCAGGCATGGGCTCCTTGCAAGTTCAATTCTACCTGTCAGTTCTTGGCCCTGTAGCACTGTGGCTGTGCATACTCACAGTATTTTTGTGACATTTCTAAGAACTCCCTGTTGTTTTCTCTAACTTTGAACTAAGATGTGGTTTTGATTTTCAATTTGGGAATACACTCTGGTAGTCCCCAGGCTGTATGTGAGCCAGCACACCCTGTGATCGGGTTACTTTGATGCATCTCTCTTTACAGACTCTTTCTGTGTCACTTTAAGTATCATCATCTTTGTTCTGTCCTCTCTACAGCTGGGATACTTCCACGTTCAGGCTACATCAGGATCCTCAAACAGTACGACGCAGGGGAACAGAGCAGAGCAGTAGATTTTGTCAAGTTCAAGAAAGCAGAAAGTATGAGAAAAGTTAGGACTGTCTGTTCTACACTGTGTAGCCTTCTGGCAAGACAGCAGTGATGTTGCTAGGTAAGAAAAGCCCAGACTGGTGGTCTTGAAAGGCGCAATATCTAGGCACCTCACTTGTCCTTTAGTGGGAAGTATCTTTGGGGTTAACTAACATATCAATCCAACTGATACGTGAATACTGAGGTTAGAAAGGGACATTGGGATACTGTAGTCTTCTGCAGTCCTGTATAATGCAAATTGGAGCACATCACTGCTCATTTTCCATCAGTGCCAGGGTTCATGGGTCAGTGCAAAAGTGAGCTTGGAGGATGCTAAAAGTCTAGAGGTAATACACATAATCAGATGGATTCTCTACTTGATGATGCACCTGATATGGGCTGCCCAGTGGTAGATGGCTATCAGAAGCAGGCAGAAATCCTCACTTTCAGAACTAACCTACAGTAGAATTTCAACAAGCAGCCCTGTATCTGGTATTTCTTTGTTATTAATTATTCTGGATTTGATTTCAACAGACATGTGTGGAGACCTGATCAAGTTTTTTCACCCCGTTATGTCTTGGACAGTATTCCACATGATTCTTCCATGTTTTGATATAAAAAAAACCCAAGTGAACATTAAAAACCTCATCAATTAATTCTGGCTACTTTATGAGATCCTAACTGTGGCAAACAGATTGTATTTTATCCTGTGACATTGTTCAACTCCAAGCACTAAGGCTCAAAATGTGCAAAATACACCTTCATGTGCTAAAACTGCCTGCGTAACTCACCTTTGCTGCGAGCTTCACCAAGCCTTTCTGAGAGTGAGAACATCATTTCACAAATATCCCCACTGCAAGAGACAGAAGCTGTATAATTACTGTGAGGAATAAAAGCAGTAGCCTGTCTTACTTGGCTGCTGCTTCTTGATGAGAAGCTCAACAAAATAAACTGGTATTTCAGACGGCCAAGGACTTACTTGCAAACTGTACTGGGATTAGCATCTGTATTTGGGCAAGGAGTGACTTAATCATAATGGCACAGGTTTGGTATAACAGGGTATAACAAAAGAATTTATGGTACTGAAGGGTTTATGTCCAGCCCCACAGTGCACATACAATCCAGTAACACTCATGTACCTGTGGATTTCTGCAAACCCAGGAATATATGCCTCCATCATTTCCACAAAGGTGTCCATGTCAAAAGTCTCCTCAGAGGACTCTGGTGAGCCCAGCTCCTCCAGGACACCCGTGATGTAAGAGAAGAAAACATCATCCATCCCACTGGAGATACAGAACACAGGACATGGCAGCAGCATTAACAGGCCCATTCTCCCTCTCTTTCTCTCCATCCCCATTCTCCCCAGCTTTCTAATAGAGCGGCAGAAGGACCTCAGGGGACTGTATCTTACAAGCAGATCCCACCAGTAAAGCCTGGTAGCAGGGGTTGAGTAGGAAGCATTTTACAGATAAAACACTGCATGCTGTCCTGCTTAGCACTGAATGAAAGCCCCAGAGTGTGCCCAGGAGCTATACTCCTGTAGATGCTTCATCTGAGCTAACCAAAACACCCCAAGTGCTCAAACCCTGACTCTTCTATGCTGACTGGTATTTCAGGTGAGGTCATCACATTCTGACAACTGTAATTTCTCTGGGCTGCACTGTTCTCTGCTTGCTGCTCTCCATACTTATGTCACTGCTGCCACCGCCTGGAAAACTAGCTGCTGTGTTTCAGCCTCAAGGTAACTCTGTACGCAGGCAGAGTTAAAGAGACAGAGCCTTCACACAGCATTATGCTGCTCAGAGAGAGCCCTTCAGGAGCACTGCGGAATGAAGATTCGGAATCTCATATTCTAAGGTGTATTACTGGACAGGGAATTTATCATCTTGGCTGTCAACAAAACGACACTGCTCGATTGCAGTGCTAAAGGACAACTGTTTGAGCATTCCCATAGGAGCCTGTGCAAATTATCTGCATCCCGTGTTTGATTTAAGGAAAAGCAACACAAAGTACAGGAACACTACACAGTTCACCAGAGTATATAGAGGGACAATTAATGTGGAGTTCAGGCCAGGTATTGGATTTTTCTTTCTCAACATACCTGAGGTCTGCAGCAGGGAGGTGGGACTGGATAAAGTGTGTCAGTGTGTCTCGAATGATTCTTTCAAGCTCCATGTCTCTTCAAATCTTTTTCTCTGAAAAAGAGGAGGAAAAAGAAAACTCCATGTAATTTCTATAGCAGTAAGTTAAATAGAAATATCAGCAAGATCAAAAGGGAGGCATGGTATAGGCAAGTCCACTCTTCCCATCAGAACAATCCACAAACTCCTCCAGTATGTCATCATCCCTGGGTAACAGTAGGCACATCCACAAAAAGCAGCAGTACAAGGACCCACTGGAAACACCAGCCCAAAGCAGCCTAGTATCTTGAGCCTCTCCTGCTCAAGTTGGTGTTGTCAGCACGTAGTTGTACTGTACACTGAAAATGGCCCCTCCAGGAAGCAAAGCTGGAAACGCAGACGTGTCCAGCAGCAGGACGTCAGAGCTGCCTCCTGAGCAGGAACTGCATGCTCTCCAGTGATGAAGCTGTGGGTAGTGGGTTTGCATGCTCATTGCAGAAAGGGGTGGACCTTCCAGCTAAGAACATTCAACAGTGATGCTTAGGCTCAGGAACAAGTGGGAGGAAGGGTAATGTCTCCTAAAGAAAGACAACCTAGAGCGTATTTGACAGGAGAATACCAAGCAGGGCACAGACAACTAGTCTGCCAGCCAAAATATCAAAGGTCTCCAGGTCAGTCACAGACTGCCAGTGGAATCCTGCCCAAACAGGAGCCCATTGTTGTGTTTAGTAAATGAGCCATTCTCCAGCTCACACAGCTGAAACAAGGGGTGCTTAATAATGCAAAACTCAGGGGCGTTCTAAGAATCACAGAGCTCCTACAGAGGCGATGGCAGAGGGGGACTGCCCACAGTCCTCCTTCAGCTATCAGTACCAGGCCTGGACTGAACTGGGCAGAGAAAAGCCAATCCTTAACAATTTGTTCCTCTGGGGTCTACGAAGCCGCTGGGTTAGTAAGCTCCTGATGTATGCACCACGTTTTTCCAAGGAAGGAAACCCTGCACACAGAGAAACTTACATACTCATTGGCCAGAGAGCTTCCTAAGGCCATCAATGATCTGTATGAAGGAATTGAGTGCACCCTCATTAAGTGCGCAGACAACACTACGCTGAGTGGAAGTGCTGATCTGCTAGAGGGAAGTAAGGCTCTACAGAGGGATCTGGACAGACTTGACTGATGGGCCAAGGCTCACCAAGGCCAAGTGCTAGGTCCTGCACTTCAGTAACAATTCCATGCAATGATACAGGTTTGAGGAAGAATGGCTAGAAAGCTGTCCAGCAGAAAAGGACCCAGAGACGCTAGCTGACAACTGGCTGAATGTGCCAGCAGTGTGCCAAGAAAGCTAACAACATCCTGGCTTCTATCAGGAATAATGTGGCTAGCAGTAGGGAAGTGATTGTCCCTCTGTACTCCGGACTGGTGAGGCTGCACCTTGAATACTGTGTTCAGTTTTGGGCCTCTCACTGCAAGAAAGAACTGAAGTACCGGAGCAATGAAGCTGTTCTAGAGAACAAGTCTTATGAAGAGTGGCTGAAGGAACTGGGATTGTTTAGCCTGAAGAAAAGGAAGTTAAGGCTGACCTTATTTCTCCCTACAACTACCCGAAATGAGTTTGTAGTAAGGTGGGGTCAGCTTCTTCTCCCATGTAATAATCATTAGGACAAAGAGGAAAGGCCTCAACTCATACCAGCGGAGACTTAGCTTGGACATTAGGAAAAGTTTCTTCATTGAAGGGGTTGTTAAGCACTGAAATGGGCTGCCACAGGGTAATGACTGAGTCACCATCCTTGGTCATATTTAAAAGCCATGCAAATGTGCTGCTTAGCGACATGGTTTAGTGGTGGACTTGGCATTGCTGCGTTAAGGGTTGGACTGCATTGTGCTTGGCCACCCCTGCAAGTGCCAAGAGCACACAGGCACTCCACTGTTTGAGGCTGGCCAGAGGAACACACTGAAGCCAGCCAGGGACCTGCCTCTGGCTCTGGTCACATTGAGGCTCAAGGGATTTGACTGTCACTACTGAAGGAGAACACTGTGACACAGGTTAACACAGAAGTGCTCTGCTAGGTATATGGCATACCACATCTCCCTGCTGTGACTGTCTAGCAAATATTCCTAGCTGTGCTGGTTTGAGGCTAATTAGAATATTTTAATAGAGAAAATTACACTCTAGGCTGTGAAAGGAAAACATCATGATGTCTACTGCACTCACAGGCTTGCTGGAGAATTGTTTGGAAACAATAACCAAAAAATATAGATAAGTGAGTCTCTGGCTGACTCTTGCTGGATCTAGCAGCTTCTGGCTCTGACTCTTCTGCTGATTAATTCTCACTAACCACTTTTCTTCTAACCCCCCTGGCCCATCCTCCTAATTTACCTTGCGCACAAGGCAAACCTTGGGGTAAGGTACAGGGGTGGGGAGAAGGTGGAAGGGTGGTTGGGAGCCCCTCCTGGGGTCTCTGATTTCTGGGAGGGGAGTTGTGTTTCTGTATTCCCTTTAACTTGTCTATGTCTGTAACTATTCCTGTCTATAGTGTCTATCTCTGCTTGTACATTGTGCTGAGCTGTAAATGGAGCTTCAGTCCTTAACTTCCAGCTGGCTGAGTTCTAGTCTGGGTCATTCTACAAAGTCTGGGGGGTAGGGAACTCCCAAACCTTCACACTAGTCTATGCTCTTCTACTTTGCAGGGCTTTGAACAAATGCAGGTTTTGTTACCCAAAAGACCATCTCTTACTGAATCTCTGTATTGGTGCCATTCCCTTGGGGCAGTAAGGAGATGAGCATGGAGAAAACCTTGCAGATGTGGACATGAATTGTGAGACAGAGTCATACAAGAGACCTACCCCAATCTTCACTGTGTTCAAAGATAAACACATAAGCCATTTAATCAACAGGTACTGTTAGTATCAACCCTCCCTCTGATCTAAAGCCAGTAACTAAAAAAGAAATCAAATAATAAATGTACTTCTCACTTGTGGAAAATGAACGAGTTAAAAATGTCATACCACTGTATGACCAACATACATGTTTTTGAATAGCACATGCAGAAACAGCCAGAGAAAGGCATCAGAAAAGAGTATTCTTTCTTTCTCTTTCCTTCTTTTTCTTTCCCTCTTTCTCTTTCTCTCTCTTCCTCTTTCCCTCTCTTCCTCCTTTCCTTTCTTTCCTTTTCTTCCTCTCTTTCCCTCCCTTACTTTCTCTTTTTCTTTCCTTCCTTTTTCTTCGTTCCTTCCTTCCTTCCCTTTCTCAATCAAACCTCCTGTAATTTCAATTAGAAAATTCCCATTTCACAGCATTAGGGGAAAGCAAGTTTATTTAATTTTTTTTCAGGTGTCACTTCCCATAAAGCCCTGAAGTGAACTCCTGCTTTTATTTTTCACCCTCACATGTGTACTTTGTGTTTCTCTCACTTTTACAGATGTCACAGGGTTGGAAGGGACCCAAAGAGATCATTGAATCCAACCTCCCTGCCAGAGCAGGACTATAAAATCTAGCTCAGGTCACAGAGGAATGCATCCAGATGGGCCTTGAAAGTCTCCAGAGAAGGAGATTCCACAACCTCTCTGGGGAGCCTGTTCCAGTGGTCTGTGACCCTTACAGTAAAGAAGTTCCTCCTTGTGCTGAGGTGGAATCTCCTGTGCTGCAGCTTCCATCCATTGCTCCTTGTCCTATCACAGGGAGCAAGTGAGAAGAGCCTGACTCCTCCCCCCTGACAGCCAACCCTCAGATATTTATAGACATTTATTAAATCTCTTCTCAGTCTTCTCCAGACTAAAAAGTCCCAGGTCCCTCAGCCTCTCATCAGGCAGTGTTCCAGTCCCCTAATCATCCTTGTACCCCTCCGCTGGACCTTCTCCAGCAGATCCCTGTCCCTCTTAAACTGGGGAGCCCAAAACTGAAGGTAGTACTCAAGATGAGGTCTCACCAGGGCAGAGTAGAGGGGTAGAACCTCCCTTGATCTGCTGGATATACTCCTCTTAATACACCCCAGGATCCCATTGGCCTTCTTTGCCGCAAGGGCACATTGCTGTCCCATGGATAACTTGTTATCCACCAGGACTCCCAGGTCCCTCTCCATGAGGCTACTCTCCAGCAGATCACCTCCTAACCTGTACTGATGAAGTCTGTTATTCCTCCCCAGATGCAGGACTCTGCACTTGTCCTTGTTGAACCTCATCTGGTTCTTCTTTGCCCAGCTTTCCAATCTGTCCAGGTCTCACTGGATGGCCACACAGCCTTCAGCTGTATCAACCAAGCCTCCCAGTTTGGTGTCATCAACAAACTTGCTGAGCAGACACTGCCCCTTCATCAATGTTATTGATGAAGATGTTGAACAGCACCAGACTCAGCACTGATCCCTAGGGGACTCCACTAGTTACAGCTCTCCAGCTGGACCTGACACCATTGATCACCACACTTTGAACTCTTGTAAGCAGTTCCTAACCCATCTCACTGTCTGCTCTTCCATTCCACACTTCCTGAGCTTGCTCTCTAGGATGTCATGGGAGATGATGTCAAAGGCTTTCCTAAGGTCAAAGTAGACTACGTCCACTGGTCTGCCCAAATCTACCCATGTAGTTATGGCATCACAGAATGCTATCAGGTTAGTCAAGCATGATTTCCCCTTGCTAAATCTATGCTGACTACTCCTGATAACCTTCTTCTCTTCCAAGTGCCTTGAGACACCCTCCAGAAGGAGCCACTCCATCATTTTTCCAGGGATGGAGGTGAGGCTGACTGGTGGACAGTTCCCTGGAACCTCTTTCTTGCCCTTTTTGAAGACTGGAGTGACATTGGCTCTCCCCCAGTCCTCAGGCACCTCTCCTGTCTGCCACAGTTTGGCAAAAATGTCATGGTGTGCAAGTGTGAAAAGCGGCCGCAAAAAGACCATTTATTGTGTGTGTGTTCTGTAGTGGTGTGACAGAATCAAGCTTATCTTTGTCATCTGTCCTGTTTATTCTGTGATAGAATCATAGGCCAGCCATGGTCTGTAGGGCACTAACAGTTTTGAGGCAGCCAGTTTAGGCTGGGAGGGACAAAAGCCAGAGCACATGACCCTAGCTGGCTAATAGGTGTATCCCATACCACAAACATCACGATCACTACAGAGAGGGAAGTTAGGTGAAGATAGGCACTCTTTCTGCTTCTCTGCATCCCTGGAGGGGCTCACTCATTCTGCTCCTGAGGACTGCTTTCCTGTCTATTGCTACCACTGCACCTTCACTGGGATGAGTACAACTTTGTATATTTAATGCTAGCATTAGCATTAACATTAGTTTTGGTGTTTCATTGAGTCTGTTTTCATTTCAACCCATGGGCATCCTCTCCTCTTCCTGATCCCTATCCTAGTGGAGAACCACTAGGGAGGAGCAATCAGATGACAGAGCTGAAGTTTAGCCCTGGATACAGGCTAAAGATGGACATCATCTTTGACATACCCAAGAAACACCATGTGTTTTGTTCCATCTTTCTCAGACATCTAAAGCCAGATATAAAATCCTGAATCTCACTGCTTGCAAGAATTCTGTCCTAAGCAGCATGAGGTTTTTTTCCTCATTTCAAGATCAATCTGAAAATGCTGCCCCCTTGAACTTATGAATATAACATTTTCTTTACAGAAATCTGGGATGGGAAATCAACAGGGAGCAGTCAAAATGTTCTTACTACAGTCACTACTATGAAGACAAATGCTTATTTCCTTCTTACTCAGTTTTCATGTCATCCTGGATCCCGGAAATCTAAAAGATTTTGTCCTTTTCCATGAAACAGGCCAATATTCTATAAAAGATAATGGTATAGTAACCAAAAACATTTCTTCACAATCCAATTACCTGAACAACAAAGTGCAATTCACCATCTCAAAAACACCCTTAGGAGGTCCATAAATTAGCTACTGATAATTTATTCTGATCAGTAGAACAGGCAAAGTCACTCACCTCCTTAATCACAGGCAAGCGTCTGGCTGGGACAAGAGAAACAGGATGAAAAAAGTTCAGCAACAGTAATATTCTAGTTGTGTCCAGTCACTAACTGGTCTTGAATCCATGCCCCAGCCTCTGACAGCAACAAGAAATGCTGGTGTGAAGTGTCTGAAAATATTTGGGTATTTTCCTGTGGCGTTACCGTGCTGCATCTGAACAAAAGCTATTTCCTCATGTCTCTGAAATAAGGCAGGTTTTAATCATTGGATATAAATTCTATCATCTCACCAGCCCAATTGGATTTAAGGTTCACACCTAGAGAAAGCAAGCTGGCACCTTTAGTGAAGAAAGGAAACCTGTTAAATGACAAAACGACAGCCTTATATTGAAGGATGGAAAGCAGCTAGGTAATCAAGTATTTCTTCAAGAGTTAGCATTGCCCTTTCACCTGAAGAACCCATCTCTGCACCCATAAAATCAGAGGCAGCATGAAAGACAAATACACTTGTATTTGATCATTTACTGCCACAAGGGAGAGATTTTATTGCCTGGTAAAGCTGTCATGAAACTCAGTGTCTGGGGTGTCTGTAATGCACAATGGTCTTGGCTGAATGATGTTTGTGAAGACAGCTCCTGAAGGTCCTCTGGCCTGTCAAATTTGGTGGGCATTTTCTTGAAATAAGAGTGTAAACTGATTAGAACCTATGCAAAAATATTTTAAAATTAATTCTTCAAGTAATAAAATGACTCTGTCCCACATGACATCCTGGTCACCAAACTGGAAAACACAGAATGGTGATCAAGGGCACAATGTCCACCTGGAGACCAATGCCAAGTGGCGTCCCTCAGGGGTCAGTGCTGGAACCAGTTGTCAGTGCCATGGACAGAGGAATCAGTGCAGCCTCAGCAAGTTTACAGATGGCACCAAGCTGTGTGGCACAGTCGACTTGCTAGAGGGCAGGGATCCATCCAGAGGGACCTGGACAGGCTGCAGAGGTGGGCCCAGGTTAACCTCATGAAATTCAACAAGGCCAAGTGTAAGGTCCTGCACCTGGGTAGGCACAATCCCAAGCACAGCTCCAGGCTGGGTGGTGAANCAGCACAGGAAGGACATGGAAGTGTTGGAGCGGGTCCAGAGGAGGGCCACAAAGATGATCAGAGGGCTGCAGCAGCTCTGCTGTGAGGACAGGCTGAGAGAGTTGGGGCTCTGCAGCCTGGAGAAGAGAAGGCTTCGAGGGGACCTGATAGTAGTCTTCCAGTATCTGAAGGGGGCTACAGGAAGGCTGGGGAGGGACTATTGACAAGGTCCTGCAATGACAGGACAAGGGGCAATGGGTTTGAACTGGCAGAGGGGAGATTTAGACTGGATGTTAGGAGGAAGTTGTTTGCAGTGAGGGTGGTGAGGCACTGGAACAGGTTGCCCAGGGAGGTCGTGGCTGCTCCCTGTTCAAGGCCAGGTTGGAGGAGGCCTTGAGTGAGCTGTCCTAGTGGGAGGTGTCCCTGCCTATGGCAGGGGGTTGGAACCAGATGATCCTTGAGGTCCCTTCCAACCTTACCATTCTATGATTCTATGATTCTATATTGCTGCTCCCTGCACAGCCAAGTTTAGAAAAAAAGCAGGACACCAAAACCCCTTATACATACCTTCAATTATCTTTTTTTTCTCCTAGTGGTGATGTGCAATACTTAAAGGGGGAGATTTACTGGAAGGGCTCATCCTAAGTGCACTGTTTTGTGGGGGAGTGATTTACAGCACACAGAATGATCTAAACCCCAAAGGCAGGGAAAAATCAGTCTCTTGAGAGCTCAATTTTACTGAAAAGGTAATACTATCACTTTAAGCTTCCAGCCATGATTGAAATGTTGATTTTAAGATCACCTCAGTAGCTGCTAGCTGATTCAAACATACCCATGGAAGTCCTTCTGCATTTCTTGTCATTGTAATGTAGGCTCTGCCTAACCTGTTGTACAGAACCTGTTTTTTAAAACACAGTCAAGGAATGGTATTCCTGTTGCTCTGCCCTCAGCTAGCGCTGTGAGCTTCTGCACTGTGAGACCAAGAGACCTTCAACCCTTGGAAATTCCTGTCACTTACACACTGAGGTTTGTTATTGATCAGTGAGCAATGGAGCACTATATGCAGTCTCAATAGAACAGGCTTGGTTTGAAATATCAGGGAGCATTTACTTGATCCACATGTCACATGTATTCCCTCACCTCAGCCAGAGAAAAGTGGTATCAGTTCTCAAAGTCTGCATGTGAATTTTTTTCATATTCTGTATTAGATATTTTGCCCAGAAGCTCAACAGATTTTGCCTCCCTATTGTCTTGAGAGCCTAGTAATCACCATCACTCTTGCATTTTCCTTTCTAACACGTAACTTCAAATTTGTGGGTTTTGTTTTTTCTTTTTAATAACTGCAGATACTATGCCTGGAGTACCTACTTATGCCATGTTCAAGAAAAGTCGGCATCTGCTGCACAACTCCTATGAACCCACCTTTCTTTTTTTAAAAAAAGGGAGGACGAGGGGGCTGAAAATATGAAATATTTGGATATGGTTGGTTCATTTCCAAAGTCTCTTTCACCTCAAATTTCAGTAATTGTTCTCAAATGGTCAGTGTGATGAGATGGGAATGACTGATTGTGCCTTGGACTTTATATTAACAAGACAGTCTAGAGGACAGCAATTTAGGAAAATGTTTCTGAGCTAAGAGAAACTGGATGTACATCAACTTTTATGAGATCATAAATTTGCCATCCAATCACTTGAGGTGTCTGCCAAGTGGGAGGAGATGGGTGTTGTATGCCTTAGATGTTACAGTACCACAGCATTACAGTATCACCAGGGTTGGAAGAGACCTAAAAGATCATCAAGTCCAACCCATCACCACAGACCTCAAGACCAGACCATGGCACCAAGTGCCAGGTCCAAACGTGCCTTGAACACCTCCAGGGACGCTGACTCCACCACCTCCCTGGGCAGCCCATTCCAGCAGTCAATGACTCTCTCAGGCAAGAACTTTCTCCTCACCTCCAGCCTAAACTTCCCCTGGCACAGCTTCAGACTGTGTCCTCTTGTTCTGCTGCTGCTTGCCTGAGAGAAGAAGGTAACCTCCCCCTGGCTACAACCACCCTTCAGGTAGTTGTAGACAGCAAGAAGGTCCCCCCTGAGCCTCCTCTTCTCCAGGCTAACCAATCCCAGCTCCCTCAGCCTCTCTCCATAGGGCTGTGCTCGAGGCCTCTCCCCAGCCTCGTTGCCCTTCTCTGGACACACTCAAGCACCTCAATGTCCTTCTTCAATTGAGGGGCCCAGAACTGGACACAGTACTCAAGGTGTTTCTCTGAAGAGCTTAAACAAAGTTTATGTAAGTCTGGTCTGGCTGAAGAACTGACTAAAACACCTTAAGAAAGTTCCTTTAGCTCAGGTTTCAGTAATTATTCTTAAGTAATCAGCCAGGGATGGTTCACTTCAGGGAAAACTTGTTATGAGAAAGTAGAGCACATCTAATGCAGCTGTGTAACAGTAAATATCTGAAAAGCCAGATCTGCAGGACAGAGAGAACGGAGCTACTTTACCACCTGAACCTCTGATGGCTTAAAATAAAACTTTGCAGTCTGAGTAACGCCTAACAGATGTAATCTCAGTGCTATTTTTCGTTGCTAACTAAAGGAGTTCCTGAAAGGACTTTTGTAGTGTGGTCACTATGGGAAAGCACACTGAGGTCATTGCTTATGTTAACAGAATTACCTGCTTAATGCTCTAACATTAAAAAAGGGGTTTTAAAAACAACTCAGTCCCACTAAATTACAGTAAGAAGACATACCAATGCCAGTGGCCAGTCTTTTCCCTTCCCCCTAGATCTACATTGTACAATTGCACTTGGGTGGTGGTGTTCTGCTGACACGGAGCATTTACCTGAGGAGAAATACTGCTGTGCAAGGACCTCGGCTCACAGAGAGTGTTCATGCAGTCACTCCATTGCCTGCAGATGAGTTGTGGTCCATCCTATGACTGCTTGGTCGAAGCCATGAATGAGGGGGTCCTTCACAGGAAAAGAACACGGAGTTAGTCAGGAGTAGCACACCAGCACCATTCTTTGCACACTGGTGTTTACACCGCTTGTAACCATTTCCCCTAATTCAAAGGGTACAACATCATCTTTTGCAGTAAAATGTACAATGTAAAAAGCTCACTTAGACACGAAAATAACATGTTTGTCAGCTTTTGAATTCATTGCCATGTTGGGACGTTTTTCAACATTCGCTATTTCTGTAGCAAGGCCTGCAGTGGTCTGTGATCATCACCGATCCACTCCTGACGCACTGCCGGCTTTATTGCCACTGTGAAGCAGAACCGGCTCGGTGGCCTTAATGACCCAGAGCAGAACGCCAGCGCCAGGTTTCACTGCAGCTTCTCGCTGCTTGTGGCTAAGCCACCTCAGCATTGACACCACAGTGCCCCGCGCTGGGCCGAGACTGCTGTTTATTCTCATCCGTTAACATCTCATCTACGGGCTCGGGGCTCTTTTTACACTAGCAGTACGCCCTCACCAGTAGATAGGAATTGTGTCGGGGGGTTCAGTTTGGCAAGACTGCTCAAAACAGCCCACAAGCAGTCTGACTCCGCCCGCCCGTCGTGCCCCTCCGCGCTCCTTTTTCTGCCGGGTTTCCAGCACGGGCAAAGCCCCGCTGCCACGGCCGCAGCCCTCGGCCTGCAGCCGGCTTCGCTCCCACTCCCTGGGCAGCAGCTGGCTCCTCGCACCTGCTGGCGCGGCCCTCCTCGCGGGCTGCAGCGTTAAGCCGAACGCCCGGATCTCTCGGGCCCCCACGTTCCCCAGGACGCAGCGGGGAGACCAGCGGCGGCGATGACAGGAGGGGTTGCAGGCTGACTCCTTCTGAAGCCTCCCGCCCCCACCCGGCCCGCCCGGTCACCCCGGTCACCCCGGTCACGGACGCCCTGCGCGCCTCCGCGGCCGCGCGACAAAACAGTCTAGGCGCGTGCCGCCGCTGGCGGCAGCAGGGGAGGGGGCAGGGGTCACCTGATCGCTCACGTAGCCCCGCCGCGGCCTCGCTCCCTCTCGGCGCAGGTCCCGCGCGGTGCGGTTGAAAGCGTCACGTGGCTGCGCCGCCACCAGTCATAGAGGCGGGCACAAGAGTCTCGAGCGGATTCGTGCTCCCGCGCTGCTAGTGTCGCCATCTTGGTTATGGGTAGGGGTGGCCGGGCGCCTTCTGGCAGGGTGCCCCCGAGCCGTCCTCCACAGGAGCCGCGAGAACTGGCGTGCCGCTTGAGCGCCGGTGTGTGCTGAAATGCAGCTGCTAGTGCCTGGGTTGGGGCCTCGGGGCAAGCAGGACACAGGGCAGCACCTCGGGCGAAGGCAGCAAGGAAAGAAAGCGCGGCACAGGGCAGCAGCCGGGAGTGTATCCGGGTCTTGGTGGTACAAAAGTACTTCTGTGAGGCCCGGGCGCGTAGCAGTGGGCTGCGGGGTCACCCTCATACAGACTAAATAAAATTTTCTACCCTGTGAAATGCCAAGCCGTGTGATCTGATGAAAATAGCACGTTTTAAAACACTTGTGCAAAGCTGCTCTGCTTTTTGGGGTGCGTGTCCCTGGCTGAAACCCTTGACAGATTGAAACATCATGTGGAGGGTGATCCCTAAGCCACTGTCTGCAAAAGTTGGGAACTGCATGCAGAGGCTCCTGGCTCTGTTTATTATGCAAGGAAGCCTCACTGCCCCACCCCATAGATCAGAAGCTGCAGCTTACTCCTTTATTCTGGCAGTTTGGACCTGCTGGAGAGGGTTCAAAGGAGGGCCATGAAAATGATCAGAGGGCTGGAGCTCCTCTTCTGCAAAGAGATGTGGGGGAGTTGAGCCTGGAAAATAAAAGGTTCTGGGAAGACCTTACAGCAACATTTCAGTATGTGTAGGGGACCTACAGGAAGGCTGGGGAAGGGCTGTTTAGAAGAGATTGTAGGAATAGAAGAAGGGACAATGGTTTTAAACTACAGCAGAGTAGATTTATGTTAGTAGAGATAAGGAGGAAGTTCTTCACAGTGTGTGTAGTGAAATGCCGAAACAGTTTGCCTGGTGATGTGAGGGAGGCCCCTTCCCTGGAGATATTCAAGGTCAGTCTTGATGGGGCTTTGAGGAAGCTGATCTAGTTAAAGAGGTCCCTGCTCGCTGCAGGGAGGATGAACAAGATGACCTTCTAGGGTCCATTCCAACCTGATACATTCTGTGACAGTACTGCAGCTTTTGCCCTGCCCAGTGGTTGCAGTACCCTTTCCCCAATCAGGTGAGCTGCTCATTGGTTTACTTGGTTCTGGCAACAGTAGGTGCTCCCTGGAACTGCTTTGGATTCCCCAACTCAAGCTTCCCTATTAATATGTTGCTGAATGCCCAACAAATGAATCTGATTGTGCTTTGGTGGTACCAGGAAAAATCCAGAGTAACGCTAGCTGGGTAGGGAACGTTACACTCTAGTGTCATTAAGAGCAGAATCTGTTTCCGTTGTTTATTTCTTTTTGAAAGTATATGTACTCTTCCCTTGACATTGTATGAATATACATTCTAGGAGCAGTCACTGTCTTTGAAATCTGCTTTTGACTGGTTTTGTGTTGAGTGGTTGGTTTGGGGTTTTTTTCTGTTTCTGTGTGTTGTTTGTTTTTTTTTTCCCTCCCCTCTGCATTAATTCATATGTTAATTGAAACTAATCAGCTATGCTGTGTTATCTGTCCTCTGATCTGTGGGTTTACCTTATTTTGGGAAATAGTTTGAAAATACCTCAACAAGCCTGCTCTTTCTAGGATGGATTTCAACTTGTGTGACTATACAAAGTCACATGCTGAAAACACAGCTGCTTCTGGGTCAGCTACTCATTGGAAACTGAATTTCATCATAGCGAAGTGTTAGGGGAAATTCTGATGAAAATGAAGCAACACATGTAACCCCCCCTAGGGATTAACAGATTTAAAGCTAAGAAATAGTTCCGAGCAGTTACAGTGTTTGACCTAACTCCCCTCACCACTGCTTGATGGAACTAGACCAGAACTTCCTAAGCTAATTTGTTGTGAGAGAGCATAGGAGGTTCTATCAGCTTTTTTCCATAGGTGGCTCACAATGCCGTTTTCATCAGCAGAATTTAAAGATTTTATTTCATAGAATCATAGAATGTCAGGGGCTGGAAGGGACCTCAAAAAGATCATTTGGTCCAGCCCCCCTGCCAGAGCAGGATCACCTAGAGCAGATAACACTGGAACACATCCAGACAGGTCTTGAATATCTCCAGAGAGGGAGACTCCACAACCTCCCTGGGCAGCTGGTTCCAGTGTTCTGTCACCCTCACAGTGGAAAATATTCTCCAGGTTCACATGGAATCTCCTATGCCTCAGCTTCCACCCCTTGCTCTTTGTCCTGTCACTGGGCATCACTGAGCAGAGCCTGGGTTCATCCTCCCGGCACTCACCTCTTACACATTTATAAACATTAATGAGGTCACCCCTTAGTCTTCTCCTCTCCAAGCTAAAAAGCCCCATCTCCCTTAGTCTCTCCTCATAAGGAAGATGTTCAACTTCCTTAATCATTTTTGTGGCTCTGTGCTGAACTCTCAAGCAGCTCCCTGTCCTTCTTGAACTGGGAGGTCCAAAACTGGACAGAATAGTCCAGATGAGGCCTCACTAGGGCAGAGTAGAGGGGAAGGAGAACCTCCCTCGACCTACTAACTACACCCTTTCTAATACACCCCAGAATGGCATTTGCCTTCCTGCAAGGCAAGAGCATACTGCTGGCTCATGGCCATCCTGCCATCCACCAGGATTCTCAAGTCCTTCTCTCCTTCACTGCTCTCCAGCAGGTCAGTCCCCAGTCTGCTTTGTAGTTTCCTTGACTTGTTTGGAAGTCTTGAAGCCCATGAGAGATTTTGAGAGTTCTCAGATGTCATCAGTTCAGATCATTTGAAAAATCCTTACAAATTCTGTGATTTGTAAGTCATAGGTTTCAGAGCAACAGACAGGGCCTTTGTTTGTTGGTGCGTTTTCAACGACAGATACTTTGAAGTTGACCATCAAACTGGCTGAGGATCAGAGCAGTCTGTCATGGGGGTAATGAAGGGAGGAGAAAACCACACTGGGCTGCAAACCAAAGGTCTGAGAAAATATAAGTTAAAAATGTTACTAACATTCACCTGAAACTATTTGAACTTCTCTTTTAGCATGCTTTGTGCAATTTGTTATTTCACCTTCCCACCTTACACACCATACTCTAAAATGATCTAAGATAGCAGTTCCTTTATTTTTCCCCTTTTCTCCCCCCCTTTCTCCCCCTGCTTTCTCCCCCTGCCTTTTCTCCCCTCCCTTCCCCCCCCCTATTCCCCCCCCCTTTTCCCTTTTTTCTTTTTTTTTTTTTTAAACCTTCTTTTTTTTTCCACACTAATGGAAGATGATCAGTATTGTGGCACTGCTAATAAATGCTAAAACAAATATGACATCTAATAGCTCCCCGAGTTGAAGTTAAATTCGGAGGGTCTTGACCTAAAGCTTAACAAAAACTCCACAGGGATTCCTTATACAAACACTTAAAACACCCCTTTCACTGAGGGTCCAAGCAGGAAGGAGAGGCAGTGCAGGAAATTATTTTTTGAGAGCCCTTCTACTTGTCAGTCACAGGCTGTGGCAAAGCAGGGATGTTAACACACCATCTAATTATTTGATGGGATTCATATTCTCTCACAAACGTGATGAATAATGCAAGTGTGTTGAATGCAGCCAGAGGAAAACTCCTCCAGCTTATTATCAACTAACTTCTTGTTGTATAATGTACTAGAAATAAGTTTGTTCCGTGGCATTTTAATATGTGGGTGGATGATATCTGTAATGTGAATAATTTTAACGTGTGCCTCTCTTTTTGAATTTAAATTAGAGAACAAAAAAAGTATCTTTGCCAACTATTTCTGTCCTCTCCTTAACGCAGGCACATTCCCCCTAGTAGGTGTTCTGGAGTTTTTATCTGTTTTTGAAAGGCTTCCATGATGGAGTTTAATCTGAAGAAAGGAGCTGATTATTCTGATAGGTCTCCTGATACTATTGTTTATTTCTTTCTTTTTTTTTTCTTTTTTCAGTTTATCCTATCACACATCCGTGTCCTTGAGGCTGTTCAAAATATTTTCTCCTCCCTGCTGTTAAGCATAGAATATTGGTGCATATGTTAAATTGTTGTCCATGACTTTTATTCTGACTAAACCAAACTGTGTTTTAGTTGTGATTTATCCTCAGTCCTCTGCAGAGACTCAGGTTTTCAGTTTAGATTAAGTGTATTTTGAGAACAAAGTACTTCAAACAAACAAACAAACAAACAACAACAACAACAAAATAATCCCCAAACAAACCAGAAAGAGCAATGAGTGTTCAATCTCCCAGCAACTTCTGCACACTCCTTCGAAAGCGCACACGGCTCCTAGGTTTTCTGCTCCAGCCGAAGGAGATTTGAAACCTAGTTTTGCAGGAACTCCCTATTGCTGCTTCTCAGGACAAGGAGCAAGACTGGGGTCCTGGAGCCCTCTGCTGGTTGTGTGGTGGAAGGCGGCAGCCGAAAGCGTGTCAAGAAACTCTGAAAATGCATTTGCCGTCCTCCCGTTATTTCTTTCTTTTTGTATTTCAAAAATGTGCTTATTTTTGTATTTCAAAAATGTGCTTTTTGTATTTCAAAAATGTGCTTATTTTGAAATACAAAACGTTTCTTTCCGTTGCTCTTGGGAAAACACATGTTACAGTTTCAGAGTCTGTCAGGCAAATTAATCTGCATCTCAAGGTTACAATTAGATCTGTTAAAGCCTTTTTGTCTTTACTCTTTCTTGGTAACAGGATAGTTCTTTTTTTGTCACTCTGCTTCCTTTGACTTACCGCTGTATGTACATCTTATCAGAGTTACAAAGGTCTTGTAGTCAAAAGAGCAGACAATTCTGAGGTTGTCTGTGACTAATGAATCTGTGTCATTCCTGTATTGTGACTTATTTAACTTTCTAGTATTCACAGTTACAAAACTTTTTTTTCCCTTTGGTGACAGAGAAACGAGCAATTTATCTAAAAATAAATGGCAAAGTACATGAATAATAAGTAAATGAATAATTTTTCTGTCATCTTTCTTTCAGAGAACTCATAGTTCTTTACATTTGTGTCATATACAGTAGGCTGCCGCACAGAATGAATCATAGAATCGTAGAATCATAGAATCATAGAATGGTAAGGTTGGAAGGGACCTCAAGGATCATCTAGTTCCAACCCCCTGCCATAGGCAGGGACACCTCCCACTAGTACAGGTTACTCAAGGCCTCATCCACCCTGGCCTTGAACACATCCAGGGAGGGAGCAGCCACAACCTCCCTGGGCA
>VWZE01022132.1:32078-45776 GCA_013396675.1 Eubucco bourcierii
ACCAAAAATGGAGGATAAATTCTTTAGCTTAAAACAATCCTTTTTTTTTTTTTTTTTTCCCTTTTTTTCCTTAGGTCTGACATGTTTCTATTTAATGCAATCAGTCTTTTTTATTAGTAATAATGATTTTTAAAAAGTAGACATGAACTACATTTTAAGAAAACATAGGTTTTGTTTCAAGGGGCATACATTTCATATTCAGCATATTGAATGAAATTATTTGGATCTTCTGAAAATTAATTTGTCTAAGCTGAAACAGACATCTCTGAAAGAAATTTGTAGTCAATGTAAATCTGTTTTAAGTGCTTGCACAATCATTCCTCCTTAAACAAATTTTGTTCTAAATCTTCTGTGTTCTTATTTCTGAACTGTTTCATATGCAGAATACTTGTCAGTTCGGACCATTATGCACAGGCTGTTGAACAAAGACTGATTGTGAAACTAGAAAGGGCTTGCACTTTAGCTTTACTCATAGCAAGAGAATTACACCACCAATGAATTTGCCCCATTACTTTTGAAATAACAAGTCAGACTTAAGAGTGTAAAAACAGGAGAGGCAGTCATGACTCTGGAAACGTGAGAGAATTGTGTGCATTACAAAGGAATAAAAACTGTAGTTCAGGGACTCGTCTGTCTTCTATTAGCAAACAATTTACCATAACTGGTTTAAACCCATTCTTGGCAAAATTCAGTTGATTCCAGCGGCTTTACACTGGAGATTAATCTTCAGTTTCGTAGTTTTCACACCCAGAAAGACTATTAGCTTGTATGCTGTCACCAGCTGCATTACCACAGGCTGCAGAATTTGCCTGGTTATTCAAGATCAAACCTAAAAATGAGTATATTTTGAAAGGAGGCATCTTTCTGTGGCGGCATCTTTCCGTGGCAAAAGGTCTCAAGAAATGGAAGAAGCACTGCTGGAAGTTTACTGGAGTGAGCAATTTGGGTTTTTTTCTCAAACAAGGCTGAGATTTTTTGAGACTGGTTCTGATCTTAATTCAGTGACAGTCAGATTTCCTCTTTCTGCCTTAATTTCCCTGCCTGTGACTTGGATAGGATAGTTAATCTCATCTGGAAGAAACTTAAAATTCACAGAAGACTGATAAATGAGATTAAAAATGAAGTCTCTGACCAGAGTCATCTCTCTCCTCTGGCTTTTTTGTATTTCTGCTTTTGCTTTTCCCATCTATTGATCTCTGATATTTTCACTGAAAGCACTAAATGATCTGCTGATCATCTACTGTCTCCTGATTGTAACTACTAAAAAAAAACTACAAAAAAAATTCTATTTTCTTAAATAAAAATAGACATCAGAACAAGTTTAGAGAAAACCATATGCATTTTGATAGGGAAAATACCAAGTTAACCTTCCCTTTGTTATAACCCAGTGTTTCAAGAACATGTGTTGTTGCTTTTATTTACATAGCTGTGTAATGAGACAGGAGGTTCACAAGAGTTTTTTGTTCCATGTTACATTTCAGTTTTGATTTAATAACTGTAGGAAATCTGTTGTCTGAGGGTCTCATAGCTATGTCATTTCAATTTTTGGAAAATCATGATAATGCTAAAGTTGGAATTCAGATTTTGTATCTCAAAACTGATGAAGTGCCCAGATACAGTGGTATGTAGGGCTTGCATTATGTTTCTACCCAGGAGAGTTTGTGGCCTGCAACCCAGGGACTTGGCTCTGGATCGTCTCCTGTTTCAGGTTGAGCATTTGTAGCTCTCGATGCAAGTATAAAAGAGAACTGACTGATGTTTTTCTTATTGATAAGTTTTAAGGACAGGGACTGACAGCTGCAGGCTCTGTAAAGAAAGGACCCATAACCAAATGGACCCATGGGACATGGACACTTCATTAGAGTTCAATATTACAGTGACAGGTACCTTAGAAGTGAGATCTAAAGATTAGATTATACAGCAAATATAAGTCCCAGTTTCCAAGTGTGATTTGCTGTCAGTAATGGTGTCATGGGCATGAATGTCTTGAGCAATATATACACCACTGACAGGAAAGACTCAGGAAGAGGGTGCAACCTTTCCACTTCTTATCTTGGTTTGGTATTTTATTAGATGCTAGCAACAGTATAGTCCCTATTGTTTCCACAAACAGCATAAGGTCCCTGCCTGCAGACCTTTATGAAGGATCTGCCCCTATGAAGCCCTACCAACAAGGGCTCTGTAGTTGCTCGTACTCCCCAGCTGAGAGATGCAGCACCATCGTGGTCGTCTCTGCCTCTGTAGGTCTTGGAGACTTAGAATGGTTGCTACTTCCCCTGTATTTCCTCGGTGCTCTTCCTGTTCTCTCTTCGGCTGCCACTGCTAGATCCTCCTCTCCTGTTCCTGATGGTTTGGAAGGGTTGGTTCTGCGGGCTTGTTCTGCCTCTCCAGCGTTCCCTTTGCATGGTGCTGCCCTCTTGCAGCCTCGATCCCATGGGGCTTTTGTGTTCTGCCTCTCCAGCGTTTGCCTTGCCTGATGCAGCATTCAAGCGACACCTTAATAAAAAGCTTTCCTCCCTTATCTACTCTCTGCCGCTGTGCCACTGGGCTGGGGATCGGATTCCCATCTCTTTCACACGCACACCTGGTCATAAAACACTGGGTTTGTTTTTAACCTCAAACCAGGGAGCTTTAATTAAAGAGACAGTGACCTCTTTTATGAGTTTGCTCGCATAGGGTTTCGGGGCTATTGTCACATACAGCTCACATAACAGAGCACCATTGCACAAAGCTCCATTTACACATCCTTCCCCTGCTTTTTTCCTCTCTTTTTGTTTTCCAAACGCAGAAGGAGGTTGTTTTCTTGTTTACCCCTAGGCAAAGTTGTCTCTCATGTTAGTAGCCTATGGCTAAGTCTCTTTGAAGAAAACCCACTTTTCTTACTAAGAACACATAGAGGTCATTAGACTTGGAGAAATGTTATTCTTTAGTCTATGCAAGAAATCATCTTCCTGTCCCTGAATTTGCCAGATGTGAATGACTGATCTTCAGAAATGTTCTTAGCTAGTTCTCCTACCTGTATCATGGAATTTGTGTGTCTCATTTGACAAATACTTCTCGGCATTCACTGGCGTATTTACCTATATTCATTAATTGTCAGGTGCAATAAGTAGCCAAGAGCAACAAATATAATTTTTTATGTATACTCACAAATTGTATCTGCAGATATTGGCAGCAAAACTTGTCACAGTTTTGCACAGAACAGTTTACATGTAATTTACAGGAACATCTATGAAAAACAATCCCAGACACTTTTATTCCCTTGCATGTATATTCAAAGATACACAAACAGGCACACAGGAGCATTTACGCAGATCAGACCTTATTTGAGGTATACAAACTTCTGGAAAAGGCACTCATGCACAAAAGAGACACAGCTGGGACACAGACAAGCAACCGTATAATTGGTGGAATATAGAAACACACACAGAGGATATGCATACAGAAGGAAAAAAAAATTACATGTGCAAGAGTGTGGATGCCCTCAGAGAGTGCCCTGTAAACTTCTGTAGACCTTCAGAAACAGGTGTGAGGATAGGTCTGCAGGAAAACATATATGTAGAAGCTTACATATGTCCAGTAACTCTGCAAGTCATATAGAAGTTACTGTGGATGCATACAGCCTGTTCAGGTGCTGGAACTTTAAATGAATTGTGTAAGGTCTTTGCTTTCAGTGGCATTGCTTTCAGCAAAAGCTCACTAAAATGAGCAAAAATGACATGCTTTAGCTGCAAAGATTGCAGATATGAGAATGCATGCCCTTGCATATAAGGATGTGTAGATATTGATGCAAATACAGATACATTTAAAAAACAATGTATTAATGTGGATTTGTGTAGACAGGAACATACCACACACACAGACCCTTAGACACACAGATATACCCACGTCTATGTTCATCGAGAGAGACTCACTCAATATCTGTGTATGTGTGTGTTGTTGGAAGAGGGTCATAACCTCCTCCATTCTTCTCCTGAAGGGGTTTGGATAATGAAGGGAAAAGAAATGAGGCCTGGGGCTAATTTGTAGTGGCATTTCCTGGCCTCTCTTCTGCCAATGAAGCTCCGTTTCATCTTTAGCCTTATCAATTCTGCAGTCATGTGGCTTTCCGCTTGGACGCCTCTGTCTCTTCACCCTCCTCCCCAATCTCCGATGCTAATGGAAACTTCGTTAATGCCATTAATCTGCTGACCGGGACAAGTCAAAAACATATCCACACAATCCAAGCCAGGGCTGCAAGTGTCCTGGGGCTGCCAAACAGAGGCACCCCCTGTGTTCATTGCATTCCTGAAAGAACTTCATATTGATTTTTTTTTTCCCCTTCCCTTCTCTGCTTTTTTCCACGATGACATTGCATCCTTCAGAACAGGCACCAAGTAGATGGCCTTTTTGTCCTGATCCCTTATAATGATAATTCTGCAAGAAACCTCTCCCTAATCTTTTCCTAGTTGCACTACTAGTGCCTTCTTTCAGTGCCCCCTCATGGCACAGCATTTTTTTCCTTATGCTGTCTTTAGTGACGGGCTTGTTGCTGGTATTTTTTTCTTCTTGCCTAGTAGAATTTCATAGCTAACCAAATGTTCTGAGAACCTGCCTGAACTGAGCTAAAATAAAAAGTATTCCACTGTACTTTGACAACCACCATTATTTATTGATTGTGGAGTTTCCAACAGTTCTGTACTTGAGGGGCTGTGCTGTTGGGATGCCCTGTCCTCTGAAATGTTCTCAGCTCCCCTAAATCACTTTTGAGGAGCAAGGACATATCACTGCTTTCCATTTGACTAGTGTTCTGGGTTTTGTAATGCTTCACTATTGTTTTGCTCACAATTGAGTATCATTTTAGGTAGCATACCATTCTCTTAGCTATGACTTCAGCTTCCTCTGTGAGTGCAGCACACCTGCAGAAATTTGCAGCTCTGAGGGATGACTCACCGTCTCCTTATGCCATGATACTGTCCAGTGACTGAGCACCTGGAAGTTCCAGTGTCAGGATTATGCTGGCTGAGGTCTTACTGAGAAGAGAACATAGACTTTGTTTGATATTTGGTTTAGGTGAAGTTTTCTGTGATAATCAGAGTTCATAGCCAGTTCTTCAGAATGTCAGGATGATGAGTGATCTGTATTTGATCTAGGAATCTTTGTATACATAAATGAAATAGTGACAGCGGAGGAGGAAAAGACAGCTAGGAAAGGCATGCCATCAGAGTTGTGACATATGGATATGTTTAGAAAAAATGCATCAAATTGATGAAAACAAAGAGAAGTTGGCAGTTCAGCATGAGCTTTGGTGATGTCAGGTGAAATCTGGAGTAATATAGGTCATGACAGAAGGCTGAGCCTTAGTTGCCACCTTCAAGCATGCATCACAGCAAAAAGGGATTGTTCTATCAGAAGAGAAGACTAAAGTTTCAAATTCTTCAGTCCTGGCAAGTCAAATGTTCATCCTCGTGTAGTTTTGGGTACAGAGAGTGCATGTCACTTCTCACCAGCCATGAAATGCTCCACTGAACAGAGCATCTTCCTTCTCCAGACAGTTTTGGGATGAGATATACCTTTTCATTGTCAAAGAAGATGAATGCATTGCACTGCCTGGTATAGAAGGATTCATGCTGATTGGTACCATGCTTGCCTTTTGGGCATCACTGAAGGGGAAATGTAGAATTATAGAATCATAGAATGGTAAGGTTGGAAGGGACCTCAAGGATCATCTAGTTCCAACCCCCTGCCATAGGCAGGGACACCTCCCACTAGTACAGGTTACTCAAGGCCTCGTCCAACCTGGCCTTGAACACCTCCAAGTAGGGAGCAGCCACAACCTCCCTGGGCAACCTGTGCCAGTGTCTCACCACCCTCACTACAAAGAACTTCCTCCTAACATCCAGTCTAAATCTCCCCTCTGCCAGTTCAAACCCATTGCCCCTTGTCCTGTCATTGCAAGACCTTGTCAATAGTCCCTCCCCAGCCTTCCTGTAGGCCCCCTTCAGATACTGGAAGGCTACTATCAGGTCCCCTCAAAGCCTTCTCTTCTCCAGGCTGCAGAGCCCCAACTCTCTCAGCCTGTCCTCACAGCAGAGCTGCTCCAGCCCTCTGATCATCCTCGTGGCCTCCTCTGGACCCACTCCAACACTTCCATGTCCATGTAGAGGAGGAAGGAGAGAGTGTGTTACATTTTGGTATAAAATTAAAAAAACAAAAAACAAAAAACAAAAACCAGCTGGGATACTCAGTGCTCAAAAATTCCTAGTTAGATGACTGGGACAGTATCTGTAAGCCTAAGAACAGCACCTGCTAGGGTGCTTTCGGAGGCCCAGTGAAAGCAGAGAGCAAAAATCAAATAGATGCAGCCTTAATGAGTGTCAGGGCAGTTAACTTGTACAACAATGTTAATTTTGGTTCAGCTGTTAAGTTTGCATTCTCTTCTTCATATCCTGTGAATGGGTATATGAAATAGAAAAATTCATGGCAGGGTGTGTGTGGAAATAAAATTCTCATGGTGAAAAAAAGTCTAATGCCCTAGAAGATGCTGGCAAGAGTTTTTTAACTGGATATGCCTTAAGGAAGTTACAAGTATCTAAGTGAATTTCTTATCTGGCATAGCACAGCAATAAAACACAACCTGTGAGGCTGCAGTAGTTATAATGTGCCAATCCTGGAGTCTGTGCCACCTGCACAGATGGAATGCTTGTGCCACACTGTCTTGTATTTGATCTATTACTAGGAAAACGATCTTCAAGGGAGTGAGTAGTTTGTGTTCACCAAGATGCTCCATTCCACAAGGTATCTTAATACAGAAGCAAAAGCACCAGCAAGTAAGCCCTGTACTAGATATAGCACTTCCCTGTCCAGTGACCTTGGCAAATAATTGTATGTCTGTCTTTGTCTAGACTTTTTCTGTTTAGTCCACTCATAACACAAAATTAATGAATAAGAAGTGTTTGTTTCTTCCTAGGTGTGCCTCAAGCAGGGGAGCACATCTTGGTCCTCATCTTGGCTAAAGTCTCTCAGTACTACAGTGATATAACAACCTATGCTTTCCTATGGCAGAAGTTGTGCATTAGACTGAGAAGTAAAAGGTGCTTTGGTCTCATGAATGGTGCCAAAAAATAAATCAATTCAGCAAAGCCTGCATTAGCTACCTGAGGTACTGGGAGCATCCCAGCTGTGGCAGCACAGAGCCTATCGAGGTTAAAATTGGATCATGTCGTGATGCAGCTTTCATGCTGAGAAAGAGGTTTAAACTGTCAGTGCTGACTATCTTTGGACAATCCCTATTTGAATGTCACTGCTATGCACAAAACTTCTGCTGCCTATGGTATGCTCAGACCCATCTTTTACTCCGTGTTTTCTGACTGCTAGCCTCATAGGAGCTGTCATACTGCTTTGCAGATTCTGTCCCACTTCCATTTTGCCATGAAAACGTTCCAAAAGAACTGATGAAGGCAGTTTTCCAGTGAATTATGTTGCAGTCATGATGTGTTAAAGATGTGGAGTAGATGAAGTTTGTAGGTTGAAATAATGTCAATATATGCATTGATCTAAACCCAGGCTTTTTTCTAATCTTCTCCATTTCTTCATTACAAGATCTTTGTTTGTTTGTTTTGTTGGGTTGTTTGTTTTTTTGTTGTTGTTTATTTGTTTGGTTTGGTTTATAAATGAAGTGAGTAGGGTGGTAGTCAGGCCATGCAGGTATTTGTTTCAGGTTCTGTCACAAATGTGCATTTCATAGAATCATAGAATCATAGAATCATAGAATAGTAAGGTTGGAAGGGACCTCAAGGATCATCTAGTTCCAACCCCCTGCCATAGGCAGGGACACCTCCCACTAGTACAGGTTACTCAAGGCCTCATCCAATCTGGCCTTGAACACATCCAGGGAGGGAGCATCCACAACCTCCCTGGGCAACCTGTTCCAGTGCCTCACCACCCTTACTGTAAAGAACTTCCTCCTAACATCTAGTCTAAATCTCCCCTCTGCCAGTTTAAGCCCATTGCCCCTTGTCCTGTCATTGCAGGACCTTGCAAATAATCCTTCCCCAGCCTTCCTGTAGGCCCCCTTCAGATACTGGAAGGCTACTATCAGGTCCCCTCGAAGCCTTCTCTTCTCCAGGCTGCAGAGCCCCAACTCCCTCAGCCTGTCCTCATAGGAGAGCTGCTCCAGCCCTCTGATCATCTTTGTGGCCCTCCTCTGGACCCGCTCCAACACTTCCATGTCCTTCCTGTGCTGAGGGTTCCAGAACTGCACACAATTTCAATTGTGTGAAGACATACTCTTTGTTCCATAATCTTATGTGAGGAAGACAACAATTCCTTCTCATTCTTTCCCACCTTGTCTAGCATAGACTTGCCCAGCCCTTCCTAGTCAGTGAGCCACAGCCTGGAATGCTGAGCTGCTCTAGTCTCAATTTGGCTTTTTTGTTGCAGACTGTGCGGGCTTCTGGGTTTAGAGCCAAAGGCTGGAAACTCAGCCATATTCAGACATCTCTTTAACTTACACTTTTAATCACCTATGCATAGTGCTTGGTGCTTTGTGATGTTAATACTTATGTATTGCTGGGGGATAAACAATATATAGTTTTGTGGTACAGTCTCCTTTCTGTCTACCTTTATAATACTACTATCTTTGCTTTCCTCTTATTATAGATTTTGTTTCATTCTATTGATAAATATTCTGTGAATAATCCTTAAACTTTCCTGAGGGGGAAAAAACCCAGCATTTTGATGAGTACAGCTGTTTCTGTTGGTAACTGCAGAAAAGAGCTGAAGGCTTTGTAGCTCTAAATTCAACAACAATGTAACAAAACCTGGGGAGTTCCCTTACCTGGAAAAATTTGGGCCTACCAGTTCATGGCAAGTGAAAACTGATGTAACTTATCACTAAACATAGTGCATTTTTTAATATAGATTGCAGAGATTAAGAAATTCTCACAAACACATCTATGTTTTAAAATCCTTGAAGCCAGCAAGGGAAGAAGCCTCTTTGCTTTAATAAAAACACAATAAAACATTAATACTTGCAGAGTTTATTTAATTCAAAGATGCCAGGCTTATTAGGCAACTGATGGTAGAATATGGTTCCACCTCTGATTTATTTGTAAGAATTATGTTTACCACTTGTAGGATAGAATGTTGGATATATATAACTTAAAAAAAAAATAAAAATACTAACAGTGGGGAACAAATTAGGACAGGAAAAATAGAAGAGAAGGGATACAACAGAGGGAAAAAGACATCATCCTTACAACCTATGCCAGAATGAAAAGTCTTGGAATAAAAATGTTTCAAGAACCTCTGGTTTGTGGCCTTAGTGGAATATCTTTGAGTTCTGCAGCATGGTGCCTCCTACCACCAACTAGAGACATCTCACTGCTTTAGCAGTGGTGCTTTAAGTAGCACAGCTCTTTGGAGCACTAGCAGCAATAAGCCAGCCAGCCTTACTTCACTTACTCACAGGATCACAGCACAACTCTAACTCCAAACCACTCTGCCTGGCCTGTAGGTGTTTAAATGGGGGCAAAAATCCTGCCTACTGTTTCCCCAGAAAGGTAATAGGTGAATGCCACTGACTTGAAACAGGTTTATGTTCTACTTTTGCAATAGGTGTAGGTAGGTAGTGATCTTTGTTTCTAAGCACTTGCAAAAGCTGTTCACTTTCATATAAGAAAGCTGACAAAATCAGTACTGAGTGCTTAAAAGTGCAGTAGAAATCTTTACCCTGGAAAGCCTCTAGTCCAGACTGCTGGAGTCCTGAAGCCATGATAGGCAGTCTGCACCTCTTCCTTGGTATCTTCTTCAACTGCAACATCCACCAACTTGTCAGTTCTTGTGTCTGTGCTGGAATGTAAAAACAAAGTTTGAGAGCTCATAATCTAGTAGACCAAATTTCCAAATTTTTGGGAAGTTCCTAATTTAAGAAGGCAAAGGAAATGTTGTTAGGTGTGGTTTATAGAGTGTATGAATGTCCTGGTTAGATCACAACTTGTGGTTGATTTTTCTGCATCACACAGGAACTCATCTCCTCACTGAAACTTCAACAGACATCCTCCTCAGAGGCACATCTCTCTGGATGACACTAAAAAAAAATCTGAAAAGATGTTTGGGGTTTTTTTTTTTTTGTTTTGTTTTTTTTTTGGCACTGAAAGAATGGCTTATAAGAGAAGCTGGAGGTTGGCATTGTAGCAGTTGCTGATACAGGATACCGTTCTGGGCTTTGGCACTCACAAGGAACAAACGTTTGTTTGTTTGTTTTTGCTTCTTATACCACAGCTGAGGGAAGAGCACATTCTCTGTTCTGCTAAATTCCATACAGCCTGAGTTGCTGAAAACCACTGTGTTTGGCTGCCTATATGAAATAAATGTGCTAGTCTCAGCCAGTTTGCTCAGCCAGCCCTATGAGTGGCAATAATAGTAATTTAGTTGTTTATTTCAGGTTCTTCTGAAGCGAGGTCATTAAGGAGGGTTTGTTGTATTGCTGCACTTATTTTCTGATCTCTTTTAAAAAAAACAGAGAAGGATCAGGGCTTGGGATAAAGACTTAAGACTGACCTTAATGTCTAGAGCTCCAGTCCAACCTGAAATCCACACAGGGAACAATTACTAGACACTTTACGAGTCTGGGCTCTACTTTTCATCTGGCAGAGCAGCAGTTTAGGACTCAGCACTCTGTTTGCCCTACTTACCCCGGTAGTAGCTTCTAACACAGGAAAGCTGTTGGCACAGGCACCAGACTGTCACTTTTGTGCCCAAGGAAGGAAAGAGAGGAGTCCTCACCCCATCTTCCTTTTCAGACAGTCTCCAGGAGTTTTGGAAGGAGCTTTTTACAAGTCCTCTTCTATTGTTGGCCAGGAGACAAAGGATGGAGGAGCTGGATTTAAGCATAATGACGCGAACTCCTCCATGCAGAAAAACCCAGCTGAGAGACCCCCCCGGCTCCACACACACAAAAAAAAAAGGAAGAAAGGGGGAGAAAATCTTTGAAAATAACTAATTAAAGTTGTTTTAGCCTCTCTCTTTCCCCTCCAAGGGCGCCTAATCTCACAGGGGGCAGAGGGGGAGAGAGGCAAGAAGAACAATGAGAACCATCCCCCACTTCTCTACACTCCACCTCCTGGTCGCTGAGGTTTTAAAACAAGAGGCCACTTTAAGTTAACGAGCTATCAGCTGACTGGGAGAAGTCTCTAATGAACCCTGATGTTCACACATTCCCCAGCTTGCTGAATAGGCCTCTGCCAACCCCATAACTGTCAGAAAGTTTCATTCATAAAATCCCAATGCTGGGGGTGCCAGTGATTGGGGGCAGGGAGGGATCTGTGTGGAGGTGGAAGCAGGGGAGTGTAGGGTGGAGGTCCCCATATGGAGCAGTCAGCCTCAGAGGCCAAATAGGAACATGCATGGCTGGGACTGGCAGGCTGGACGATTCCGGGGACCTGACTCCACTCTCCATTGTCTGGCTGGTAATTAGGAAGATCCTCCAAATGGTTCTGGAGGACATTGAAGTCTGTGGGGATAATTAGTGAAGATTTGGGGGATGTTCCAGCTGTTATGTCACCAGCTTTGCTAGCGCCACAGGGGCAGGTGATGGAGGGATGAATCTCAGGAGTCTTTCTAGGGCTTTGCTGTGTGGGACAGCCTTTGCTGATCCTCAAGTCCCCTGGCAGGGCTTTATGAACTATATTTGTGGGAGTCACAGGGGGAAGGAGAGTGGGACAGGGACAATTCTGGAGAAAAAGGTATAACACTGGGGAGGAAGGAAAAGTCCTGTTTACTGTAACATAAACTTAGTGATGGTGGTGTGTGCTGGAGCTAATTCTCTGTGGATAGTCACATGTTTTTGACAAGAGCAAAAAGGAAAGATGCAGATACAGGGTCAAAAGCTGGTTTTCTCCAAGGGCTGGACTACAGTTTGAGCAGTGAGTTGGCAAAGTAAGCAAAGACCACTGTAGTCTTATGTCCAGCAAATTTTGGCATAATATACTTCCAGGTCTTTCCTGAAGTTCTGAAAAACAATGTTGAGCCTAGATTTCGTTTGGGAAGCTGTTGAATCTCATGGCCTGAGCACAAGAGTAAGATCTCAGATCACTGGACCTCTTTTTTTCTCATTGGAACTTGCTTCTCTGGTGAGTTTCTTTAATATTACAGTTACAACCCCCCCAAAAAAAACCCCCACAAAACAAAACATAAAACCCACAGCCAAAAAAAAAAACCCAAACAAAAACCCCAACAACAACAAAAAACCAAACCAAACCAAACAAAAAAAAAACCCCACAGCAACAACAACAACAACAACAAAAATCTATAATAAAGTTGTAGTACTCAAGGCAGGAAAAGTGCTGAAGATCTTGGGGCCTCTTTCTGGTTCATTCCCAACTGCAAAGTCAGTATACTGCAGGAGGACCAGGGCATAATTGTTAAGTGTTGCTTAAATTTCAGTTGTGCCAAAAGGGTACAACTGCCTCTCTCAAATGAGAGGCAGTCTCTGCCTCAGGGAGCTTACAGTGTAAATACACAATTCATATTGAGTGGAAAAAAACACTTAAGAGTCTCATTCAGAAACCACTGAAATAATAGGATGTCTGTTAACTGATGAGCTTTGAAACATGATCATCTGCCTGCTATTACACAGAGTGTCTGAATCCAGGGCTCTGTATTCAAATCCTATCCAGGACATAATTACATGGTCAATTTTGTTCATACATTTCTTGTCTATCCTATAAAGATAAAGGGGTGAGATTTTGCAAATGATACTGAGAAATCAGAGGTGAATACCTCACAGGAGACTATGTGAAGGTGGTATAGGTAGCATAAAGAGCATTGGATTCTGTGTAAAGGTGAATGCATTGGGAAAGCAGTGGTCTTCAGAGGTTTCTACAGGCTGGAGTACTAAAATGAGTCATGAGTCAATGCCATAATATTTCATTCAATAAAATCTCTGGCCTCCCATCTATTTTGTCCTATCATTGAAATTTCACTAGAGTCATGTGGGTTTTTGTATGTGGCAGAGGCAGTACTGGAGAGGATATAACTGATGTGTGACAGTAAGCTGCAAAGGCTGTGGGATAGATGAAGAATTTAGAAGTATCTTTCCTCTAACTGTTTTCATGGGGATTTGAACTTTTCCTTCCTTAAACTTGGTAACTCAGTTACTGATTTTCAGTGCATTATAAAAGCTCCTGAACACTTTCCCACCTTTCTTTGCTCCTATTCCTATTTCAGAGGTGGGGGAATAAACCACGGAGTTGAGGGGCAGAATTCACAAAAGAGCTTAGACCTCGAGCTGCTTGATACCCAATTTGAAGTGAAACTCATGACAGCTGAGTTAAATATGGATGTGAGGGGGCAGTACATGGGAACGAGGTGTGTAAGCTAGTGAGTGAGAAGTGCTGAGAGGCAAAGTGGGATGTGTAGTCTGGCAGTGAGGCACTTGCTTCTTGCTTGGAGAAAGAGAGCTGTGATGCTCATAGCTGTGAGTATCTCCTTGTTTAGGTCTGTTCTCCCTGTGTGAATACAGGACTCAGAATTGGATGCAGGCTATTGGTACTAGTCTGTTGAGTTCATCCATGGTGAATCTCCTTAATTGGTTCTCATAGAATCATAGAATGGTTAGGTTGGAAGGGACCTCAAGGGTTATCTAGTTCCAACCCCCTGCCATAGGCAGGGACACCTCCCACTAGCACAGGTTACTCAAGGCCTCCTCCAACCTGG
>VWZE01022132.1:58388-74874 GCA_013396675.1 Eubucco bourcierii
CTGTGGTGATGGGTTGGACTTGATGAGCTTTGAGGTCTCTTCCAACCCTGGTGATACTGTGATACTCTGGAGAGAGGGCAACCCTGTGCGCTGCTGATGTAACTGGAAGGTAAAACAAAGGGAAATGCATGTTAAGTTGGAGAGCAAAAGTGGAAGCCACAGGTTATGAATAAGCATCTTCCACCAGTGATGCCTTAGTGTTACAAAGCAATCTTCAAAGTCTTGTGCTTGTGCAGTGCTTAGAGAACATGATAATGACCTCTTACTTGGTGTAGCCAACTCACCACCACGGCTGTTTCGATTCAGCATTTTGTAGTCTTAGTATCGTGTTCATTTCACGTTAATGGTGAGTAAAACTGATTAGCTGCTGTTTTAACCGCAGGTAACTTGTCGTTATTGGCAGGAAACATGTTTCATCTGCATAACAGTTTCATGTGAGCAGTGGGGAACATTTTCTATTAGCGTTTGTTGATGTGAAACATGTTTCTTGGTGGAATTATGTTTGGGATTGCAGGAGAACTTGATTTCATCCTTACCTCCAATGCAAAAAAAAAAAATGAATTGCAAAAAATAGTGGCAATGGTATTTTTGATACCGCTTCTCATGTGTCCAAAATTAGTCTCTAACCTGCTGTTTGATATACACACATAGCTACAGAAGCTAGGATCAACCTAATACTACCCAAAATAGTTAAATGTCAACTGCATACATAGTCTGGAATAAGGGGAGATGAGGATTAGTTCCAGAAAGGCTGTGTTGTACTGTGATCCCTGACTGTCATGTTCAGGTGGGAGCTTGAGGTCTGTAGGGCCCCAATGGGGAGCTGAAGCAGGTACAGCTAAGATGTGCATGTGCTTTTCTAATCCTGGCAGTGAACATTCCTCCTCTTCTCTTTTATACCACAGTTGTGTTGATAGCTCATTAAAAAAATTTAAAAAAAATTAAAATAAAATATATATTTACTGTAGTAGTACTTACCAAAGCTCTATTTAATCCGGAGCATGAGTTCTGAAAGAAATAGAAAACCTAACACTAGGTTTATTAAGAAATGTTTGACTTCCTTTCTTTGCTCATGCTTTCCAGATAGTGGAGCCTTGTACTGTGCTGTGTATGTTTTACAAGAAGCTGTGCTTGGGTCAGTATCTTTCCAAAATCTCATCTGTCTTGTAAGAACTGTGATGGTTTGGGAGTTCCCTGCTCCCCCCCCCTCCCCAACTTTGTAAAATGACCCAGACTAGAACTCAGCCGCTTGGAAGTTAAGGACTGAAGCTCTGTTTACAGCTCAGCACAATGTACAAGCAGAGATAGACACTATAGACAGGAATAGTTACAGACATAGACAAGTTGAAGGCAATACAGAAACACAATTCCCCTCCCAGAAATCAGAGACCCCAGGAGGGGCTCCCAACCACCCTTCCACCTTCTCCCCACCCCTGTACCTTAGCCCAAGGTTTGCCTTACACGCAAGGTAAATCAGGAGGATGGGCCAGGGAGGTTAGAAGAAAAGTGGTTAGTGAGATTAATCTGCAAGGAGAAGCCAGAGCCAGAAGCTGCTAGACCACCCCAGATGCTGTGCTGTGTCCCCAGAGAGAGACTGACAGAGAATGCCTTAGCTATGTTTTGGTTATTTTTCCCAAAACAATTTTTCAGCAAGCCTATGAGTGCAGTAGCCATCATGATGTTTTCCTTTCGCAACCTAGAGTGTAATTTTCTCTATTAAAATATTCTAATTAGCCTTAAACCAGCACAAGAACCAACTACATTACCATTGTGGTGCCTCCCATTCTGAAAGATCTGAAAGCACACAGTCATCCATGAATTATGAGAACAAATGCATGATTTTAAATACTGAGACTCTTCTTAAATGTAACATCAGTTGGCCACAAAGGTGGCAGTTTACATTAGAATTGCCCAAATATTTTAGTGAGTGAGCAGAGAATAATTCTCTTTGTTAGAAAGATAGTTGCCTTGCACCTTGGTAATTCTAAAGAAAAAGTCTTTGATTACCCCAAGCTATACAAATTATATAAGGGCATGGCTTTATTAGTTATTTGACAGAGGTGGCTTCTTGATTCTTGTCAGTCTAGAGGCTGAATTGTTTCCAAGCATTCATTTATACCAAGGGACCTCCTTGTGCTTAAGGGCCTTGCAGTCACAAAATTCAGTACCAAAGAGCGTTGAGTCCAAGTGTGACTTGGGGACAAATAACTTTTATTTTACTGACTTAAATCAGGGAAACCACCTGCCACATATGCTGCTACAGGCCTTACTTTCTAGTATCTATTATTCATACTGCTGGAATGCTGAAGACTGTATTATCCACAAAGGCGTTGCTGTGCTAGGCAATGTATGAATGCAGAACAAGCAAAAGATGATTCCTTGCTTCAAAGCTCTAGCAGTCAAGACAGAAGATTATGACCTGATCAGATGGTGAGTAACTGACACCAGAGAAGTCAGTGCTTGAACTTGGTTAAAAAGAAAGAAACAAACAAAACCTTCAAAAAAAACCCCAGGCCAAAGCACTTGTCCACTCAACTTATTTGGAGAGTTAAGGACAAAAGGCACACGGAAAAATCAAAAACCCTTTCCTCTTCAAACAGTATGAAGTGTAGAGGGAAGAAAGAAAGGTGAGGCAAAACAAAACAAGATTTTGAAGCTTACTTTATTTTTCAGTCATTTCTCCAAGGTATGTTGGAGATTTTTACCCATTAGCACAGTGTTCGGGAACAAATAATTCTTCAGTGAGATATGACTCTCCCATGGCAGAGCAGTGAAATATAGGATATTGTGCTTGTTGGCAGCAGATTTCTGTCTGTCTACATTTTTATTAGTGCATGTTTTTCTAGATGAGTATAGCTATTTATCTAGCAAGCAGGGTCAGCAGATAGAAAGTTGAAGAGAGAGCCAGCACAGTCCTGAGTTATGTCAGTAAGATAAAACCCCTTAAGGCAAAAGAGCTACAGGATTGGACCATGTGCCTGAATTAGGGGAAATGCTGCTACATTTTCCCAGTCACTTCAATATCCTGCAATTCTTGCATTTCCAGGAACACAATTTATAATGCATCTGATACAATGTCATATCAAGGGTGTGTTGTCAGTTGCCTAGGTTTGGTCTTGGATCTTTTAATTAATGAGCTAGAAGATGGAGCTTTATTATAGATATTGTAACAGGCTGATGACCTTTAGTGTTTTGCTCGGTTACCACCAGAGACAGTCAGTTACTGCAAGGGGCTTTGAATTACACAGTATCCCAGTATCACCAGGGTTGGAAGAGACCTCAAAGCTCATCAAGTCCAACCCATCACCACAGACCTCAAGACCAGACCATGGCACCAAGTGCCACGTCCAAACCTGCCTTGAACACCTCCAGGGACGCTGACTCCACCACCTCCCTGGGCAGCCCATTCCAGCAGTCAATGACTCTCTCAGGCAAGAACTTTCTCCTCACCTCCAGCCTAAACTTCCCCTGGCACAGCTTCAGACTGTGTCCTCTTGTTCTGCTGCTGCTTGCCTGAGAGAAGAAGGTAACCTCCCCCTGGCTACAACCACCCTTCAGGTAGCTGTAGACAGCAATAAGGTCTCCCCTGAACCTCCTCTTCTCCAGGCTAACCAATCCCAGCTCCCTCAGCCTCTCTCCATAGGGCTGTGCTCCAGGCCTCTCCCCAGCCTCGTTGCCCTTCTCTGGACACACTCAAGCACCTCAATGTCCTTCTTCAATTGAGGGGCCCAGAACTGGACACAGGATTCAAGGTGTGGCCTAAGCAGTGCAGAGTGCAGGGGGAGAATGAGCTCCCTGCTCCTGCTGGCCACACTATTGCTGATGCAGGCCAGGATGCCATTGGCCTTCTTGGCCACCTGGGCACACTGCTGGCTCATGTTCAGGCGGGTGTCAATCAGCACCCCCAGATCCCTTTCTGTATGGCTGCTCTCCAGCCACTCCACCCCAGCCTGTAGCATCTGAAGTTTACTCGTCTGCTCAGGTCTGGTTTGACTGCATGGTGACAGTGGAGTATAAGAATCCAAATAGGCAGTCTGATTCTCAGGAGTAGTAACTTGAGTGTGATTGTTGGAAAGAAATCACACATTGGGATGTTCTCTAATGACAGTGGGAATTTTGCTTGAGTTATCAACTGGATCAGACTTGTGGGACCTGATCTTTAATTCATAACACTTCACACGTGATGAATGCTCTAGAAGGTAAGCAGACCCTTTACTAGAGAGGGAAGCAAAACCAAAGGTTACCAAGTGAAACAGCAGAATCAGAAACCAACTGTAGGACCATAATTTCTAAGTTCATTCCTTGAACTCTTGATGTTTTGCTTGAATAGCTGCTGAAAACAGAGAAGAAAAGGCAGTCTTTGCTCTAGAGATTCAGAAAGAAACTGTAAGATAAAAGACAACCGGTGACAAGAAGACGACATGGCTTGGGGAATGTGTGAATATTGTCTGAAGGACCCTTAGTAGCAAGAGGTAAAGTAGCCTTAGCAACATAACCTGAAGGTGGTTTATCTTGTATTTTGGCACAGTTGTTTTTTTTCTTTACCTTTCCTATTTGAAGGTATTTTAACAAGATTTGTATTGTGTAGAAACTCAGACTTGGATTCTTTAAGAAGAAGACCTTTTCTGAAACACCAGGTCCCTGATTTATATTTATTGTCTCCAGTCCTGAGAAGACTTTTTATTTTTTTTTTAATCAGTTTGATTTCAGAATAACTGTATAGATATATAAAATAAAATGCAGAAATAAATCTGTGCAGCCTGAGAGCATTTACTAATCAATATAACTCTTCTTTTGGACTGGTTTTCTTCTTACCTGTTTCCAGAGTTGTAAATATAGAGTATTTTAGTTTGAAATATTCTGTGTGAATTCTGCACTAAAAGGATTTATTTAATGAGAATAAAGTTGCAGCAATAATGGCAATTACAGTATTAATGGACAGTTTTTTAAATGACATCTTTCATTCACATCTAAAGCACTTCTGGCATCACCTGATCGTTGAAATTCACCTTTCTTTGGGTAGGCTAAACCAGCTGTATACCAGTGTACACCAATACAGAAAGAACACATAAATTTAACAGCAGGCAATAAAAAATCAGCAAAGCTAGTGAATCATTCAGAGCTACTTCAGTGACTGGCTAACATGCTTTGTGCTGGAGTGTGAAGAATCCAACGCTCCAACATCATGATCCTTGTGCAGTGTCCAAGGTTTGTAAAGACCACAGATGGTCAAGTTTGCCATTGCAGATCAGAGCCCACAAGTTTTGTCATGGTTATGTGGAACTGAGGCTTGTATGGAATGAAGGATGGTTTTGTGCTTAAGTCACTTGAAAAGGGCTCAGAAGGACTGTTCTGTGACCTGGACAAAAGAAGTATTTATTTTGTGGTTCCATAATATGGGAGAATTATAGTGCCATGGAGGCCTATGCAGGGAGTCATGAACTTGACTGTCATTGAAGTTAGCTTGTGAGATCTTTCCCTGACAGCTTCTGTCCTGGCTTTTTCCATTCTTACTCTAGCAGTTTTTAGTAGTCTGGGTAGACTGTTTCTTGATTTCTTGTGTAGCAGTCCCATTCAGAGGAGACAGATTTGGAGCACTGCAGCAGGGCTGCTGGCAAGTCTCCTGCTTTCTGGTTTAAGGTTAGAAAGAGAAACCTTGTGGAGGGGAAGAATCATGACACTGAAAGGTGACTTCATGTCAGAAGGAAATGAGGATTCTACTTTCAGCAACCCTAACACCTAGTAAAGTTAGAGGAATTGATCTTCATTTCTGCAAAGGTCAGAGCCTGAGCCTTTTACAGTAAGATTTGCCTAGGAAACAACCTTTAACTTCAGCTGAGTATCAGAAATGGGAATTTTATTCTTTTTGAAGCAATTTTAAGTGAAGAAATGTGAATGTCATAGTGGGAATTCTCATCTGAGTGTACCAGTGACTGTGCAGGCATGCCAGTGCCCACTGAGTCAGTGAAAATGCTTATACTGATGTAAGACTACAACCTGTGAGCTGTGTGTAGCCTAGTGTGAGAATGCAGTGGTGGGAGTACAGATACCTGCCTCTATGACACTGAGGACTGTTTGAGTACCTGGCTGGTACATGGGTTGACATGACTGTGCATGGTATACAATGTCCAAATGTTAGGCCCATCTGTGTCAGTGCACAAACATACAAGTGAGCACGTATGTGAGTGTGTGTGTTGCTATGGGGCGGAACACAGCTGTGGTGAATGCAAACATGAGTGTGAGTATTAGCATATCTGTAAGTACAAAACATAGGAATAACTGAAGGTCAATGAATGTGTATGTTACCAGGTGGTCTTAGAGGGAGAGACCCTGTTCCAGACACAGCACTCTTCTCTGTCCTGTGCATTTCTGTACATGTATTAGTTTTAAAGATGAAAAGCACCCCAGCTTGTCTTTAGCTTGGACATCACCCCTGAGTGCACAGTTGCTATGCCAGCTCAGTGTGTTTGTGTGCTCTTGTGAGAGTTGGTAATTGTGAGTGCTCCCTAAGAGAATCTCTGGGGCCAGGGGATACAATAGGCAAGGGTCTAGGGTCTGAAACTGTAGACTTTAATAAAGCCACTGACAGCAAATAAGAGCCTGACATGTGAGTCACATTACTGACAACAAGGGCTGCTTTGTAGTCCCATCTGCACCCCGATCGGGTCCTGTACAGTAACTGAAAGGACAGAACAAACTGCTGCTGCCTTCAATAAATACAACAGTGCCACAAAGGCAGCCGAACAGACCAACTTTGTGTGGATTTGCTGCAGCTGAGCTACTCTCTTAGCTCCCTTCCTTGCTTCCCCCACCAGTGGAAATGACTGACATTACCCTGTAAGGGCTGCTTCAGAGCCCCGGCTATGTGCTTGGCCCCATGGCAGTCATTGCATGCAGCTCTGGAACATCTCTCTTCCTTGCCACCTCCTGTGCTCCTGTCCTTAACAGCCTTTCTGCTTCTCTGACCCCAGAGACTGGGAAAGCCTCAGAGCCTCTACCTCGGGAGCTGTATTCCTTGGACCCCCTGCCCTCACCTGGGCTAGCCAGAACTGGGAGCTTAGCAAAGTTTTGCATCAAGCCATGAGCAAAGTTACTTGAAATTTCTGTGATCATATCCCCACTGGAGTGGTCACAATGAAAATACTGGACTTTCCAGCACGGTAACTTGAAGACCTTTCAGAGCCTTAGTGATTGGTCACCTCCCTAGCCCAGGTAGCACCCAGGGATGACAGCATTTGCTATTTATCCAGGTGTCACTTAGCAGAGGTAGAAACATTTTTCCTTGACTGTCCTTATGGCCTCTTGCTTTTCCCTCCCTCTGGGCCTCTCCTCTTTGGCTTGAAGACTTTCCCAGTGAAGCTTTTTCACATGGAGGAAAAAAAACTCTTGCAGATCAATCCCTCTTCAGTGGGGATTTGTGTCACTGTCTTGTTTTTCTCAGTACTTTCCTGACCACTTTTTTAGTTTGACCCAATGCCCCTCGGGTCCTTGCTGGACCTGGCATTTTGTGCTGTCCTGTCAGGTATTGAAAGAGTGGTGTAAGCCCTGAGAAGGATCACTGGGTTGTAAATAAAAATATAAGCCTGTTGTTGCCAAAGGGGTGATGTTCACTATCAGGATAATGTTGTTTATGACAGTGCCAGTGTGCCTGTGTTGTCTATGCTAGCATGCAGCATGTCAGCCCACCTAGCAGAAGTCTGAATTCTTCCTTGCCTGGGAAAAAAAGAAACATCAGACTCAACAGTTTATGCCCAGCAGATACTCATCTTCCTTCTGTGTTACGTAGTGCACACAGAGCTGAGTTCCCTCAAGGTTAGGGCTCATCCCTTGTGAGATATAATTGCCCTCCTCATGTGGTGAGTGATAGAGCCTGTAGCCCACCCTGTTGGTGTCCATGTGCACAGTCTAGTTGTCGTTGTCTTCAGCCAAGATTATCTCACCCACAGTGATTTATTCCTAAAATATAAGCCTTACCTACCCTAAAGGTCAGATTTTCCTCTGGCAAACAGTACATTGCATCTTACAAGGACAGAACATACTAGAGGTGAGATGCTGCAGATCCTTCCTTGGAGAGGAGATCAGACTTCAAGAAGCAGATGAATCTGGTTTCTGAGCATCTTGTGGGATTTCCTAAAGACAGTCTTCTGTGAAAAATCCTCCTCGTGACTTCTGTTCAAGCAACCATTCCAGATAACATTAAGCAAAGGGAAGCAGACTAGCATAAAACAAATCAGCTAAGACAAATTATCAAGCAGTAAGTACATCATACAGAGTTGCATGCAGGAGAGAGAAGAATTTCACTGGTGTCACAGAAAACCCACAGATGTTGTAGTGGAAGGCAGTACATGAAATTTATAGGAGCAACTTGTGATAGTTTTGCATAACACTGCAATATGTCTGATAGTTTAATGTGTGGACCTTCTACTAGTAAGTACTATTAGCTCTGTATCAATAATACATAAAGGATTAAACACCACTGTTCTGGAATACCCTACATCACTGAGAAGCAGCCCAGAAACCTTAAGTCCTGTAGCAAATGCAGTCTGTGCCTTTTGGGGAAAAGTCTGGAATTTTTTAAAAGAAATTTAGAGCATCTTACATCACTGTTAATAAGAATGCAGATTCCTCAAATCCTAGCCCAGTGCTTTGATCACATAGCAAGCTACACATTTGCTTCAGCGTCTAGGCTAGGACTTGGACAGGGTAAGGCAAATGAACATAAAGCTATTTAGCCTGGTAGTGTCAGTCCCCTTGGTCCTCATCTGTTACAGCCATTTACAGAAGCTTCAATAGAGCTGAAGCAGTTGGCTGAAGTGGGAGAGGACTCTCAAGCATGGAATCAACTGCAACAGCATATGTGCCTTCCCCTTGAGCATATTCCTCTCTTGAATAGGCAAGGCCTCAAGAATCATGCTTCTGGTAGCTCTATACCTCAAAAGGTGTTTTCTTGAAGGAGATGGAAGCATGGAACCTAAAGAAGAGGAACATCCTGTTGTCATGTGGTAGAGAGAAAGGAAAGGGATCTGTGTGCTGTTCTGGCACAGCTTTAACCTGCTTTTATGTTTTCTTGTATTTGCATTTGTTTCTACTGTCATAACTAGGGGAAATTATGTAGTTGTAACACTGGGTATGAAACTGGACAAAGCAATTGTGTGTCTTACTGGAGTGAACAGTCTTCCTTACAACTTTAGAATGCAAAAGGATTTAAGTATTTCAGAGAAAGACTTTTAAAACAGATTCTTTCAGACAATACAGAAAGATTGTGAAGGGCATGTTACAGTATGCGTGTTGAAGTAGAGATTTCACATAAATGAGGAAGCAGCAAGTATGAGTAACTGATGAGAAGAGCAGTGGCTAAGCAGAAATGACAAGTGGGGAAAATGGCAAACAACACTGGCTTGGGAAGAAGGAATATGTGGGAGAAGCTGGTGGCTGTGTGGCAACAAGTCCTAGAAGTAAGGTGGGAACCTGGTTCCACTTTACTGTCTGGGAGAACAGCAGACAGTCCTGAGACTTGGCACAGGCACGTTAGATTGTGTGTTACTGCAGGTAATAAGGAGCAGCTTGCTGCCCCAGTTGTTCCTGCACCAGGAAAAAGGAGAGGACAGCTTTAAATTCTTCCTGGTGTTCTTTGAGATATGTGCAGTTGGCAATTATTTGAACTCCTATTTTTCTTTTAATTTCTTTCTTTTCTCCCGTCATTGAAGAAGAACTGCTTGGTTAGGTCATTGGAGTCATCATTTGTGGGGAAGCATAGCTCATTGAGTGCCCAAGTAGTTTAGTTAATTTTCCCAGATTTTGGAGTGGATTTTCAAAGTGTTCTTTGCTAATGACCCCTAAAAATTGAACCTGGTTCTGTAGGTTGTTAAGCAAAACCTAGCAGAAGGGCTATAATAAAATAAAATGAATAAGCCAAGTGCAGATGTAGAAAAAAATCTTAAGGCCAACAAAACTTTTTTTTTTTTTTTTTAAAGAAAATGCAGTGGAAGTTATTGGAAGCTGACAGCTCTTCTGTTACTTTTGCTTTATCATCTCAGTTTTTGCAGACCCTAGCCCAATCTTAGACCTTTGAGAGGTTCAGACTGGGTTCTAGCAAAATCTCAGATCCTGAGCAGTTCTGACCAAATAAAGTTATTTCTTATGGATGAGGTCCAGTCCCTTTCGAAATAAGTTATTTAGACCTAAGAGACTTTGGAAATGTGGAGAAGAGGTAACCTTCTGGTAATGAGACTTTGGTCCTCAACCGTTAGCCATTGAAATACAAAAGACTTTTGCCAGCTGAACAGGAGAAGCTACTTCCAATAAAGCCAATCAAAAGCAATTTCCCTGCTGAAAGGTGGCCTACCTGAGACAGAGCAGCCCGCACCAGCTGCACGCCACTGCTGTCAGACTTGGACGGGTCTGTCAATTAAGGGAACACAGAGCAATCTGTGAGCGCTGAAAGGGATCCCTTCAGAGCCCCCCGTGGCTGAGAGACAGGCCCATTGTCTGCATGCATGTCTCACATAGTTTCAGAGTCCAGATAAGCAGGCATGCCATGAAAAACTGCATTATATGGTGAGCTCGGGAATACTTTGGCTGGGGCTAGCTGAGGTGGGGGAGTGGGAGAAGAGGTAACACTGCACCTTTGCATTGTGGGAGGTGGGGCAATGAAAGACGTCGCGTTTGGTGGTCCCCCCAATATAGCCTTCTTTCTCACAAACCCTTGTTGAATGATGAAGTCCTTGTTTCCTCTCCTTCCCCTCCTCCGCTCCATCCTTGTGCTTTCTTCTAGAGTTCAGAAATCAGCAAGGAAATTACTGCAGCACTAAGATGACAAACAGCTTAACCACCTTCAACTGCTACTTCGCCACGTGTTGAATTTTTTTTTTCCTGGGAATTCAGTACCTCCAGGGTCTGTAGGTCTGTGGTTAGGGAAGAAGGAAAGCTTTAGATTTACACACACATGTAGGGACCATAGAATAGGATCATCTTAACACCCAGGGGAAGGAATGAATGGGATTCCCCCACCAGCTGCTTACCAACATTTGCTTTCATCTTCCTCACATTATAGCCTGGTGCCTGGATCCCTTGGTACATACGGGACCCAGAAGGGCTTCTGTTCTTCGATGGGCTTTCTAAGACTCAGAGCTTGGGAGTACATAAAATGTGTTAGTACATGCTAAAATGTTAGCATTACAAAGCAAATAAAATCAAGCTCTGTGTTGCTTTTATATTACCTTTCTGGGCTATTTTGCATAATGAAATAAGGTTCTAGCAGAACTTTCTCTTTGAAATAAAGTAGCCACTATGTAAAGTTAACCTTTCACATGCTTGGAGGATATAGAAGCTGTATATTGTGCGATAGGAAGTGAGAGAATGTATTCTTGGGAGCAAGGAAATCTGTTAATGATGGGGCATATAGCTAAGAAGAACCAGTGTTGTGGTAAGAGGGAAACAAATGTTACCATCCAGAATATGAAGGATGTGTTGCAGGTGACCTTTCCTAACACTTTTCCATTTTCCTTCCGACTGGGGACTCTTATTTTTCTTCACTCACTGCAAGCTGACAATCTTTGCATTTAATTTTAGTTAAAGGTATCCTAGATGATCTGATTACCTCTGTACCTGGCAAGATCATGGAGCAGATCATGCTGAAAGTTCTGCTAAGGCAAATGGCAAACAAAGCAGAGGTGATTGGTGGTACCCAGCAATGGCTGCACCAAGGGCAGATCTTGCCTGACAAATTTAGTGGCTTTTTATGAAGAAGTCACAGCGACAGTGGACAAGGGAAGGGCAACTCATGGCATCTACCTGGACCTGAGTAAGGCATTTGACTCTGTCCCACATGACATCCTGGGCACCAAACTGGAAAAACATGGACTGGATGGGTGGAGAACTGCTGGGTAAGGAATTGGCTGGATGGTGGCACCCAGAGAGTGGTGATCAAGGGCACAATGTCCACCTGGAGATCAGTGCCAAGTGGTGTCCCTCAGGGGTCAGTGCTGGCACCAGTGCTGTTTAACATCTTTGTCAGTGCCATGGACAGAGGAATCAGTGCACCCTCAGCAAGTATGCAGATGGCACCAAGCTGTGTGGCACAGTCGACTTGCTAGAGGGCAGGGATCCATCCAGAGGGACCTGGACAGGCTGCAGAGGTGGGCCCAGGCCAACCTCATGAAATTCAACAAGGCCAAGTGTAAGGTCCTGCACCTGGGTAGGCACAATCCCAAGCACAAATCCAGGCTGGGTGGTGAATGGCTGGAGAGCAGCCCTGAGGAAAAGGACCTTGGAGTCTGGGTTGATGAAAAGCTCAACATGAGCCTGCAGTGTGCACATGCAGCCCAGACAGCAACCGAGTCCTAGGCTGCATCAAGAGCAGCGTGGCCAGCAGGGCAAGGGAGGGGATTCTGCCCCTTTACTCTGCTCTTGTCAGACCCCACCTGGAGTACTGTGTGCAGTTCTGGAGCCCTCAGCACAGGAAGGACATGGAAGTGTTGGAGCGGGTCCAGAGGAGGGCCACAAAGATGATCAGAGGGCTGGAGCAGCTCTCCTATGAGGACAGGCTGAGAGAGTTGGGGCTCTTCAGCCTGGAGAAGAGAAGGCTTCGAGGGGACCTGATAGTAGCCTTCCAGTATCTGAAGGGGGCCTACAGGAAGGCTGGGGAAGGATTATTTACAAGGTCCTGCAATGACAGGACAAGGGGCAATGGGCTTAAACTGGCAGAGGGGAGATTTAGACTGGATGTTAGGAGGAAGTTCTTTACAGTGAGGGTGGTGAGGCACTGGAACAGGTTGCCCAGGGAGGTTGTGGATGCTCCCTCCCTGGATGTGTTCAAGGCCAGATTGGATGAGGCCTTGAGTAACCTGTACTAGTGGGAGGTGTCCCTGCCTATGGCAGGGGGTTGGAACTGGATGATCCTTGAGGTCCCTTCCAACCTTACCATTCTATGATTCTATGATTCTATGATCTCCATTCAGGGTGTGAGCCAAGGCTTGTTGTAAACCATGCTCATTTCTGACTGTCACCAACAATGGACCAAAGCCATATATGATAAGTCAGTTAAATTCTGTGGACCTATCAAGGGACAAGTCTGGTCCATACACTTCAGCTTTCCCATCCATTTTTCTGCAGCGCAGTAGCCAACCAAAGAAAGAGCTGGAAAGGCTGTAGTACTGACATTATAGTTGACCTATTTTCAATATTTATTCTTCTTGTATTTACCCTTTCTTTTATTTACCTTTTATTTTCTTCTGTTTAGATGTACATACCAAAGTCGACTAGAGAGACTAATGGCTTTGCTCTCTGTTCCTCAGTTCTCCTGACCAGAGATCTCACTCAGGGATATTCAGGAACCTTCTCAAATGCAGATACACCCTTCTCTGAAGCACACCAGAATCCCACGGCATCCACTCAATCACACTGTGGGCTCTGAAGAGCACCTTGAAGAACCTTGTCTTATGCTTTCACTTGTCTGTCTTGATGTCTTTTTAGGCCTGTTGAATCTGAGTCATTCTTGATGAGGGAAAGATAAGTTGAGGCATCCCCACAACTGCCAACTCTCTTTTCAACAAAATGAACTGTCTCTTTGACTAGGTGATATAAAGATAGTCCTAGCACAATCTTCACATTGCATTCTTACTTGCTTCAAGGAACAGTGAGTTAATTAAGTGAAGATATTTAGCAGATTGTCATCAGGAGGCAAGTGAGCCACTCAGGGAGATGAATGGGGAAGTCTGTGCCTCTCAGAACTTTTTTCAGTATCTTGTCAGACTGGTGCAGGTACCAACGGCTTCAGGAAAGGTACACATTGGATTTTTATATGCTTGGGGTAGATGTGAACTGTTTCATTGTAAAATGGAAGCTGAAGTGGTGTTAAAATATATCCTGTTAGATTTTGTTTTTCAAGCTACAGCAGCAAGCTTCTCAGCCTTGCTTGGGTGTTTGTACCCTATTTCTAAGCTGGTGCTCCATGTCGGAGCTGTGTATCACTAGCTCTGTGTAACAGTGCTCACCTCCTCTCCTCAGTTTCTGCTCTGCCTCCCTGCAAGTGGATGGAAGTGACTGGGTAGTTCTGTGTATCTCAGATACATACCCAGAGTATCTATGGGGAAATGTTTTCCCTTCTACTATATATTGCAGACTGCACAGTCCTGTATGTGTGTGTCTAGCATAAAGTGAACTGCTTGATATCTGCTTCTTGGGGCCCCTGGGACTTCTCTGTGGTTTGGAAAGGGGAAGCCTTTGATCTGTGGTTTGTATGGAAGAGGTAGATAATACTGTGGTTTGTAAACAGCCGATGGTTCTTTCTTTCCTTCAAAGAAAAAGAATAGTGTTGATCTGTGATAATGCAGGACACCACATGAGCAACTGGGAATGGACAGGATGGCACAGTTTGCTCTGCAGGTTGCAGTTCACTCGTGTGAAACTGGGGTCTCTGATTGTGTTTCTGTATTCCCTTTAACTTGTCTATGTCTGTAACTATTCCTGTCTGTTGTGTCTATCTCTGCTTGTACATTGTGCTGAGCTGTAAATAGAGCTTCAGTCCTTAACTTCCAGCCGGCTGAGTTCTAGTTATATATATGATACATGTTTAAGAAAATATGACTACCTTAGAGGTATCTCCAGGCCACAAGTCTCCTTTAGGGATGGCAGGGAATGGCCCAAAGCCAACAATAAACCCCCGTGAGTTCCATCTGCATCTCTCTAGGGCATGTAGCCATTGTTCATCCCAGGCAGAAGTGTTGTAGAAGGGCATTATCACTCATGACCCTGGAGGTTATGTTCAGCACTTTGGGTGAGGAGTTCTGAGAAAATGTTGAATTTGAGCAGAAACTTTTGCGAATGTTTACATCCAGTTGAGCCTGGTTGCACTCAGAGTAAGCAGCTCTAAAGCAGAAGAGTAGGCCTGTGTTTGTGCTTCCACAATTTTAGGAAAACTCTGCTATGCAAGAGTCCAGTACTCAGAATATAAAACCTGGTCCCCTGAACCAAACTGTGCTGGTTTGAGGCTAATTGGAATATTTTAATAGAGAAAACTACACTATAGGCCGTGAAAATAAAACATGGTGATGTCTACTTCACTCACAGGCTTGCTGAAAAATTTGTTTGGGAACAACAACCAAAATATATAGAAAAGTCAGTCTCTGTCTGTGGCTTGCTGGGAGAGCAGCTCGGGTGGTCTGGCAGCTTCTGGCTCTGGCTCTTCTGCCGATTAATCCTCACTAACCACTTTTCTTCTAACCTCCCCTGGCCAATCCTCCTAATTTACCTTGCACATAAGGCAAACCTTGGGGTAAGGTACAGGGGTGGGGAGAAGGTGGAAGGGTGGTTGGGAGCCCCTCCTGGGGTCTCTGATTTCTGGGAGGGGAGTTGTGTTGCTGTATTCCCTTTAACTTGTCTATGTCTGTAACTATTCCTGTCTCTATTGTGTCTATCTCTGCTGTACATTGTGCTGAGCGGTAAATAGAGCTTCAATCCTTAACTTCCAGCTGGCTGAGTTCTAGTCTGGGTCATTTTACAAAGTTGGGGGGGCAGGGAACTCCCAAACCTTCACCCAAACCAAAGAACTATCTTCTGTGAGAGCCTGTTTCCCTGTAAAATGAATATTTAATGAAAGAACTCAGAACAGGATGGGTATATAGTGATCTTTCTGATACACTGCATTTAGCAATCAGAGTTGAGAGATTTCCTGAAATGGATAATATATTTGGCTTGTTATGACCAGTAGTCACCACTGGATTAATATCAGTTGCTTGGGCTCCCATGGCGTGATTGCCTTGGACAACAGATCTGGCATTATTTAAAGGACTAGGAATCTGTGTTGGCAGAGGAGGGACTAGTGCCAAGAACTGCAACAGTGCAATTGCTGCCAGGCATGGCAAGCTGGGACATTTCCAACTGGAAAGGAGTAAGAAGTGGAAGCATGTAAGTGAACTACATTCAAGATGTTCTAAATACATCAGAGCAAAGCCACACAATTGTGGTACTGGTGATTTATTTGCTATGAAGCAAGTTTTCCTTAGAGGTGTCATTTTGGGTTTTGCCTCAGTGCTTAAAACCTGATCAATTTACCTCTCACCTCTTGTACCCTGTGGTCTGGTGGGACTGGCCTTGCTCACAGCGGCTTAGAATGGCTCTGGGCAATATTCCACCACTCCTCAGCAGTGGGCTATTGAGCATTGCTGCTGTAGTGCTTTAAGTGATTACCTGTCCCCAACATGCTACAGTACTGAGGATACAAATACAGGCTGGGTGGTGAATGGCTGGAGAGCAGCCCTGAGGAAAAGGACCTTGGAGTCTGGGTTGATGAAAAGCTCAACATGAGCCTGCAGTGTGCACATGCAGCCCAGACAGCAACCGAGGGCTGGGCTGCATCAAGAGCAGTGTGGGCAGCAGGGCAAGGGAGGGGATTCTGCCCCTTTGCTCTGCTCTTGTCAGACCCCACCTGGAGTCCTGTGTGCAGTTCTGGAGCCCTCAGCACAGGAAGGACATGGAAGTGTTGGAG
>VWZE01022132.1:75080-85484 GCA_013396675.1 Eubucco bourcierii
GGATGAGGCCTTGAGTGAGCTGTGCTAGTGGGAGGTGTCCCTGCCTATGGCAGGGGGTTGGAACTAGATGATCCTTGAGGTCCCTTCCAACCTTACCATTCTATGATTCTATGATTCTATATACCTGGTACGACCATCTGACATCCACTGCAAGGTATACAAGACACACAGTCCTGTGTGTGCCCCAAGACCTAGACAGTTCTGCAGCCTGCTAGAGCTCACCTGTAGCTTCTGTGGGAGAGGCCTGTCTTCCGGGATTTAGTGCCTGAATTAGATCCCTCTTGGAGACATCACCAGCGTTTATGAAGAAGAGGGTTCATAAAAGAACTCAGCAACACTTTCATTCTTCTTTTCAAATCAATGGTATGCTGTAAAATTCCACTTTTGGCATTTATGCATCTTAGCATGAGTGGAACCCTGAATTTTTTGAATGTGTTTTTTTCTGAGATCCTTAATAACTAGGTGACTCCTACTTATCACTGCATCTTCAGAGCTGCTGACATTTCCAAGGAACACTGGCAGGTCAGAAAGTCAGCTTGGAGAAACTGAGCTGCTTCTTTATCACATTACACTCACCTAGCACAGTGCTTTATAACTCTGTCTTTAATGATTTTCTCAGCTATTTTTCCTAGTACTGGCGTAAGGCTCACTGAGGTCTATAATTCGCCTGATTGCCCTTAGCACCTCTTCTAAAAGAATCTCAGTGTTTGCTCCCCTCCAGCCCGGTGGGAGAGTGGCTATTTTTTATGATAACTTGATTTTTTTTGTTAGTAACTTCTTTACACTTTGATTTCTTTAGAGTGTTTGCATAAACACCAGCTAGTACTGGGCATTTTAACACATTAACTTATGCTATTACGTCTTTTTTTCCTCCTTTTGAGTTGCTCTATGTCTATTTCCAGTATATCTGGCTTTGTCAGTCCTCTGCCACTATTATTGCCATTTGTGGTTACAGGGTTAATGTAATGTGGTCAAGGTACCCAGACCTCAAACTGGAGATCAGTTACACTAAATATTTTACATAAATCCAAACCAAACCCAGTTCTTATCTGGAGGAGCTTGTGGCCAGGCTTTTTCACACAGACTAAGCCTTTATCTAATTTTCTCCCATGGGGCAAATGGAAAAAGTTTACTCAATCAGCTAGGTCAAGAATAACCTTATGCAAATGTGTCTGAGTTCAAGAACATTGCCTGCTGGTGGCAGTCCAGAGCAGAGAGGCCACAAGTTTAGGTTACCACAGTTTGACATTCTCATGTTCTACTCCTGTGTTTTAATTGCAGTATGTTAAGAGTTAAGGCTAAGGTGGCCACTAAACGAGTGACAGACACTCTCTATTAACCCACACTCCCTTTACAAAGGGAAGAGAAAGGGAATAAGGAAGAGAGGTTTATGATTTGGAAAAGAAATCTAAGCCTACTTTAATGATAATAATAATTTAATAATGAAATATTTACAAATATATATATATATATACAAAATCAATATCAAACCCATCCCCGGTGATGGCAATTGGTCATTGGCACCGCTGATGCTGTGGCAGAAGTCCTCAGCTGGACTCAGCAGCAGATAGGAACCAGGTTCAGGAGCTGGATTCTGGGACTGGATTCAGGAACCCCTGGATTATAATTGAAGAATGAACCAACAGAGTCCTCCTTGGTCACTGGCTATTGAATAAAAGAATTTGACCCTCACGATCCCTCAGCTTTATACTGAGTATGATGTACATATGATGGAATGGAATCCCTTGTTGGTCAGTTTAAGGTCACCTGAATTGTCCACTCCACCTTGCAGCTGTGGCCTTTTACTCTGCATCCCCAATGCAGTACACAAGATTTAGCGGTGACCTTGGCCTGCATACCAATCGCTGTTACTAAGTAGAAACATGGAGTGTGATCACTGCTGGACACAGACCCTGTCTGAGAAATCATAGAATCATAGAATTGTAAGGTTGGAAGGGACCTCAAGGATCATCTAGTTCCAAACCCCTGCCATAGGCAGGGACACCTCCCACTAGTACAGCTCACTCAAGGCCTCATCCAATCTGGCCTTGAACACCTCCAGGGAGGGAGCAGCCACAACCTCCCAGGGCAACCTGTGCCAGCGTCTCACCACCCTCACTGCAAACAACTTCCTCCTAACATCCAGTCTAAATCTCCCCTCTGCCAGTTCAAACCCATTGCCCCTTGTCCTGTCGTTGCAGGACCTTGTAAATAGTCCCTCCCCAGCCTTCCTGTAGGCCCCCTTCAGATACTGGAAGGCTACTATCAGGTCCCCTCGAAGCCTCCTCTTCTCCATGCTGCAGAGCCCCAACTCTCTCAGCCTGTCCTCACAGCAGAGCTGCTCCAGCCCTCTGATCATCCTCGTGGCCTTCTCTGGACCTGCTCCAACACTTCCATGTCCTTCCTGTGCTGAGGGCTCCAGAACTGCACACAGTACTCCAGGTGGGGTCTGACAAGAGCAGACATGGCACTTAGATCAGAAAGTGCAGTTCCATAGAAGAGACTGAGCTGAAAAGTAAAGTCACTGAACAGAACTTACTTTGTTCCAACTCAAACCACAACACACTGCCCCATTTCCCAGACTCGTCCTGTTTACTGTGTGTTTTGAAAATCTCTGTTCTTGGTGACTCATATTAGAACATCCCTGTAGGGGATACTCCCTTCACAGTCCTGTATTTCTGACTGTGAGAGCAATAACATATCCAGAACTCCAGTTCACATTGTTTAACGACCCACTGTCATTACTTGGGATAAGCTCCACAGTCTGTCCCCTTACATAGCTCCTGCCTTCTCTCCTCACATCACTCCTGCTGTCAACATCTTTCTGAATGGAGTTTGCTAAAAGAGTCCAACCCTTTTCCCCTCCCTTCCCCACTCCCAGCAGGCAGGCAATATGGCACAGTGCAGTCTCCAATGTCCCTTTAGTCACTTTTCTGCTGTCAGTGTCATAGGGCTAGTGTTTAAGCATTTTCACGCTGGATTTGAAATGAGATTATAGACTGGTCCACTCAATTGACTTAATGGATTTTAAGAGACTAGATCCTATTAATGCAGTCAGTGCCCCAGGGTGCCTCTCCTACTGCAGACAAGATAATCTGCCATGCAAATTAAATCCTGCCTCAAGATGCAGGGCCTGCTTAATGTGATCCATTACACAGTTTACTTGTTTATATCTAATATTGTAACAGGAATAGGCTTACGAGCAGCAGGACTCAACTGAATAGAAGAGTAAATTACCAGGAAAATGAGGTTTTAGAGCCTCTCTCTCTTCCTTTCTCTCAGTCTCCTGTTTTCTTCTCTCTCTCTCTCTTTTCACTTGTGAAACCGCATTCCTCCTGCTTTTTGCATGTTGGGAACTATCAAGGAAAATAATATATCTGCAAATGATGGATTCTGCTTTTGTTTACAGAGCTGTAAATTGGGAATTTATCCTGAAGAAGGAGCTCAAGGTGTTCAAGAAAACTTCTCAGTGAAGCTCTTTTCTTTAGTCCTTGCTGTCTAGTCTGCTTGGGGTTCTGGAATGAGGTATTCTGACTATACCTTTTTACCATAGAAATTCTTAGGAGTGAGATTTCTCCTCTCTCCTATAAAGTCACAAGAATAGGTATAGGTGGCAATGGTAGACAGGAATACAGAGTCTAGTCTAATTTGAGGACCAGGTTTGAATTAATGAAAGAAAAATCAGGAATATGCAGACTGGGTAGTTTAGAGGGAAAGAGGTTAAAGTTCAAGGACTTCAGCAAGGTCATGGACTTCTAACAGAAGTGCCTTGGGTCCACGCAGCAATACATGTCAAGAAAGATGCTTGTATAAGTGAGCCTTTCAAGGGCAGGAGGACGGATCATCTGGCCTCTCACTTTAATGATACTGCAGCTTATGTTAAGGATCTTGAGATAGGGATCCACAAATTTAGGAACACTGACTTACAGGAGAAGAGATCCCTTTTCATACACGACAAATTCAGGGGCTTGTCCTGGAGCTCCTGGGATGAGATTTCGATGATCAAAGTGGTGGAGCAGGATCCACAGCAAGAATAACAAATAGAAAATGGATGAAAAAGACTGCTCTAACATTTAAAGTTAAGTGACTAGTATTAGGAATAGATGAAGGTCTGGCTTTGCTTCGGTTTTGCCCTGGTATAGGCAAGGTCTCAGTCTGTTTCCATAACCAAGGCAATTTCCTAGTAGGGAAATGAAAATACACTGTAGCCACAGGCTGCTCTCAACACACACAGACCTGTACATCCCTGTACCAACACGATCTGAGTGCCCTGCACACAGTGCAGCCTTGCTGCATAAGGGCTGTAGGCACAGTGGTGAGATGACCCTGCTTCACACTCCCAAATGAAAAGGCTAGTTGTGATTTTCACAATACCTATGTAGGATCCTCAGATCTACAGGGATTTTTGAGTGAAAGGAGAGTCAAAGTCAAAGGCAGGGGTATACACAGGACTTAACACAGTCTTTAGCTGTAGAGTGGTCGCCGTGTCTACACAGACACTCTGCGACCAGACCCAGAGCCTGTCCATTGAAAAGGAAGAGGGTAGGATCATCAGGCTACTTCACTTTCATGATACTTATTGGATCCATCTTGGCCTTCAGAAAAGAGCACTTGGGAGAAGCCTTATCACCATGTTCCAGCATTAAAAACGTGGCTACAAAGGAGGAACTTTATACTCTTTTTGACAAGGAATCACAGGGGAAATAAGAGGGGTAATGAGTACAAGTTACTCCTGGGGAGATCCTGATTGCACACAAGGAAAATTTTTCACAGTGAGAGCAATCACCCATGAGAATAACCTTCCCAGTTTGGACATGTTCAAAATTTGGCTGGGCGGGATTCTGGGCTATCTTGTCTAGACCATGCTTTTTCCAAGAGAGGTGGGATCAGATGATTATCATAGAATCATAGAATGGTAAGGTTGGAAGGCACCTCAAGGATCATCTAGTTCCAACCCCCTGCCATAGGCAGGGACACCTCCCACTAGCACAGGTTACTCAAGGCCTCATCCAATCTGGCCTTGAACACCTCCAGGGAGGGAACATCCGCAACCTCCCTGGGCAACCTGTGCCAGTGCCTCACCACCCTCACTGGAAAGAACTTCCTCCTAACATCCAGTCTAAATCTCCCCTCTGGCAGTTTAAAGATTCTTGAGGTGCTTTTCAACCTGGTGTGCTATGACTGATTCTATGAACTATGTATAGCATAGCAGTAATACTATATCCATTACAGCTTGGGCCCTGCATAACCACTGGAAGCGGGTTTATTCCCACTGATGGCAGAGAGGTTGATGAGCCCAAATAGTGGTATCCAGTGTTGGCTGATCCTGACCTTGCAAGTGGTGCTGACTTCAGAAAAAGTCTCCATGCCAGGTAACAACAGTACCTTGAACCAACACTTCCATCATCTCTGCTGATGGCACCTCATGCAGGAAAAGAAGCGGGAGGAGGAGGAGGGAAAGGAACTGTTTTTTTAACTTAATTTAAAGCTTTTTATGAGATTTTCACAGCTGTGATCTTGTCAGGATTTGGCTGTAGAAATTAAAGCTGCAATTATATTTCCCCCTTCCTGGAACGTAAAGTAAAGTCTAGTGCAAAATGCATTAAAAACTGGAATGTAAAAGTGTAATTAATGTGGAGCAAAACGCACATTGCGTCATTAACTTTTTTATTAATATTCTCACGCAGTGCAATTTCAAAGCTCAGTGCCACTCCATTTTCCCCAGTGAAATATCTCCCACTCTTTCATCACGGCTACCTTTAGCCTCGTCTCTAGTGGGATGGCAGCAGCTTTCCTCTGGAATTACATGTCTGCTCATCCATCCGTCCCACTGCATCCCTTCTCCTTCCACTTAGGGTTTCCACCATTCTAGGATGTCAGTCTGTTCCTGCCGAAATGAGAGGGGACTAACTCATGAAGCATTCATTTACTATCTGCAGAGCAAAAAGCAGGATGGTTCCTTATCTGGAGGCAGGCAAAGGGGTAGGGTTCGTTCTGTTGAGGTGGAGGAGCAAAGCTTCATAGAATCATAGAATGGTAAGGTTGGAAGGGACCTCAAGGATCATCTAGTTCCAATCCCCTGCCACAGGCAGGGACACCTCCCACTAGCACAACTCACTCAAGGCCTCCTCCAACCTGGCCTTGAACACCTCCAGGGAGGGAGCATCCACGACCTCCCTGGGCAACCTGTGCCAATGCCTCACCACCCTCACTGCAAACAACTTCCTCCTAACATCCAGTCTAAATCTTCCCTCTGCCAGTTCAAACCCGTTGCCCCTTGTCCTGGCATTGCAAGACCTTGTCAACAGTCCCTCCCCAACCTTCCTGTAGGCCCCCTTCAGATACTGGAAGGCTACTATCAGGTCCCCTCGAAGCCTTCTCTTCTCCAGGCTGCAGAGCCCCAACTTTCTCAGCCTGTCCTCACAGCAGAGCTGCTCCAGCCCTCTGATCATCTTTGTGGCCTCCTCTGGACCCGCTCCAACACTTCCATGTCCTTCCTGTGCTGATGGCTCCAGAACTGCACACAGGACTCCAGGTGGGGTCTGACAAGAGCAGAGTAAAGGGACACAATCCCCTCCCTTGCCCTGCTGCCCACACTGCTCTTGATGCAGCCTAGGACTCGGTTGCTGTCTGGGCTGCATGTGCACACTGCAGGCTCATGTTGAGCTTTTCATCAGCCCAGACTCCAAGGTCCTTTTCCTCAGGGCTGCTCTCAGCCATTCCCCACCCATCCACCACCGCCACCCTTCATCTTTGAAAGACATCACAAAATTCTTACTTGCAACTTGCATCTCTAGACTTTGTGTATGTAAGCAACGCTCATTCTAGATCTGTTTACTCTCACTGTGTAAAGGCCTAATCCTATAAGTAGTAGTTGCTAGGCACCATCTGGGTACTGACTTAATTTCCCTTATTTTGTTGTCTCTGCATGCAGCAAGTATTTTTCAGTTGCTGCTGTGTAAACAGAGGACCCCTGCTTTCCATGAGATGTTAGCCCAGGCTCTTTGCTCTACCCCAGCAGCACTGACTGGAAGGCTAATGTATAGTTCTATTCAGCATGGTTCATTTACCCAATGTCAGCCAGTGCCACAGAAGGAAGAATGGGGCCAGAATAAATTCTTGCTGAAATCAGGGTGGTTTGAGTGATGGAACTGTAGTCCAATATGCAGAAAGCAGACTAAAAGGTATACTAGAGTGAAATCAGATGCTCAGCAGTCTTGGTGTAGTATGTGCCCTGCATTGTTTTACAAGAGAGGCCAAGGGATATAGAGGATCTAGATTCCCAGCTCAATTCTTTCTAATTTCCAAGAGTCAATTTTTCTGGACTCCATTCACCTCTGAAATGTGCAGAGACCACTCAAACTTGTTTTATGAAGACCTCTAACAGCTTGTCTATCACAGAGTGGCAGGCGATTTTGTTCCCTGGTCCCTAAGCTTAGCTCATAGATTCCTCTAATTTTGTTCTAATTTGATACCAAATTATGGTTCATGATCTGAGTTTTAGATCATACAGTTAATCCTAGACTCAAAGTAGAAGGAAGGCTTTGAGAGCTACCAGCTACTTGCTTAGCTTTGAAATGGCAGTGAATCTAGCCTAGAGTATGTGTTCACTGCATGTGCCCAGGTATGTGAATATTGTATATATGTAATATATATATTAATATATATATATAATATATATAATATATATAATATATATAATAATTAATATATAATGTAATATATATATTAATATATGTAATACATATATTCACAGCTGGTCCAAAGTATCAGATAGGATTCCACCTGAATTTCCTTGTAGAGGTGGGATGCATCAAAACCTAGACTGTATGGGGAAGGGTGTGACATTTACTGTATCTGATGATTTTATCAGATCTCTGATGGATATTGGAGAAGAGGATTATGTGTTCGTCCACCCATCTGTGCAGAATATCAGAGCTCACAAGTTTAGAGCCTACACTGCTCCTGGAAGGTGGCTGAAAGTTTGCTTGTATCTCACCCAGAGTATTTACAATGTGATTGTGGCACTTTGATAGTTAGATCATGACCAGCAGTAGAGGTGTATGAATCACCTTAAGTCAGGGAGTACCAATCTGTAGAAGGGAATCTGTGACTGCAAGTCAGCAGAGGTCATTTGGATGCCATGGCTTTGCTGAGTCTTCCAAGGCATTCTCACTCATGCTTATGAGAAAGGCTGATTGACTTACAGAGCCTTGGTCATGGATTCCTAGCACCAGTAATGTATAGAAGCAAAATAAAAGGGAACCTTACCCCACAGAGCTTATAGTTAAAGTACTCTGGGGAAGATTTCCTTGGTGATCGATTCCTTACTCTTAGCTGGACTTTCTCCAAGGATCTGAAGTAGCTAACAACGAAGAGAGGTTGTCTGTATTTTTCTGCCTAGGACAGAATCCTAAAATCCACTGAGTGTGAGCTGGTTTTTGTTGTGATCTACTGTTTGTCTGAAGAAGACGTCTACTGGTGTCAATCAAACTTTCCATTTATTGATTTTTCAGCTGCTTGCTTAACAAACTCAATGCATTTCACAATACATTGCCAATGATATCAGCATTTTTGCAGGAGTTGTTGTTCACATTTTAACTGAAATTGTTATTGCAATTGCTGTGAAATTATTAAAAAAATAATTTAATGAAAGCCATCTCCCTGGAAATCATACTGAGCTTCAGATTAATTATATGTGTATTTCACACATCTGTGATTCAGAGGTCCTGTAGTATCAATTTCATCATTCCTTTTCTTAAGGTTTTATTCTGAGGAGAACGTCAGGAGGTAAAATGAGAACATTTAGCACCTGCTATCCAATAACAAAGCAAAGATGAAACTAGGATGGTGCCTGGCTCTTCACTCTTTTCAATGGCATCCAGGCCTGCATCAGCAAGAGTGTGGCCAGCAGGAGCAGGGAGCTCATTCTCCCCCTGCACTCTGCACTGGTTGGGCCACACCTTGAGTCCTGTGTCCAGTTCTGGGCCCTTCAATTTAGGAGGACATTGAGGTGCTTGAGTGTGTCCAGAGAAGGGCAACGAGGCTGGGGAGAGGCCTCGAGCACAGCCCTATGGAGAGAGGCTGAGGGAGCTGGGACTGGTTAGCCTGGAGAAGAGGAGGCTCAGGGGAGACCTTCTTGCTGTCTACAACTACCTGAAGGGTGGTTGTAGCTAGGGGGAGGTTACCTTCTTCTCTCAGGCAAGCAGCAGCAGAACAAGAGGACACAGTCTGAAGCTGTGCCAGGGGAAGTTTAGGCTGGAGGTGAGGAGAAAGTTCTTGCCTGAGAGAGTCATTGACTGCTGGAATGGGCTGCCCAGGGAGGTGGTGGAGTCAGTGTCCCTGGAGGTGTTCAAGGCAGGTTTGGACGTGGCACTTGGTGCCATGGTCTGGTCTTGAAGTCTGTGGTAATGGGTTGCACTTGATGATCTTTGAGGTTTCTTCCAACCCTGGTGATACTGTGAGACTGTGATACAATAGGTGCTTGAATAACTTGATGTCATTTTCCAGCATCCTGGGGCAGGATGGGACCAGACTTGAGGAGGATCATGCATTGTGTATGTTGCCTGGTACTTTACTGCATAGTGCTTGAATTCTTGTAATCCCCTCTCAGTGAATGTCAGATACCTGTCAGCTGTTAACTATGTTTGGTACACCAGGATTAGAAAAAATACTTACAACATGTGAGTTTACCTTCAGCACATTCTCATAAAACTAACCTGGGGAAGTGGAAATATTTGGCTTCAAATGCACAATACTTTCTCAGGATGGTTATGTTCTTCTGTTTTATCCACATGAGCTCTTCCGTTTGTCATAGCATTTTATTTTATTTTTTTCTCACTGGAATTCTACTCACTTGTAGCTGATACAAAATAATTAAATGAGGTTTTACAATTTCTCAACTCCAAAGTGACCAGTACAAAGCTGACATTGTAAAGCCACCATAGCATCTTGAGATCCACCACTGGGTAAGGAATTGACTGGATGGTGGCACCCAGAGAGGGGTAATCAAGGGCACAATGTCCACCTGGAGACCAATGCCAAGTGGTGTCCCTCAGGGGTCAGTGCTGGCACCAGTGCTGTTTGACATCTCTGTCAGTGCCATGGACAGAGGAATCAGTGCACTCTCAGCAAGTTTGCAGATGGCACCAAGCTGTGTGGCACAGTCGACTTGCTAGAGGGCAGGGATCCATCCAGAGGGACCTGGACAGGCTGCAGAGGTGGGCCCAGGCCAATCTCATGAGATTCAACAAGGCCAAGTGTAAGGTCCTGCACCTGGGTAGGCACAATCCAAGAACAAACACAGGCTGGGTGGGGAATGGCTGAGAGCAGGCCTGAGGAAAAGGACCTTGGAGTCTGGGTTGATGAAAAGCTCAACATGAGCCTGCAGTGTGCACATGCAGC
>VWZE01022132.1:86232-110307 GCA_013396675.1 Eubucco bourcierii
GGTTGGAAGGGACCTCAAGGATCAGCCAGTTCCAACCCCCTGCCATAGGCAGGGACACCTCCCACTAGCACAGCTCACTCAAGGCCTCCTCCAACCTGGCCTTGAACACCTCCAGGGAGGGAACAGCCACAACCTCCCAGGGCAACCTGTGCCAGTGTCTCACCACCCTCACTGCAAACAACTTCCTCCTAACATCCAGTCTAAATCTCCCCTCTGCCAGTTCAAACCCATTGCCCCTTGTCCTGTCATTGCAGGACCTTGTCAATAGACCCTCCCCAGCCTTCCTGTAGCCCCCTTCAGATACTGGAAGGCTACTATCAGGTCCCCTGGAAGCCTTCTCTTCTCCAGGCTGCAGAGCCCCAACTCTCTCAGCCTGTCCTCACAGCAGAGCTGCTCCAGCCCTCTGAGCATCCTCGTGGCCTCCTCTGGACCCGCTCCAACACTTCCATGTCCTTCCTGTGCTGAGGGCTCCAGAACTGCACACAGTACTCCAGAGAACACACAGTTATATTAAAAAGAGGAAAATTAATCAAGAGTGCACCCTGTCCCATTGTCTCCTTTTTGTGCCCATCTAGTTTTCATTAGTGCTAAAGAGGCATATGCTGCTCCTTTTTACATTCAGTGTTGTGCTGTAAAGTGATGTTGCTGCCCTCTTTGAAATGTCCACTGACAGATTAATTCTGTTTACTGTCCTAATGCCTACAGAGGGATTTCTTTTAGCTCTCTCAATTTCTCACCATTTTTACTGAGGTCTTTGTCCTGTGGTCTTTGGACAATTTTGCAGAGTGGTGGTGTAGGTGGTTGTGGTTAATACAGCTAGTTTGGGCATGCAGTCCTCGCACAGTTTGCCCTTTTGAGGCTATGTTGGTGCCCCTTTGTATGTTGAAGGATGGCTATTGATGGAGATTCCAACTTTATCATGATCTACCTGCATGCTTTTCTGCTTTTGCTGGAGGGTATGTTATCTCTCTTAAATGAGATTTACATATTTCATGCCCATTCAGTCCAGCAGCTTTTGTTCTTTTCACAATTGCCTTGAGCCTTTGATCATTTTCTTCTGCCGTTTTACCCCAGCTTAAAATGCCATCTGTATCCATACCATCAACAGTTTGTTGTTCTAGTAACAACCCAAATGGCAGTCTGCAGAAACAGCATTTCTCTAAAGGAGTGTGCAGTCTGCACAAACGAGAGCGCTGGTTTTTGAATCCTGCTGATGTATCCACTGTGGGAAAAAGACATAGCAATCTTTCTCCAGTATTTCTCTTCTTGTACACAATGAATTATGTTCCTTTTTACACTCTTAGTTACCTTTTAGCTCTGTATATTAGTAAAAAGACTCTATCCTTTTCCCACAGTTGTCAAGGAGTTTCCTCATTCTGATGATCCTTCTGTTTACATGCTGATTCCCAGTTTATGTTAGGGTTTGATTTAGCAGTTGTAGAATCTGAAACAGTTTGGCTTTTCCACTTATATTTCCTACTGCACTCATTCTGACTCCTTGGAATGTACCTTTGATTTTGAATACATTTGCTTGATCATATCCAGGATATAACATACTTTTTTCTTTTTTTTTTTTTTTTTTTTCCCTCCNTTACAGAAATTATGGGAAATTGTATCATTGTATCCCTTCCAGTTTGTGTTTTTTCTATATGATCCTGTCTTCACTTCCCTTTGTACCCTCTCCACTTATTCTGTCTCTTAAAAGGAGCTAATTATGGTGCTTTTGACAACATACTGGCCTAAGCCCAGATATCCCCTGAAGACTAATAAATATCTCAGTTTTCTGAATCCATTAATCTTAAATGTCATGGTGTCCATACCACTTCAGAGAAATTTGTTGCTTCGGTGGAGCTATCCTCTCCCTACCTGTTGCTGGCAGCTGCTTTCTCTGCTGCAAGGACTGATGCAGAGCCATACAATGGTTCTGCACTACTGGAGGTAGCCTAAAATCTAACCAGCTGTTCTGGTTAGTGGGGGCTTTGGGTACAAGGCTTGTGTCACTTGCAGGAAAGCATAGCTGATAGAGATCGTTGTAGCAGCAGCAGACTGACTGTGCCTGTCTACCAAGGCACAGCAAAACTCCTGTCTTGTACTGGGGATCAGTGGTGACCAGCCACTCTGCCATTCCCCCTTCTCTCTCCTTCTAACCCTCACTGCAAATTAAACCTTTGAGCAGAGAGCTACCAGCATTAGCTGACTATTACACCTCTGCTGACAGCCATACCTAGCAGACAAAAAAGCTGTAAGAAGGGGCCCATGTGTTAAGGTCAGTAGCTAGGGATGTGCTGGCAGAGAGGTGGCCTCTTAGAAAAAGTAATCAAATGCTTATTAGATTAAAATGACTATCTTGAAATGCACTTGGGAACAGATGGGAAGCTAGTACAGTACCCAGAGGACAGGTGGGCTGTATTTATGCCAGCTTGCTCTTATAAGCAGGTGAATTTCTGTCTCTGGACTAGCTGAGGCTCTCCAGGGGTCTTTGAGGTCTTCCACTGTTTCTTTCCTGCAAGGAAGGAAACACAGGCATACACATGCAGTGCAAAGCTGCATCAACACCTAGCAGACAGCCCCCTGTGCTCAGTGTAGAGCTGGCCTGAACATACCAGTATACTGTGCTTCATGCAGAGCAGCTAGGCATACAAGACTTGATGCTGCCAAGTGCTGAGAACCTCCTTGCTCGGCCTGTCTATGTATACTTCCTCAGTTGAGAGATAAGACAAGGCCAGCAATGGCCTTGGAAAAGAGCTCTTGTGTATTGGTATGGGCTTGGGGTATGATTGTGAACTGCCAACATGTAGAGGCTTATTCAAGAGCCACTAGAACTGTAGGAATCTCTTGAGCATTTTAAAGCTTTTTTTTTGTTTGTTTGTTTTGTTTCCTGTTCAAGTGAAGTTTCCCAGGGCAGAAGCAGCAGTGGCTGACCCTTACTGTGTGCCAGGGTAGTTCATATATTGGAGCTACGCTGGTCAGATGGCCAGGAGGTATTAAATATGGCACTGTCAGTTGTGACTGCAACCAAGATAAAGGAGATACCGCATGGGCAAATCACTTTGTAGCTAAACCTACCTACTGCCTAGGAAATACATAAACTTTTGAGGCCAAGTGGTGGCTTCTCAGCAAAGCTTCTCCTCCAGACACTTAAAAAACACCTGGCCACTGTTTCCTCATTAGTAATGGAAGCATAATCCCTTCCCATTTGCACCATACTGAAAGACACGATTGGTTAGGTAGCCCTGTGAATAGGGATGGGAGACGTAGAGGGTGCAAAGAAATTTGTGCTTACTTCCTCTAACACTTCTCCTTTGAAGAGCCCTCAAATGACTGAAATTGTGAGGGAGAGAGGAAATCACAGAGAAGGAGCTGGCTCTCTTTACAGACTGTAGTGTGGACTAGGTTTTGTTAGGGAAGGAGGAAAACTGAATGTCCTCAGCCACCTGTCGCATTCAGAATTACAAAGATTACTGATGTCATTTCCCCCAAAGACTAGGACACCTGGAATTGAGTGATATGCTGTTAAATCAGTTAATAAAAAAGGAGAGCATTAAAGTTCTTTAGAATAGTTACCAGTCTGCCTACCTAATAGGCTGAAGGTGTTTTCCTTGCTTAGCTGCTGATACCCTCTCAAACTCAAGAGGTAGCCGTTAAGAACAGACTTGGCTCAGGCATAGCTACTGCCTTATATTCAGTGGTCATCATAAATGCTGAGTCCATCACCTGCATGGCCAGTGATGTGAATGAAGGAAAATTGTGTTTAAAAACTGGTGCAAATGGGGAAATTATTTTTATGAGTCTTTTGAGAGAAACCATCATGCTGGATCTTATAGAATCATAGAATGGTAAGGTTGGAAGGGACCTCAAGGATCATCTAGTTCCAACCCCCTGCCATTGGCAGGGACACCTCCCACTAGTACAGCTCACTCAAGGCCTCCTCCAATCTGGCCTTGAACACATCCAGGAAGGGAGCATCCACAACCTCCCTGGGCAACCTGTTCCAGTGCCTCACCACCCTTACTGTAAAGAACTTCCTCCTAACATCCAGTCTAAATCTCCCCTCTGCCAGTTCAAACCCATTGCCCCTTGTCCTGTCATTGCAGGACCTTGTAAATAATCCTTCCCCAGCCTTCCTGTAGGCCCCCTTCAGATACTGGAAGGCTACTATCAGGTCCCCTGGAAGCCTTCTCTTCTCCAGGCTGCAGAGCCCCAACTCTCTCAGCCTGTCCTCATAGGAGAGCTGCTCCAGCCCTCTGATCATCTTTGTGGCCCTCCTCTGGACCCGCTCCAACAATTCCATGTCCTTCCTGTAGAAGATCCTTCCTGTATCTTCTCTCTGTTCTGGCTAAATCAGTAGAGCTGGTAGCTTCTCCACTTTGCCTACATATGTTTTCTTTGATATCCTTCTCTAGTTTCCTCAGAACAACCTTAAAATTGAGGAATAAACTCAGTCCACAGGATGGGGATCTTCTTATGTTTTCATCCTGTGCTATGCTTGCTAAGAATTTACTAGAGGAGCAGGAACTTTAATCAGTGCCTTCATATTGCTACAAAGCAAGATGGCTAAAGGGTCACTGGGTCAGTTTGCAGTCTGTCACAGACACCATATCTGCCTAACCTTGAAATAGACTGTGGTCCACTTGAAGACACAGGAGAAAGTAAAATGAAGCAGACAGAAAGTTCAGATGAGCAAAGAATTGGCATAGCCTATTCTTCTGCCCCTCCTCTGTCCCAGCTGAGGGCCTACAGATAGCACCCATCTGCTGACCACCACTTGTTCCCCCATCTCTTCCTCTCCTCCCTACTCTTCTGATCTAATATTTACTTTTTTATTTTTTTTTAATAGACATGAACTTGAATAGAATCTGAGGGCAAGACCAAGTGTAAGGTCCTGCACCTGGGTCCTGCACCTGGGTAGGCACAATCCCAAGCACAACTCCAGGCTGGGTGGTGAATGGCTGGAGAGCAGCCCTGAGGAAAAGGACCTTGGAGTCTGGGTTGATGAAAAGCTCAACATGAGCCTGCAGTGTGCACATGCAGCCCAGACAGCAACCGAGTCCTAGGCTGCATCAAGAGCAGTGTGGGCAGCAGGGCAAGGGAGGGGATTCTGCCCCTTTGCTCTGCTCTCCTCAGACCCCACCTGGAGTCTTGTGTGCAGTTCTGGAGCCCTCAGCACAGGAAGGACATGGAAGTGTTGGAGCGAGTCCAGAGGAGGCCACAAAGATGATCAGAGGGCTGCAGCAGCTCTGCTGTGAGGACAGGCTGAGAGAGTTGGGGCTCTGCAGCCTGGAGAAGAGAAGGCTTCAAGGGCACCTGATAGTAGCCTTCCAGTATCTGAAGGGGGCCTACAGGAAGGCTGGGGAAGGATTATTTACAAGGTCCTGCAATGACAGGACAAGGGGCAATGGGCTTAAACTGGCAGAGGGGAGATTTAGACTGGATGTTAGGAGGAAGTTCTTTACAGTGAGGGTGGTGAGGCACTGGAACAGGTTGCCCAGGGAGGTTGTGGCTGCTCCCTCCCTGGAGGTGTTCAAGGCCAGATTGGATGAGGCCTTGAGTAACCTGTACTAGTGGGAGGTGTCCCTGCCTATGGCAGGGGGTTGGAACTAGATGATCCTTGAGGTCCCTTCCAACCTTACCATTCTATGATTCTATTATTCTAAGACAGCACATCTCATTCTCTGAGACAAACTCCTTGATTATTGTGGAGTGGTTTCCTTTGAATCTGTACTGGAGTGCAATAGAAGATCTATCCACGGCCAGACTCCAAGACCAGGTCCCTGATGAATACATTGAGAAAGGGAGGACAGAATAAGAAAAAGAGGGGAAAGGGAGGCACTGTGACCCCCGTGCCGAAGCCTTGTGAGCATGGCAGAGACTTCTGTGTGTTTGTGTGGAACGGGGACTGTTTAGATAAACAGATGGCAACAAATGGCATAAAATTATATACCCATAATGTCAGTTCATAACATTTTGTTCGACATACTTGATTTAATCGCTTAGCTGACGATTTTGCTTTTGGGCCCATATGGTGGCAAATGGCAAATGAACCCTCTTTACACAGCAACTCCAATCTGGCACTTTTATCACCGAGACTTAGGGAAGAATCCGGGAGGAGAGGGATGCAGATGGAAAATGAATGAGCAAGCAGGGTGGGGTGCATGTGTGGGAAGAGCAGGTTTTGAAGGTGCGGCCAGGGGAGTGTTCTTGGGAGATGGAATTGTGGTATGGGGTTGAAATGGGGAAGTGAGAGCTGGGACAAAAGAAATTTGAAAGTGCTGTTTTTGTGAGCATCCAAGAGATGAAACAGGGAATTTCTTAGCACAGAGAATGGAAGAGAAAAACTGTGGAGATGAAAACTATAAAAAGTAAAGGGAATGGTTCTGAGAGGAAGGGAAAGAAAGAATGGTACCACTAGGCAAGGTGCAGATAGCAGATTTTTAGGAAGTGAATTCATAATCTATAAACATGGGGGGGAGTGGGGGTGATGGTGGTGGTGAAAGTATGAAATCAAGAGAACAGATAATTTGACTGGATTCTTCAAAGGGCCCAGGAGAAAAGAAATGGGAAATGTTCCAGATGAAACTGGGTTCTCCTGTGCTCTTACCAGTGTGGTACTCCTGACAAAAGTGGTATATTGAGGAGGGCATTATGAAGATGATGATCAAATTCCTATGGCAGATGACTTTACTGTCACCAAAATTGTGGTAGCATCTGGCAAGACATTCTGGCTGTGAAATGGCTTTCTACAACCTAGCTTTTCCTAAACCTGGGAGAAGGCTGTGAAATGGCTTTCTACAACCTAGCTTTTCCTAAACCTGGGAGAAGGCTGTGAAATGGCTTTCTACAACCTAGCTTTTCCTAAACCTGGGAGAAGGCTGTGAAATGGCTTTCTACAACCTAGCTTTTCCTAAACCTGGGAGAAGGCTGTGAAATGGCTTTCTACAACCTAGCTTTTCCTAAACCTGGGAGAAGGCTGTGAAATGGCTTTCTACAACCTAGCTTTTCCTAAACCTGGGAGAAGGCTGTGAAATGGCTTTCTACAACCTAGCTTTTCCTAAACCTGGGAGAAGGCTGTGAAATGGCTTTCTACAACCTAGCTTTTCCTAAACCTGGGAGAAGGCTGTGAAATGGCTTTCTACAACCTAGCTTTTCCTAAACCTGGGAGAAGGCTGTGAAATGGCTTTCTACAACCTAGCTTTTCCTAAACCTGGGAGAAGGCTGTGAAATGGCTTTCTACAACCTAGCTTTTCCTAAACCTGGGAGAAGGCTGTGAAATGGCTTTCTACAACCTAGCTTTTCCTAAACCTGGGAGAAGGCTGTGAAATGGCTTTCTACAACCTAGCTTTTCCTAAACCTGGGAGAAGGCTGTGAAATGACTTTCTACAACCTAGCTTTTCCTAAACCTGGGAGAAGGTTGGTCTTTCATTGTGGTTTTTTTTTTTTGTTTGTTTGTTTGTTTGTTTTGGTTTGGAGGTTTTTTTGCAGCTATGATATGATGCTACAAAATGTTGAGGACTCTAAGTTTGCCTGGCAATTGGCAAGCAGGTTTGCTCCCCTAGGCATATCAAGAAGGGCCACGAAGATGATCAGAGTGCTGCAGCAGCTCTGCTATGAGGACAGGCTGAGAGAGTTGGGGCTCTGCAGCCTGAAGAAGAGAAGGCTTTGAGGGGACCTGATAGTAGCCTTCCAGTATCTGAAGGGGGCCTACAGGAAGGCTGGGGAAGGATTATTTACAAGGTCCTGCAATAACAGGACAAGGGGCAATGGGTTTGAACTGGCAGANCCTATGGCAGGGGGTTGGAACTAGATGATCCTTGAGGTCCCTTCCAAACTTACCATTCTATGATTCTATGATTCTATCAAGAGTACTTTTGTGGACTAACTCTGTGGTGGGGATCTTCCTTTGCATGTACATAGAAGAGGCAGCTTCTGGAGGATGCTGCCTCAGTGACTCGGACAGTGGTGGTCCTCAGTATAATGGAGGTGATATGATACTGTAGTGCTGTGCTGAGGACATTTCTTGTCATTTGTTAAGACATTTCTCCTAACACATCAGCATCTTCATCACACAGTTTGGGAAAAAACCCCACCAAAATCAGTAAGTAAAAAAAAACACCTGGTTGGTAGGACTGCAGAGAGAGATTTCCTGTGATTCTGAGAAGTATGCAGCTAGTGAAATGTCATCATGACAAGACAGCCTCAGAATAATAATACTAAGTCAGAACATCAGAAAGAAATTTGTCATCATTTAGGCAAGCTTTTTCCAATACCTCTTCCTCTTTGATGTTTTCCTTTTTCTATATTTTTCTCTGCACTGTTCAGTGGGGGAATGCCAGGCTGGTTCCTCTCATCTCACCCTGTTAACAGCTGACACAAATCTCATTTGCACCACAGTTTGGGTAATGAAGATTACCATGAAGAGTGCTACCTACTAAGGAGTTTATAGCTTTTTGCAGGAAAGTTAGACCCTTCTAACCTGGATCTCTCTAACTCAATATTGTATATCTCTAATCACTGGAAGATTCAGCTATAGAAGCTTAACTAGTTTGAATTTTCCTCTAGGATGTCCTGTGTATGCCTCTGAGCATACTGATCCCTCAGTTTCACTGTGTTTCTTCCTGAATATTGCAGCATAGCATGCAGCTGTGGGTAGGACCTCCCCACTGTGTAGCTACCTGGTTTGTGACCAGTGACAGTTAAAGACTGATGGTTTGATTGAGACTTATAGTTAAGTCTAGATGTGGCTCGGGTCTGTTAAAAGTTTCCAATGATTCTAATAGTTGTGGTACCTACAAATAGTTCCTTTATGACAAATATTACTGCTGCCCCTTCTTTCCAGCTTTCCTTTCCTCTTCTGAGCAACTGAAGCTGCCTCCCAAGTAACGCAGCCCAGCAGGCAACCATGTGGTTAACAGTTGACTACTAGGGACTGCTGTTCCCGGCATTGTGATCCCACTCACTGGTAGTGAGGGATGCTAGGTAGGTCCCAAGTTTGCTGCCAAAATCTACAATGCATAAACCTTGGGAGTTGGTGTGTCTCCCCCTCTCTCTTCCCTATCAATAGCTGAAGTCTCTGCTTCATGAAAGTAGTTTGACACAGCTCCCTCCTCCTTCTCCTCCCCCATTCACACCCCCCAGGCTCTTTACAACTAAACAGTTTGTCCTTTTGCCGGCGACGTTTGGGAGAATCTGGGAACGTAAGTGCTCCAATAACTCATGTCTGAGCTCTCATTTACCCCCTGCCGGCATGGGGATGCTGCACACCAGCCTCTCAGAATGCCAAATGAGTCGTGGCTGCCGCCTTGTCCCTTGCACTCCCCGAGGCCAGCGAGCAGGACCCTCAGCCTCTGCTGGAGCTGCTCAGAGGGAGCTAGCTGAGCATCCTCACCAGTTCCTGAGTGTGACGTCTCTGGCAAGCCACTGGAGCCACAAACTCCCTAGTTGCAGCTTTTTTGATATAGTAAGGGCGAGAAGAGGGAGAAGGTTAGGCCCCAGAGCTTAAGGAAGAAGAATTTTGTACCTTGGATCATAAACAGCTGCTTCATGGGGGAAATCAGCCTTTTAAACTTTACCACCAATGTGTCACATTGTCTTGGCTTAGTCACTTAGCTTCTGCCTGTCTCAGTGTCTCCTGTTTGAAGGACGGAAAGGCCTTTTCCCACAGTCTCCACCCAGATGGCAGTTCACACTGAGAACTGACACAAAATGTTTTGAGATCCTTGGTTTGCATAGAGTAGACTGTGATGAAAACCAGAATGGAAAAAAGGTTCAAGCCTTTGGAAAAGTGGGGATGCTTTTCAAGCTCTACGCTTGGCATTTTATGGGCTAGTTGTCTCCAAAATGTCCTTTCACAACAACTGAGGATGATTTAGGGTTCAACTGCAGTCATGATGGGGCCTGTTTCTAAGCTGCAGAAAAAGTTTGGAAAGTTGTGGTGGGTTTTCTCCTGCACCCCTTCCCTCCTCTGGCTTGCATTACATAAGCTCCTTTCCATTTGCATTCATCTGCTGTCCCTTATCTTTGATTCTCTTTTTCTGCAGAACAGTTGTCTCCCCTTCACTGTTCTCTGAGGGCTCTGGCATCCTCCCAAAGCGGGTTGGTTGTTTGCTTTTTTGTTTTGTTTTGTTTTCAGTATAACTGGCACAAGTTTCACTACCCACCCAGCTCAGGAGGTTCTGTATCTGTGTAAGGGTAAGGGGTACTATTCCTATTTTGCAGAAAGGACTGCACCATAAAGGGGTCTGGGGCCATCAGACTTCTCTGGTCCCAGCTCAGAGAAGTTACTTGATCCACAGTTCTCACTCTGGTGGAGCTAGAAGCTCGTTGTGATGCTACCAACATGAACAGGTGGGTTATCAGCTGTATGGTGCGTAGATGCCAGGCCATTGTGTTCTGTCATCCTGTGAACGGGATAGCTGCTTGGTTAGGTTGGACTCCTCGCCCCGACCTGCGCTGCAAGAAAACAGGCAATAAGCGCTGACCCTTCAGCTGAGACTCTCTGCTACCATGGGGAGGCGACTCCCGGTCCGTCCTTGCCACGTCGCCTCCTCCGACTGCCCGCAGCCTTGAAGTGCCGGCTGGGGTGCTCTGGCGGGCGGCGGCAGGGGTGAGGAGGGTCTCCCGGAGTCGGGCTGAAGCTTGCTCTTCTGGGAGCTTTGGGAGCGGGCGGATCACAGGCGGCTCCCTCTGGAGCCCTCGTTCACGGTCCTCCGCGCCCTCCCGGGACTGCCCTGGCCGCGTGGATGTGCCCGAAGCGTGGGGATGCCCGGCTAGGCAGGGCTTCAGTCCTCGGCCCCAGGAGCCTTCCCGTAGTCTCTGCCGGTCCCCGTCCTTCCCCCTCCGCTCCCTCCTGTGGCCCTGGCAGGCGGCGGGAAGTGCCGAGTATGAGAGCAAGTCCCTGGTGTCTCCTTTAGCTGCCATTGCAGTTAAATTAGAACAGAGACCTGCAAATAAAGCACCCCCTCCCTGGCCCCCCTCCTCGCTGCCAGAAGCTCTGCATTTCACTGAAGTGCCCACCGGGGAATTTGCCCATTTACTCTTGTTATTTGCATGATAAAGGCTGTTCCACTGCCTTTTCTGCAGCCTGCCTTAAAAAGGCAGGGACGCCGGAGCGGACGGGCTGGCAGGGGAGCCGGAGGGGTCAGGGCACCCAGCCCGAGCCCTCCCCCGGGCCGAGCCGCCGAGGGTGCCGCTCCAGCCGGCGCTGGGGGGAGGCGGAAAGCGCTCCCAGGCCGCGGTTTCGCTTTCCAGTTTTGTTCTCATTAGCGGCTGCGTGCATTCCCTGCGCTCTTCACAAAGAGGCTTATTCTGGCACGGAAATATGCCCTCTGGGATTTACTGAGAGAGAAAAAGAAAGGGAGGGGAAAGAGGGAGATACACGGAGAGAAAATAGGCACTGATCCTGGCCTGCCTCTAAGCTGTCTTTAGTGAAACTAGGGATGGGAGTGCAAAGCAAGCCCCAAACGTTTTTGGTTGCGACTCATCACTGTGATCCTGGATTAATCACATGGAGCGGGCTTGGGGTCTCTCCCTTTGGCCTGGCTTCCTCTGCCTGGGGCTAGTCTGGGCAATGTTGATTCGATGTAACTTCCTTGAAATAAAATGAAGTGGATGTATTCTGCAGTGACCTCCCACTTTTCACTCCAGTTATCATCCTGGTTCTGATTTAGATTAAGAGCTCTGCATACCCTCTTACTAAAGAAAATTCACCTAACTGAAAACATTGTTTTTTCTTTCAGTGACAAGTCCCCAAAAGTCACATTCAAAAGATTTGTTTTGTTTTGTTTTTCATTCCAGTGGAGAACAAACACAAATTCGAAGACCTAAATGATTCTTTGACTAGTTTGATTTATGTCAGGAAGTGGTACTTGGCTAGGCAAGGGTTCCTGGTGAAGATCTTCATGCCATTGATGAGAAATAGGTGACCACACAGGAGCTGCAATAGTGATGCTTTACCTCCCAGCGCATTCGTGTTTGCCATGGGAATCATCTGCCTGCTAAGCTGGCACTGGATGTACATTGCATCTGTGGAGCTATCTGTAGCCAGACTCTTGCATCTGTAATAGTCTTTGCTCTCTAAAATGCCTTGTTGCAGCACAGTGTATTTACTTTCCTGTCAGCAAGCATAACCAAAGGCTCAGCATTCCATCCTACTTCCATAGGCTGCAGAGTTTGGTGGCTCAGCCTTTGTGAGCATAAGGAAATTAAAAATGGTATAGAGGGAATAAGGGAAAAATGCTTGGAGAGAGGAAGCCCTCTCCTGTCTTAGACGCTGAGCTGTATCAGGGGGATGTTATTTTTCCTCCTTTTATTTGTTTATTTTATTTATTTTTTGGGCTTTGCTGTGTATTGTGCATACAGTGGTGTGCAAGGGTAAAGAACTGATGTGAAGTTTAAGTAGGCACAAGCAGCAGTGGTGGGTACTGCATCAGTACCCCAATTGTAGTTTCAAAGAGTCAGTGATAAAAACTTGCAATCCATCCCCATTTGTTATGTTTTCCAGGCCTGGATGGAGTATTACTTGCTGGAGGAGAGCATATAGGGTGGGATACAAGAGCTGTTATGGCTGGTATTGGCCTGGCCAGGTGTGCAGAGAGACTATTTGGTGTCCTGACATAAAAATGCCTTAAGATCTCTGTGAAGATACTAAGCAGTACATTTTTGTTTCTGTTGTACTTTCTGTTCCTCTTATCCTTCTTTTCTTACGATGCTCTTTTTTTTCCTATTGCATGTATCAGAGAGAAACCAATGACTGCAGAGTGACAGGCCACAACCCTCTGAGGATTTCTGATCTGTGCACAGGCTCTTTTTAAATAGACTTACACCTCATTTGGACTCTAAAACCTATTGAAGAGGCCCCAAGGGTTGACCAGCCGAGTACAACCCAGGGCAGTGCTGTCTGTTGTTCTTTAAGCAGATTTAAAGAGGCAGGTGCAGACATGTATGTGTGGATCTGCTGTCTAGTCCTCAGCTAGAACTCTCTGCTAAAGAGTCACTGGATCTCTAGATTTTGCATGTTCATTTTAACAGTAATAAGGTTGGTGGGGAAAAAAAATTTACTTCTTTGCATTGCAGCCTCCCAACAATTATTTGAAACATCTAGAGATTGGCTTCAAAATAATGTTTTTACTGAATGTCTATGTCCATGGGATAGGTCTGGAGAGATTTACTGATGCACAACTTCATGAGCAGAATTTGATCAGTGGTTCTACATTTCCCAACAGATTGCACTCTGACTGCATCCACAGTGGGCTCAGGAACCAGGATGCTGCTGGTTTGTGGTCATACTAGAACATGGAGTGAGACAATACTATCACAGAGCCTCTGGCCCTGTTGCAGCTCCTGGCTGCTGCTCAGGATGGGTTCCAGAAACAAAAACTCAACAAGCTTGCATTAAATTAGAGAAGCAGGTTTCTGCGAGCATGTGGCAAGCTGCACAACCAGGATTCTGGCATCTAAAGTGGGTTCTGGAGCCAACCAGTCTTGGAGCTTGTGGCAGCTCCTGGCTAGTGCGTAGGAAGGGTTCCAGTATGAGGACTTAGTGGCATCCTATTTTTTTTTTTTCAGTCTTTTGATCAAGTTCAGGTGGTCTGTTCTCATATCTGATCTCCTCTGTCTCTTGAGAGACTTTTTGCATTTTCAGCATGAGTAATGATACCAATCCTATCACAGTATCACCAGGGTTGGAAGAGACCTCAAAGCTCATCAAGTCCAACCCATCACCACAGACCTCAAGACCAGACCATGGCACCAAGTGCCACGTCCAAACCTGCCTTGAACACCTCCAGGGACGCTGACTCCACCACCTCCCTGGGCAGCCCATTCCAGCAGTCAATGACTCTCTCAGGCAAGAACTTTCTCCTCACCTCCAGCCTAAACTTCCCCTGGCACAGCTTCAGACTGTGTCCTCTTGTTCTGGTGCTGGTTGCCTGAGAGAAGAAGGTAACCTCCTCCTGGCCACAACCACCCTTCAGGTAGTTGTAGACAGCAAGAAGGTCCCCCCTGAGCCTCCTCTTCTCCAGGCCAAACAATCCCAGCTCCCTCAGCCTCTCTCCATAGGGCTGTGCTCCAGGCCTCTCCCCAGCCTCGTTGCCCTTCTCTGGACACACTCAAGCACCTCAATGTCCTTCTTCAATGGAGGGGCCCAGAACTGGACACAGGACTCAAGGTGTGGCCTAAGCAGTGCAGAGTCCAGGGGGAGAATGAGCTCCCTGCTCCTGCTGGCCACACTATTGCTGATGCAGGCCAGGATGCCATTGGCCTTCTTGGCCACCTGGGCACACTGCTGGCTCATGTTCAGGTGGGTGTTAATCAGCACCCCCAGATCCCTTTCTGTTTGGCTGCTCTCCAGCCACTCCCACCCCAGCCTGTAGCTCTGCATGGGATTGTTGTGGCCAAAGTGCAGCACCTGGCACTTGGATTTGTTGAGCTCCATCCCCTTGGACTCTGCCCATCTGTGCAGGCGGTCGAGGTCCTGCTGCAGAGCCCTTCTGCCCTCCAACCCAGCAACATCAGCCCCCAGCTTGGTGTCCTCTCTTCTTGTCTGACAGGAATTGGATTTGCAGCACTGCCTGTTGACTGAGCCACTGCCTCTCAGGTGCAGAGCTGTGAATCTTCTGTCAGTCTGGAAATGTCTGTGTTCATGGTCACTAATAGTATCTCTGGTTGGGTTAGACTTTCTGGTATGTTGATGCCAGTTCTGCATGTGAGAATAAACATTTCTTCTGAGGTTTGCAACTTAGTTTTTGATATTTGCTGCACTGTTGAGGCATTTGGTTTAACAAGCATCTTTTGACTAGCAGGCTTCTGGGAGTCCTGTCAGTTCCTTCTGATGGCTTTCATCTTGTACTATTTGTAGATTAAAATTCATTTGAGATGGCTAAGCAGAGACTTTAATCACTCTGAAATGTCATGGTTTACATACTTGCCTCCCTCAGCATCAAGAGTGAAGAAGACTGGACATACAGAGAGCTTGGCTGTGACTGTTTTATACACTTAAAAGGTGCCAGGGGAGTGTTGGGGTATGTTTAGTAATACTTCTGGACAAACTCAAGTAGTCTGTCTGAGGATGGCATTACTGAGAGATCAGGCAGGTCTGTCTGGCTAGTGACATTCAGAAAGGTGGAATCATAATGCAGGGACTAAAACTGCATAGCTCCTGGCACTTCCCACCACATGCTGGTATCAAAAACAGGTTAGCTGTGACCAAGATGATGGCTTCAAGTAAAGAGAAAAAAACCCCATCTACTTGAGCATGGACTTCCTGTGTGATTTTGAGAAAACCACTTAAGGCAGGGTTTGTCTCACCTTACTTTAGATACTGGGAGTCTTCTCGTTCTAGTATACTTGTCTACAATATATACAGTAAGTTACCATCAGAATGTGTTTATGCTCTTTCCATTGCCTATAGAGGGGGCCCTCTGTAGACGAGACTGTAACTTGGTTTTATGTGGCAGAAACCTGATGACATGAGTCCCTCTGAACCTCAGTTCTTCATATGCAGAGTGGAAATGGCAGTGTTGCATGATGAGGTGATCTCACTGAAGGGCATAATGTGCCAGCCTTCTTCATCGGTGGAAGATGCAGGAGAGGAGTAGAAGTAGGTGTCTGTGGGCTAGTTTACCTGCCAATGTACTGAGCTCTTCTGGAGTTTGGCCCTACACAAGTGGAAATGTGTGTAGATTTTTCTGATAATCTTAAAAAGTTCTTTTGAATGTTATTTTCTCACACAACCACCTTTATGCTGTTTAAATTCCATTATTCTCAACTCTCCGATGGCTTTTCCTGAGTGATAGACAGACCAGGGGAGAACAGAGTTTTTCTATCATCTCTTTGAAAAACAACATCAGAGGTACTCAGATGGTGTTTTATTAAACTCTCTGGGCTATTCTTTTGGGTTTATTTCTGGTCTCTAGGTCTGCTTCTGAAGTCTTCACTCACAGATATAACCATTCTGTGCTTGTCATCTCTGTTTTTGCCTGTTGAGATGGGAAATGTAAAAAAAGCAGGATGGAACAAGAATGAAAGCACTTCTAAGAGACTCTTCCTCCCTGCATTAAGAAGCCGAAGGTTATGCAAGGGGAGTTTACGCTGAAGAGATTCTTTGCAAGCCCTCTGAAGCAAATGTTCTGCTTTTTATTACTGCTTTGAATTAAGATTGATTTTCCTGGGATTCCTAGTCTCTCCCTTGGGACCAGCTCCAAAAAAAACCTGAGGCTCAAATGAAAATGGAAGGTGCTAATTAAAAGCACCATTTATCTCTCTTTGAAAATAGACCCCAAGAGTACATGGGGATTGGCGGGGGGCACTTCTGGAAATAAGCTGCTCTCATGCTTGATGTTGCAGGTGTTCAATGCCAACAGGGCTGTTAAGAGCTGTAACTCAGTGGCAGAGATATGTAAAATATTAGCTGTGAGCTCTAGTTCTGTCCTAGCTCAGCCAGACATTTGAAGCCTGAAGCACATATGACCTTTGGCCTCTGTTGGGCAGGAATTGCAGGTACTGTCTGTGTATGTATCCAGGAGTTGAGTGCATGTTACATGTTCCCTACTGCACCTGATGTATTGAGTGTCAGAGTTGAACTGGGTACTTTTAGCCCTGAAGGTCTTGAATTCATTTTCTAGGGTATTGGCCAAATGAAACTGTCACACTCTGATACCTTTAGGACTGAGACCATGCTCTGGCTGCCTGCCTTGTTCTCTTTCTGTCCCCCAACAAGCCTTGGAATAAGTTGGGTTGGCATGCAGTGTGAGGAAGAGATGGAGCAGCCAGGGGCAGATAATGGGGAGATGATAAAAAAGCTTCTCCTCCTTTGAACTCAACTGAGTACAACCAAAATGGTCAGCACAGTTATTCCCCTTTCAAGTAGGTCTGATCCAAATCACTGACCGGGGTTATGCTGCTATTGCTGTGCAAAGGACATAACTCCAGGGCTGTGCTAACTCCTTATTAGTAGCAAGACTGGAAAGTTTGCTATGTACAGTAGAAGATGCATGGGAAACTGATACAAATAAGAACGAGAAGTGAATTTCACATTTATTTTGCTTACTCTAATTCACATTCTAGTTGCCTAATATTAAGGGTAAGGGGCTAGTTAAAAGTTAGTTAAAGCAGGAAAGTCGTAATAGTTGTCTCTCAAATAGAAATGGCACCTCACAGGTGAAACTGTGATGCCATATGCCTATTGCTGATTTTCAAGCTACAGTCACCACTCTGGAATGCTGGTGCCTGCATTTTCTAGGTCTCTGCTGGCAATGTCTGTGATATGTATACCCTGTACCAACCCCATTGCTGCCAGCTTCATGTTTTTCCAGAAGACACACAGATTATGTGGTAGTTTCAGTAAGAGACCTGACTTTGGCTCATTGTCAGATTTCAAACTGATCACCTTGGTTTATGCAGTTTATTTTCCCTCCTAGAGAAGCAGGAATAAAATTATTATTACTCTCTTTGCAAAGCTTTTTCTTGTCCTGTGGTGGAAGTGGCCTTCCAAGAGCTTCAGGGAGAGACAGACACTGAATGCAGGAAAATGCATTACAGAGTCACCAACAGCCCAGGTGACGTGGGCAGCATCCAGGAGACTTCCCTGGCTCATTCCAGTGGGAGACACAATTGGCACCTCAGTAAATATTTCACAGCAACTTGGCATGGAGCAATACAGGAGAGGGTTGACTTGGGTGCACTGCCTGCTGTGTGTGTCTGAGACCTCCGTGCAGCATCTTTGGCTGTTAAAAAAAAAAAAAAAAAAAAAAAAAAAAGAAAAGAAAAAAAAAAAAAAAAAAAAAAAGCCTGGGCAGCATCAAGCAGCCAGGCAGGAGGTGGTGAGGGCAGGAGTATATGGGCGCATGTGGAGTGCCTGTGGGGCTGCCAGGCACCTCTCATTAGAATGCATTTGTTCCACAATATTACAGCCGGCTGGTTCATCTCTCAGTCTCTTTCTTTGCGAGGCTGTTGCTTACAGAAGGTAGAGGCAGGGACTTGGGCTGGGTCCAAACTCTGGTGCAGCTCTGCCTCTCCTCTCCGTGGTCTCTCGCTGTGCACAGAGCCGGGCTCCCCGCTGTGCCCTCGCCAGCTTTTACAGCCGCCCTGCCTGTCAGAACAAATGGTATGGCTCAGAAAATAAACTCATCTCATTTGTATGACAACACGGCCCCTCCGGTTAGAATGCTGCACCATTGCTTTTAACAAGGCTTTAAGCTGTTCAGTTCAGAGAGTGTTACAGCTTTGGTTTATTGAAGTACAAACCTTCTCCTGCTCAGTCATCCCAGGCGCATTCCCTAATGCCTAACCTAGACTATGGTGCCCCCAGTGCCCCGTGCCCTGATTAAGGCTGCCCAAGCTGAGTAATGTCACTCTTCTTCCTGCATCATAGTCCTGGGTCATGCTTCCCATGTACTATTGCCTACAGTGGAGAAAGGAATGGAAAAGGCCTTTATTGCTAGACAGCGGAAGTGGCTGTGAATGTCTTGCTGTGCTACATTGTGAGTTGGTCAGGCTGTGTGCAGGGCAGTATCTGGATGTGTGTGTGTGTGTGAATGCAGGTGCCTGTGTTTCTGTGTACCTCCCAGCCTGCGAGAGCCTGGATGTGTGCACGAAGGGTCAGGTTTGTGTTCCTGTTTGTGTGTGTATCCATCTGCCATTAACTTTGTGTGTTCATGTCTTGTTTCTGTGTGTTTGATGTGTTGGGTTTTTATGGGGGCTTCTGCCTGTGCCTGTCTTTATGCAGACAGTGACTGTGTGTGTTTGTGCCCTTCAGTCATGTCTGTGCATTGCAGTGAGCATTCTTTCATATCACTTGCTTACCAGTATAATGGGGTGGAAAGGTCTCATTATGTTGTGTGTTTCTCCACAGCAGGACAGACTCCTGCAGTTCACAGGCAGGTAATTGACTGTGTCTATTTTCTTCTGTGCTGCTTGGAGCAGAGTGGCCCAGGAGTTCTATGTGAAACTCAAGGGTTCACTGTTAATAAACAAGGGAAAAATTACAGAGAGAGGGGGGGAAAACCATTCAGTATGTACCTGGTGACATACATACATCTCTTTCTAAAGCATCCTGTATGTTTTTTGGGTTTTTGCAGTAATAAACAGAGATCCTCTACTGTCAAAGTCAGTGGTAGCTTTTCTTGGGAAAATGGGTGCAGACTCACATATGCAGAATAAAAGTAACTGTGTGTAAGACAGAGGTGCACACATGTGCCTGCAGACCGCTCTGTTATTCTCTTATTTCAGCAGCCTCACTACAGTATACCTGTTTAAAGTTTTTCTGTCTTACTTATCCTGTTTAACTTGTGCTGGACCAAATGTGTAAATATTTCATCTTATTAGCATAAGTACTTAGAATCAAGACATCTATATTCTTACTTTGCCACTGGTTTCCTATGTGACCTTGGCAAATTATTGTGTGCTTATGCCTCATTTGCAGGAAGAGCAGCTGATAGTGAGGTACCTTTCAGAGATGCCAGAGAGCTGATATTGCTAACATACTTTGAGATCCCTGGATTAAAGTGCTGCTGGCAATCATAAAGTATTGATTCTTTAGCATTATTAACATTGCTGATAACTAAACATGCAATTCATCCTTAAGCGTGTGTTGGAATTCCCTTAGATGATAGAGTGTCTCTGGGAATGTTAAAAGCCAAATACTGGCTGTCAGTAAGGCGTGGAGTCTGACAGGATAGACCTGACCACAAAGGTCTGCTTTCTTCACTGGATGATAGGCAGCGGCTGCTGCTCTGTCGGCGAATTGGGCTTTGTGAGCCCAAGCCTCTGTCCCCGTTTGTTTAGCATAGGGTCAGAGGCTGTCCCCTGCATATCTTCTCATGCCTGCGAGCAGGGATCTCCACAGCAGAGAGCAAGCACTAATGGAGTGTACAGCAATTTGTTAGCTTGGGGTTTGCAGAGCTGCATACATTCCTGCTGATGAGTGCACAGACAGAGGAGTAAACAACAGCCACCAGATTTACTGCTGCAACAAAAATAAACCATTTGTCAAAGGGAGGATAACACAGGGATGCCAACAGCTTGAGGCCATGCCACCCTGGGATGTGGTCTGGTTAGAGCTCACAAACCAAGCAGGGTGGGACAGAAGTTCCACAGGGATTTGGCTGGGAGTCTGTTCAGAAATACAGCCTCTAGGGCTGGTGGGGAAAGTGCTGGGGCATCAACAGGGAGTGTACAGAATATTTATACAGTATTAAGAGGTCCTGGCAAATACCTGACGAAGTGAAAACCAGTGCTGGTCTAAGCTCTGTGCTTTAAAGTGTTTCTGTCCTATGAATCAGCTGCTCCGCATTACAGTGCCAAGGGAAGTCTCTTTTCAGTATACACAAAGATGGTCTCAAGGCTTTGCTGGGCATTCTGTGCTATTTGAAGAGTACAGTACAGCAACATTGATCAGAGCATCTGTAGTAATTAAAAATCCCGTGGCAAGTTTCATCAGGGACAGGTGACAGGTCAGTTAATTATTTTTAGGAAGCAGAATTCCCTCTTTGCTCTGAACATATTTGATATCTCTTCCTTTCTGCAGAAAGAGAAAAGTAGCAGCAAAATTATCTTTTCCCAGGGGTGATATGGTATTGCCATTAATATTAATTCACTTTATATTTGCCCAACTTTCAGCAAATGGCAGTATATGGAATATCTTAGTTGTGTGTTTTGTAAAAAATTATCAAGAATTAGTGTGGAGTTCTTTAACCTGGAAAACCAAAGCCGATTTATGACAAAGGAGGTGTGAATTTAACCTGAAGCACAGTTTTTTAGTTGCAGGAATATGTCTGGGAAGTAGAAGCATCGATAGAGATTTGCATAGTGGGTAGTTAGATGCCAATGTGTACCAAGTTGTATTCTGAACTGAGGAAGACAGTGCACCCATTCTCCTCCCTTTATACATCTGTAGTATTTTATATATAAAGTGGTACAATACTGAAGAAGATATGTTTGCCTATTTAATTTTCATTGGAGTTACTGACTCCCACATAAGGGAGTAAGGCTTGGTGAAGGACCAGGCTGTGCCTAGAGAATTGTCATACCACAGAGTACTGACACAATGACCTCCCATTGTATGCATCCTTGGACACCCAACTTGAAATACTTCACTTGTATGTGATTCATGTCTAGGGTGTATTGTCCTGAAGCAGGGGAAAGATGATTCTACTTGTGTGCTGAATCGTGACTGGATGTAGGATAATGTAAATTACTTTGGTACCAGAGGAGTTACACCAAGGGAAGCATGCTCAAAGAAAATCAGAAACTAATCTGATGTGGGCTGACACCTGAAAAGAGTAACAGAATGGAAAGATACACACTTAGATCTGAAAGAGCATTCAGCTCCTGACAGAGGGGAAGCAGCAAAGAGCAAACATCCAAATCCTGAGTAAAAGTGGCCTTCTTGGAGGTCTCCTCTAACCTGGTTGGTTCTATGGTTCTATGACTAAGAAGATGGAGTATGTGACTCTAAATATCCACGTCTGCCTACTTTCCATGTCAAAAAATTAGAAGGAATTGAGTGTCTAATGTGAAACTGCTGGGTTTTTGTTATATCAGAAATTTAACAAATGAAACCCAGAGCTAAAAATTGAAAAGTGCTGTAGCTGAAGCTGTTACAGATGGATTTGGCCTTGAATAGCCTTCATGGGCCGGGCACAGGGTAAACCTGAAAGCTAGTGACAACAAGGTTACTTGAGAGCAGAAGAGCAAGCACTATGGGGCATTCTACTTTGCATAACAGAACTTACTTATGTTTAGCCCTTCAAGAGGCTCTAATATGATTCATGCACCCAGTTGTCTGTCATGTGCAAGGGAGCTATGTTTATCACTAGAGCATCTCCTTTCTTATACTGGCAACCTACCACCTGTACCAAAAACAAGAAGGAAAGAAAGCCTAAAAGGGTGAAGAAGGATTTTCATTATGAAGTTAATTAGCTTCTGAGCCATGCTGCACCTTTTCAAGAGGAGGAATTAGAGGAATTTAATTGCTTTATCAGCCTTCTCTTTGATTTTCCGCAATCAGGCCGATTCCATTTAATTTAACTGCCACAGATGAGAAGAAAATTGATGCACTCACCTGCCTTGGAGCAGAAAGAGAGAGTGAGAAAGAAAAGTTGGAGAAATTGGCAAATATAGTGTCTGCAGATTAATGAAAACCAACAGCATTTGCTCACAATTGGAAATGATGTGCCTGCCCTGAGGTGTTTGGAGCTGTGTGTGTGTTGCTGTGCATGGTGATGTGAGACCCATCTTAATGGCACAGAATAGGGAAAAGAGGGTGGACCTGCCCTGGGGAAAGAGGGAAGTATATTCCTGAGATGATCAGGGATCAATTAATGAATGGATGTGGAGAGAGGGTAGAGAAGAAAGGGAGGGGAAGCAGTTAGAGCCTTGTGCTAACATGCAAGCAGGCAGAGGTCAATGTGCTGGGTGAGGTTGATGTGGTACCTGTTGTTATTCCCTACCAGTAGGTTGAGTCCTGCACTTGCTAGGTGAATTGGTTCATCTTATTGGTAACTGATGGCAAGTTCCTTTTGCTGAGGTACAGGGGTGAGATCAGGAAGTGCAGTATAGGCTTTTGGTATATAGTGGGCCTTTACCAAAATGCCTTTCTTTCTGGCAGAATGAGATTTGCTGTTGCTTCCTTCCGTGTTCTTAGAGATATTTAATGCAGAGGTGAATGAGACACAAAACACACGTGTTAAAGAGGAAGAAGGGAATTCAAAGTGACAGGAATAGCAGAGGATGGTCTGTAAGGATGTGACAAAGCAAAAGTGATGGGGGCAGGGAGCTGAGACCTGTAGACTTGGGATTCATAGCATGAGAACTGGCTTCCTCCAGCTAAGGTGTGCCTTCGCAGAGGGCATGCTGGGTTTCAATCTGTTAAGCACAACAGTCACTGGCAGCCATCTGTAGCCACAATAGGAGTCTGGGAAAGTTGTGTGATTCTCAACTCCTCAGTCCTCAAAAATGAGGACTCCTGAAGGTCTCTAGAGACTGTCTTTCAAAAATGGATCCAAGTAATTTAGAAAATCATGACACCATGTTGGAAATCCTGATTTTCTAGAGGCTGGTAATTGGATTTCACGTCACATTGCTTTGGGAATACATGGCCAATTTCTTCTCCATTGCTGACCTCCAGTTTGGGGAGGGCTGTTCCTTCACTTTAACAACGCTGGACAAACATCTTGGTTGGGGAACTTTCTGTCCAGTCAGTCTGTGCAGCAAAGGAGTCTTCCTCCTGGGTCCCCAGCTAAGTCTTCATTTAAGGGAAGATTGTATGAGTAGGTGAATAATAAGCACTCAGGAAGACTGCATTTTATTGTAGTCATGTGTCCTCAAAAAAAGAGATGATATGGGGAATTGTTTGGCTTTAAGAGAATATTTCCCACCACAGAACATTATTTAACTGAAAACAGAAATATTGCTGAAACTAGTTATTTTCACTGAGATTTTGTTTTACACAAGACTGACACCTTCCATTTCATTCCTTTGGAAGCAAAAGGCTTTTTTCACTTCAGGATCACTTTTTATTTTTCCACCAGTCCTGGCTCACCAGAGAGGTCCCTGACGATTGGAAACTACCAATGTGATCCCATCCACAAGAAGGGTCGGATGGAGGAACCTGGGAACTCCAGGCCTGTCAATCTGACCTCAGTGCCTGGGAAAATGATGGAGCAGTTTATCTTGGGGGCAATAACTGCACACCTGAGGGATGGCCAAGGACTCAGGGCCAACCAACATGGATTTAGGAAGGGAAGATCCTGCCTCTCCAACCTGATCTCCTTCTATGATCAGGTGACTGCCTGGTGGATGTGGGGAGGCCTGTGGATGTGGTCTGCCTGGACTTCAGCAGGGCCTTTGACACTGTGCCCCACAGCACACTGCTGGCTAAGCTGTCAGCTCGTGGCTTGGATGCCAACACTCTGTGCTGGGTTAGGAACTGGCTGGAGGGCCGAGCCCAGAGAGTGGTGGTGAATGGTGCCACATGCAGCTGGAGGCCTGGCACTAGCAGTGTGCCCCAGGGATCAGTGCTGGGCCCCATCCTCTGGAACATCTTCAGTGATGATCTGGACGAGGGCATCGAGTCAGGCACCA